>WBMY01000675.1:115879-147051 GCA_013397315.1 Donacobius atricapilla | reverse complement strand
CGGAGACACACGGATAAGGACACATGGACAGGGACACACGGACAGGGACACACAGACAGGGAGCGCCGGGCTCTGGCCCTGCCACCAGCCAGGCACCTGGAGCAGATGCTGGGGAGAAGGGATTCACTCTGTGAAGAAATAACCTCCTCCCTGTGCAGGTGGACACTGCTGAGGAGAACATTTGCTGGTTTCTTTTTCTCTTTACTGAGAAGACCAGAAAACCTGCCCAGCACACAGAACAGGCACAGCCCCATGTGCTGAACCTACTAACACTGTAATATAATTTAAAAAATATACCACCCTCCTGTTACTTGGCATTATTAAATGAACATCACAGAAGTACTGAACTCTGAAGAGTAGGTTTAGATTAGATATTGAGGAGAAATCCTTCCCTGGGAGGGTGGGCAGGCCCTGGCACAGGGTGCCCAGAGCAGCTGGGGCTGCCCCTGGATCCCTGGCAGTGCCCAAGGCCAGGCTGGACAGGGCTGGGAGCAGCCTGGGATGGTGGGAGGTGTCCCTGCCATGGCTGGGGTGGGACGGGATGATCCTTATGGTCCCTCCCAACTGAAAACCATTGCATGACTCTCTGACCCTATGAAAAACAAGTCTAGTGTGACAATGACAAGGGGAACGCTTTCCGGAACCAAAATTACCGACCATTTCCAGCCTACAGCCTGCTCCTCTTTTCATCAGTGCATGGAAGGGTTGGTCAGCCTGGATCACGTTCTGTCCAAAGAGGAGCTCACTCCTGACATACCCAGACACCAAAATGTGGCCCACCACACATCCTGGCTCTGCAGCTCAACTGAACCAACTACTGGGAACATACTCCTAAAAGCAAGTTACTTACTGGTGTAAGTGGTATCACCACACTGAGAGTAAAGAAACCACTTTCAATGTCATTGCCATCTGGGCCTACTCCTTATCTTCCAGCAATGAGAACAATGTAAACACTAGGCTGTGGACACTGCCTGATTACATTTTTTGAATTGTTTATTTATTTCTTCATTAACTACAGAAACTATTAATTATTTTTATATCCTCTTAAGCAGGGTAGTAGTTTTCAGTTCAAGCAGGAAAAAAATTTAATCCAAGGCTGTTGACACTAGGCTTGTCATGACTATTAAAATAGAACAGTGTTTGCCAGTTGGAAATAATTCCAGAAAAGCATTCTGCTGAGAACCTGAACCATTGGTTTCTTCTGTCTCTTGAAATGTTTTCACTTCATTTTGAAGAGACTGAAAATTGGTAAGAGCCCAGGTTTTCCTCCCAGGCGGCCTGAACTCTGCATACACAGAGCCAGCCCTGCTGGCTGGGCGCCACAGAGGGGGCACAGAGCCACCGCCACAGGCACAAACCACAAGGTGTCCTGGGGTGTCGACTTCTCACAAAACCACAAATCCTCCCTCCACATGACTTCCTCACAGACCCACCTATTCTTCAGTTCTCTTTCCTATTTCCTGTTGAAAATGGAGACCTGGATGCTTTTGGTAGGAGCGCTGGTCTCGATGACAAGCATGTCCTCAATGATGCCGTAACAAATGAAAAATCTACTTTGGAGTATTTAACCAAAGCCTGTAAATAAAAGCCCCCAGCATTTCTGGTTTCCAGCTGCTCTGAGAACCAGGATCACTAACACGGTTTCCTTTATCGCACACCCAGATAAACACTGTATTAAAAACCCCCTGATAAGCCAGGAAATCAGATTTTGAACTAACGGTCTCGTTTCGTGCAACATGTCTGTGACACGGCCAAGATAATGCCACCGTGAGGGATGTGTCACGCCGGAAGGCCAGGGCCAAATTTCCTTCACCGCTGGAGCCAGAAACTCATGGCAGAGAAACTCCTGGTGTGCAGTCAGAGGGGCAGGAACTGTCCCTCCTCCCGACCCCGCCACAGTAAATGTTGCTAGGGGACTGCCAGGGTTCTAAAAGAAAAATCTAAAATATGAGAGATACCTCAAGAAGCAAAGTCTCGGGATCCCCCTCCACCTGCAGAACACATCTTTTACCTACCCCTTCACACAACTAAAGCTGGCGGCAGGATTTGTGGGTTTGTACAGTCAAATACCGCTGGCAAACGCCAACAGCACGGAAGGAGAACAGGAATCTGCAGGTTCCCAACACAACACACGGAGCAAACCCAGTGTGGCAGCGCCAGCTCCCCACGGCCAGCGGCGCTTCCAGCCCTCTCCAAGCACCACGGCTATTCTCCAGTCGCGGGGAGCATCCTGCTGAGGGGACTCGGAGCTCTCTGGGAGCACCGAGGAGCCACTGGCAGCTCCGGAGGCGCCCTGGCCCCGCTGTGAAATGGCGCCTGCTCCCATCTTGGCATCACCGGGAGCGACGCCGGGGCAGCCGCGCAGAGCGGAGCGGCCGCGCTCCCGCTGGAGCCTCTCCAGGACGTAAAGGCTTCAAGGGCACAGGCAAAGCCTTCTTGGAATGGATAAATGGTAATTGATGTTGCAGCTGCAACCTCAGCCAGAGCTCTTGGGATTTCAAATGTACTACAGACCTGAAGCATTTATAGCCAGAATATGATAATTAAATTATATGTTCTAAACTTTTATATTTATTGCAGTGCTTCAGTAAAGCAGCCAAAATGCCTTACCTTCAAGGGTAGAATTCATTTCTATATGAATCAGTTTAGGCACGCTTTTCCAAAGCTTTGTGCTGCTTTTTTAATTTCATTGTGCACCCTTCCTTCCCTAAATAAAGAGGCAACAAAAAAAGAGACCCAGACAAAAGCCAGTACCTCTATACAAACTTAACATAAAAATATCGAATCAGATGATTCTGGGCCATACAAGTTGTTTATGCTTTGCTGGATGACAAAACAGCCATCTGACCCAGCAGTATTTACAGACTGTGGATCACCTCAAACCTGCCTTTCACAGAGTCGGTCTCGTGGAGACATCGCAGGCACAGGGACACGCTCGGTGCTCACACACTGAGGTGAGCCAGGACCAGGGCAGCTGCAAGAATAATGCACTGCACAATAAAGTGCAAAAGTCTTGGTACAAGAATTAGAGATGGGGTTTTTTATTCTCACTGCATCCCAAGAAATGTCTCAGCCTGGAGAAAAGGAGGCTCAGGGGGGCTCTGCACAACTCCCTGCCAGGAGGGGACAGCCGGGGGGGATTTGGCATCTGCTCACAGGAACAGGGAAAGGGGGAGAGGAAAAGGCCCGAAGCTGTGCCAGGGGAGGGTCAGGTTGGACACCAGGAGGAATTTCTCCATGGAAAGGGTGGAGTCCCCATCCCTGGAGGTGTCTAAGGTAGGACTGGAGGTGGCACTCGGTGCTCTGGGCCGGGGACAACGTGGGGATCAGGAACAGCTTGGACTCAGTAACGTTCAAAGTCTCTTCCATCTTCTGTGGATTCTGGGGGTCTGTTCCACATCTCACAGCCTCAGAGCTGCTTTACTTGTCTTGGACGCAGGTTTTTAGTTCTCTGAACCTTGAAATCCACCCAAGAGCCAAGATTCTGCCCAAAAATGTATTGTCTTGACACTGACCCTTTAACACACAAATTCCATGGGCCAGCACCTGGAATTCAACAGCAGCAGAACTGCACTGAGATACTCTGTGGTGATCACAAGAGAGCCATGAGCTCAAAGCAGCCACAGCGTTCTGGCTCTTCCTCCACAGTCAGCATATATCGGATCTGACTCCTTATTCCAGCACACATTAATGCTGTACCAGAGGAACTGAACTTAAAATATTAAACAGGCCTTATTCCATCAATGACCTCAGCGTGAGCCGTGTCCAGTGCTCGTGTCAATCACAGGACTGCATGCAGGCTGCCAAAATGATGCTGCTAGGAAAGGAGAGACACATCTGGAAAGCTGATTCTAACATACATGGAAAAATATTAATGATACAGAGAGAAAGGCAGTAAAAGATTGAACTAAACTGCAGTGGAATCATAGAAACCCAGAATGGTCTGGATTGGAAAGGATTTTAAAGATCCCCTGCCATGGCAGGGACACCTTCCACTGCCCCAGGCTGCTCCAAACCCAGTGTCCAGCCTGGCCTTGGGCACTGCCAGGGATCCAGGGGCAGCCACAGCTGCTCTGGGCACCTGTGCCAGGGCCTTACACCCTCAACATCCCATCTAACCCTGCTCTCTGGCAATGAGGGATGGGAAGTGGGAAGCCATTCCCCTTTGTCCTGTCACTCCTTGTTCAAAGTCCTTTTCCAAGTTCTTTTGGAGCCCCTTTAGGCCCTGGAAGGGGTTTCAAGGCCCCTTGGAGCCTTCTCTTCTCCAGGCTGAAAAGTCTCAAAGATGCAGTATAGTCCTTCCACAGTCAAATAATCATCAAGATAGAAATAAATTTAGACTTTGGATTAAGAACTTGATTTCTTCTATTCTGAAAAAACACAATAGAATCAAGACTCTCCTGCTGCCAGTGGGACATCTAACAGTGGTCTGGACCTGGAGTTGCATCAATGTGGACACACAGGCTTGTTCACCAGTTCATGCTTTTAGCTGCCCTGCAGAGCTAATTCCTGCTTTATAACAACAACTAAAAAAATCAGAAGAAATATAAAGAAGGCAACTAAAAGTAATGTAACTCCAACACAAATAACAGAGTAGTACTAACACCTTAACTCTGAGCAGGAAGAGGAAGAGGAGAAGGCAAAGACGAAGAGAGGGCCAGGATCCTGAAGCAAGCGAGGCTGCTGAATTCCTCGGTGCACAAAGCCCTTTCCCCGCTCCCAGCCCTCCGGAGGGAGCCCTGCACGCCGCGTCCTCCCCCTGCGCGGGCTCTCTCAATGGGAGGCACGCATTTACACGTGCAGCACTTCATTAGGGAATATTAACCAACATGTTGCACCCTGGGCTCTGCTTCAGTGCAAATCTATGGAGAAGAAGGATGGGGACCGGTGCCAACTTTAGCTTTTGGCCTCGGTCCATTTGGTGCAGGGCCAGGATGACTTGGTTGACTGTTGAGTCATCGGTTGGTTCAATTGACATTATTTTACATTTGACTGGTTATTGTTCTTTAAACTTTGAACAGGAGTCCAGAAGCTCAAAAAACACCAGTGGACCAAAAAGAAAGCGGCCAAAACAGAGTTTAAACAAGGCATGTAAGCAAGAAAAATACTCTCCCTAAATGACATTTGCTTTTAGCAGAAACTGCTAAAAAATCAAATTCTGCCTGGTGGTTTAAAACATGTCTGTTATATTCCAAACATCTGCAGGAAGGAAAGCAAACTTCTTCCCCCAAAATAAATCAACCGACAAATGAGAACTGTACTTTTAACAGTAGCATATTCCTGAAATTTTGGATGGTCAGTGGGCACACTGATCATTTGCTTCAGCCAATGCTCAAACTAAAACTGAAAATGAAAAGATTAAACCCCCAGAAGTTACTGCCTCAGTACTGACGACATCCTTCTGTTTGGCAGAAGAGATGCCCATAAACTGTACTGGTTTGTTTCCACATGGATGTGACATTAAACGAACTCATTACACAGATAATTTGCATTTACCAACAGGAATTCATACTGAAGGCTCATTCCTGCTGTTTTCAAACTGTTTACGAAACTCACTGTGTTTCCACTCCAATTTCAGGTGTGTGTTCAGTACGTTTTGATCCCCTGAGAGGGAAATTCACTGTTATATCCACTTATTTTCATCAGCAGCTAAAGAAATGAGCCGAGGAGGAGCCCGAGCTGGCTTTAATGAGAAGTGCAGTGGGAAGGGAGACTGGGGCTTTGCTACAATAAACCCGCCAGGATGGAATCAGCCTTCGTGACAGCTTCCAAGAGCATGAAAAACAAACAAAAACCAATAAAAAACCATCATATCCTGGGTCCTTTGCCGGAAGACAAAAATACTTGTGATGATTCTGAGATCTTAGTCACAAGGATGACGACTGCAAGCTGCTGTCAGCGCCACGGGCCCGAGCCGAGGTGCAGCGCCAGCTCGTGTGGATTATGTTCCCCATTTAGTCATGAGCACTAACGTCACTTGAAAGGGCAGAGATTCTTTTTTGCCATCTTACAGAGGGAACAGGAATTCTTGCAGGAGACAAAGAGCGAATTCGAAATACCTGATGACTTAAAAATCAGGGAGTTGCTGACGGACAAGCATGGTGATGGCTCAGGGCCCTGAGGGAGAGGCCAAGGCCTCCCCCCAAACCCTACAAAAAGCTTTTCTTTCCTGTTTTACATTTAGCTCTTGGTGCGTTTTATCTTTCATATCCAGATCTATGTGTCTATGTACCAGAGCTTAAAACTGGGCAAATGTGTTTAAAAAAGCATTTCCCAAACTCATACAACCACTTTAACCACCCTTCAGAACACAATTTCACTTCACTTCAACTGGCCTCTGACACAGTGGAAGCAAAGAACAAATACGAAACCACTCTTCCCCGCATGAACAGGAAGAAAAGTACGTCGTAGGTTTGTTTATTGACACAAAATCAGCCACAGAAACTTGTGTCATACTCTCAGAAGGCCAAGCAAGGAGTAACAACCCAGACCTGGATGACGTATGTATTGTATGTAATTTCCAAGGCATTTTTAAGTCAACTTTATTGAATTATCCAGTAGAGTGCTGTAATTCCTTTTGTCAACACTGTTAAGCAATTACAGATACAATTTCTGCTATAACATGCACACGCAGTAGGTTATTACCTGCTTTTATTTCCACTTGGCAACCACGTCACACGTTCAAGACTATAAAGATGTTTCACCACATCCCTCCTGCTGCCCACACCCGGCCTTTACAGGCAATCTCACCTTGGGGCTTTGGGCTCCTTTGTGGTGTGCTTTTTTCCCCCCATGATACTTTTAGCTCTTGCCTTCTTTCTCTCTCCTGGGCTCCTGGTGCTGTTTTATCCCCTTTGCTCCGTCCCCTCCCTGTCAGCTGAAGGAAGCTCTATTCCTTCCTCACTGGACCTCGCACTGTTTCCTGGCCACATTGTTCGTCTCTGCCTCTTTGTGTATTTTCTCTTCCTGAGCAGCACTGGGAACCCCTCCCAATTAAAACTCCATCTGTAAACTTCATTAATGGGCTGTTTACCTCTCTCACACAACCACCAGGACAGGGACAGGCAGACAGAGCCCAAGTCCTCCACACCATCCCTCTGCTCTGAGAGCCCTTACTGCGAGTGTCCAACAGCAGCAATTCCAGCATTCTTTCTGAAAAGTATTAAAAACTTTCCTGATGGGAAACTCTTTTCTTTTCCTGAATTAGAATATGTCACAACAGCTCAGATCAAACATTTTAACTACGGTCATTACTCAAGATTTACTCAATGGAGTATATACTGAGTTCACAGCTACAACAGGTTTTGAAGTCATCTAAAGCCTTCCAGAAAGAGAGCTATAATATTCCTTATGGAAAAATTACTGGATGTTTACTACTGAAATACGGGAAAGGCAGAATTCACTGCACGTGGGGTTTGGAAGGTGAGCTCACTCTACTCAGCACCTGAAGAAAACAGGTGTTTAGTTCAGTTTCAAGACAACGTATTCGTCCCTAAGTCCTTATCTCCTTACATAAGCATAGTTACACAGGAGCTGAGAGAACAGGTATGGCATCAGTTTCCCATATTATTGAAGAAATCAAACAATATAAAAATACCCCAAAATGCATTTTGAGCTGCAGCTAGGAAGGGTTTCAAAGCTATGGGCACCTGAAAAGAGCATATCAGACACAAAAATCTGACAAAGCTAGATGCAGGATAGGTTAGGAGAAAATGAAAGTTCATCAGCCAATTCCTTCAACCTGTCAGATGATCAGTCAATCCAACAATCCCACCTTTTAAAAATATTAACATGAGGCAAAGGAGAAATAAAAGTTCCATTTCAATCAGACATTACTGAGAAGACTTCACTGGGGTACAACTTCATTTACCTCAGCTTTATAATCAGCTTTTTCAGCAGCAAGTACCAGAGAAACAAACCAAAGCAGCGTTGACACTCGCAGGGTGCAGACCCCATACAGGTGCAATCACACACACACCAAACAAGCTTTTAACTCCAAATAACAGGGGATGCTGACATGCAGAAAGCCTTCGGTTTTCAAATGAGTAGCACATGGAGGTGCTTTTATCTAAAACAAAACATCCTGGTTTAAACAAGCACTTCTGCATTGCTTTAACAGTACAATAACTTCAACTGCTGCTGCATCTTTGAGAGCCACTGATCCAACGGCTCAGCAAACTCCAGTGGGATGAGGTTCCCTCAGAGAAAAGCTTTTCTGCCTTGGAAAGCTTCTCTGAGATGCGTGGGGCTTTAGAGAAATTAACCCCGAAACAAGCAATCTTTAGGAAAGAGCAAAGTGGTTCATCTTTCCTTATTTTTAGCAGTGGTTCACAGCAAAGCAGCACGTGGGACTGTGGACACGTCAGCACAACCAGGGCTGCGAGAGCAGTGGCTGGCACTGGCCTGGCTCCCCCCCAGGCTCTGAACAGCCCCCAGAAGGTGCAGCTACCCCAGGAGCAGGTCTAAGGTGCAATAAATACACGTGTGACCAAAGCCTGGCTGTATTTCCCGGCTAAAAATCTGTCCGACAATGTCTTAACTGCTCTTTATGTCACTTACATGCTCCGTCTGAGAAACATTAAACAAAGGTCACGCTGACAAACACGTTTGCAACAGGAACAAACCCAGCTCTGACTGCACGCTTAACTCTTTGTGCAGAGAGGGCTCTGCTTAAACCCGCGCCTAAAGCCTGTTGGGACAGGGATTCACCTGGCCCAGGTGTGTGGCTGTGTGGGCAGGGCCGCCAGCGGGTCCCAGTGGTGTGACAGACAGGAATCGCCTGGGCTGGCCCTTCCTGGGAGGGAAGGAACTCTTGTTTTTATGGAGTCATCCCACCGCTTTCCCCGGAGCATCATCTGCTTTTATGGAGTCATCCCGCTGCCCCTCCCAGGAGAAAAGGAGCTCCTGGTTATTATCATTTTTTAATCATTTTTATGGAGTCATCCCACTGCCCCTCCCAGGAGAAAAGGAGCTCCAGGTTTTTATCATTTTTTTAATCATTTTTATGGAGTTATCCCACCACACCTGGGGCTTTTCCTTTCCACCCTGCCCAGGGAAGCTTCCACCACCCAATCTACTCGTGGCAAGGCAATAAAGGATCTGCCTGAGACACAAACTAGGTTAAAAGTTAAGACAATAACTGGATCACGCAGGATGGATGCAGTCATAACATTTCAGTGTCTCAACGACCAACGTGTGAAGTATGATTGATACTCTTAACAAATAAACCACCACCACAGAAAATGAAAAACAAAAGAACTAACGCAGCCTAAGAATAAAATATTAAAGAAAAATCTAGGGACAATTTTGCCCCCCCAAATAATTTCATCTAGCTTCAGGAACCAAAAGAGGTACTAATTTTAGAAGTATGGCTATAATGAGCACTTACCTGGCGATAGAGAGAAACACTGAACAGCAAAGAACAATCCAAGCCTGTTTCTCCTCCCCACTGCCTCATGGAGAAAACTGAAGTATGGATAATTATGCTCTTAAATTCCACATCTGAATTTAGATGAGATTAACCAACGCCTGAATATAAATTATCATCAAATTGACAGGAAGGAATGTCTTAAGTTTTTTATTTTGCTATTCGTGACGCTGAACACGCCATCATTATCTACAGCTTTTCCTACCTGTAGTACAGATCTTCCTCTTACCCCTGTTCTGTATGTGGAACCTGTAACTGATTCTGGAAGAAAAACCCAGGAAGCAGCAAGAGAGTAATACAGTAAATGATAATGTAACAAGAGCAGACCCACCAACTCCCATTACTGCTGCTATTTCTCAGTCTTTCAGAAGCTGCCGTGCTTCAAAAAGCGTGGAAAAGTCACAACTTAACCCCACTTTCCCCTGCAACAATCCATAAGGAAATATCAGATCCAGGTAAAAGGCTGCAGCTCCTCACCTCGGTTGGAGCTGGTGCTGGAGATAAGCACGTCAGCCTTTCCAAGGAGACAAAGATAAGTGTTTCCCTGGATTGCTTATTCTTGCAACTTCAATCACAAATCCTGCAGCATCTGGCGCTTCTCCTTCAGCTTCTCTTACGGGCTGACAATGAAGAGAATCTGTCTTTTCTCAGAAAAATCTGTTCTGGGCTGAGCAATGTATGTGCAGAAGAGCTAAAGAACACAGCAGCACTTCTGATTTCAACCCGGGAGAGAAAATGGGCTTAAACTGCTGCACAAAGAAAGGAAAACATTATTCCTCCCAGCTCCTGGATTCTTCAGCCTGGGCTGATGTATGGACAGGTTTGGAAGGAGCTGCCCAGGGAGTCCCCAGCCCCGAAGGTGCCCAGGAGGTGCCACCTGGAGGTGGCACTCAGTGCTCTGGCCTGGGGACAAGGTGGGGATCGGGCACAGTTTGGACTCCGTGGTGTTGGGGGTCTTTTCCCACCTCAGAGATTCTGGGATTCTGTGATCTGCATGACCTTTTCTCAAAAACTTCAAACGCTTCCTCCCAAATTGTCCAAGCCCCAATATCTGAGCAGCTCTTTCCCTAATTTTAATATTTACACCAGGAAAGCAATTTAACTGGCGGAAAAAGGTTTTATTTTTAGCATTTTTGAAAGAAAATTACCAACCAAGTCACACGATTTAGGCTAAGCCTCAAACCATGACCTGGTAGTGTTTTTAAGCTTTGTAAGAAAAACCTGAAATATTTCATGGACTTTGAAGAAGCACGGAACAAATTCCCCGGCTCAGTGCTAACACCAGGTGACAAATCCCAGCTCCATGATGCAGCCCACTGCTCCTGGGGTGCAGGAGGTTGAGGACCAGCCCCGAGGGGAGCACCTGTGGCTGTGTTCACCTGCACGGCCCTACATGTACAGGCAGATATTTCCCAGATATTCGGTGTACTATGGGAATGTAACGTGTTCAAGGTGCCTGAAGCCCTGCAGGGACTGCACACGGCAGCCTGGCAGAGCTCTCCTTACAGTCTAACTGCAGGCAGGAATGTGCTCCCGAGACATGGAATAAACCCACGGTTACTGCTCTCCTGCTCAGCACCAGCCTCTTCCTTCCCACAGCGAGAGCCACCCAAGAGTGCTGCAAAGTCAGAAATAACCAAATTCATTCCTCCCAGACTCACTTTTTCTGCTCGACATTTTTTAATACCACTACCAAGTAAAAACCAGTTTTATAAATATCACAGGGAGTGTCATTTACAGAAAGCAAGGCCTTGAGAAGATCAGAGAAACCACCAAGTAATCTCAGTGTGATGATGGAGACGGGAAATGGACTTGATAGGCTTTAGAGTGCTCAAATGGAAAATTAATAAGGAAGAAAACCATTCAAAATACTCAAAACCAGTTTCCACTAGTATTATTACTTTCCAAACCAGCCTTTAAATTCAGTCCCAAATTACAATATGAAAAGAATGTTTTCACGCACTTTTTAAAGGCAAGCTCCCCCACACCCTTGGTGTGTCAAATAAGCATTTTACTTGAGATTTCTTGGAGGCAGCTGGAAAAGAAGGTGGCTCCTCTCATCAGCCTTCACTCTCCTGCAAGCCTGCGCTATTTTGATTTCCCGAGATACAGAATGTTGGATCTCTCCTTAGACTCTCCGCAGCCTCTCCAGAAGCTCTCTCAGAAGACACAGCCATATGTTCCAGTGCAGACTTTCCCCCTCAGCATTGTACCACAAGCAGGGGCGACTGTGGGTGTGTGGAGGCAGCTCTGGCACCCCGAGGAGGCAAAACCAGCCCAGAAGTTGCCAGAAATGCAACTGCTATTACAAAACAGCATTACGTGGACAGAGGCAACAGATCAGAGGAAGAGATAAAGTCAAGTTGGAAACAGCGTTCTGTAGGATAAGTAAATTAACCCCAAGATCACCTGTGCCGCTGTTTCAATCCCATTGCCAAGGCATCCTCTGATTTCTTTTTGACCTCAAACTAGAGCCAAGAAGAGATGATATCTAAGATTGCTGTGTAAGAAACGATTACAGTGAAGTTCCCTGCAAAAGCAGATTTACTCCAACATCCAATAACTCCTTGGTACACATAACATTGGTGAAAGGATGCCATCAAAACCGGAGAATCATTTAAACTGGGAAAGATCTCCAAGCTGTGCCCAATGCCCACCCTGTCCCCAGCCCAGAGCTCTGAGTGCCGCCTCCAGCCTGGGCACTCCAAACCTCCCTGGGCACCTCCTTCCAAACCTGCCCATACATTATCCCAGGCTGAAGAACCCATGAGCTGCAGGGAATAATACACACATTGTGTTCGTGCCCTTGAAAAAATCCTCCTCTGGTCAAAGAAGGGAGCCACAACCATGAGCCTTGTTTCATGTGCTGAGGCTTTCCCAGCAGAAGGGTTTTGTTTTGGAGCTTCTGAGCACGTTTTGAGGGGAGAAGGAAAGGGATGCAGGAAAGGAAGCAAATTTCCTGGTAGATCGTTAGTATAATAACCAGCAAAAAAATTACTTACAGGCATGCATTCAGTCTAATTATTCTCCAGCTTACAGCATAGACATTTTTAATTCCACATTACAGAAACGTGATCACCCCAATATTGGAATAAAACTAGTCACAGTGGCGCAAAACACTAGGGTACTGTGGCCAGGTATGTCCTAGGGTGCTTCAGGTCATGTTCTGAGCTGCCTTCCCCACCCTGGAGTTGAAAACATGCAGAAAACAGGCTTGTGAAAGGGGATTTTCCAAGCAGAGGAAGCCCAGCCTCAGGGACACAGCCCGTGGTCAGGGCACTTCAAGGGCTGTGTGTGCCCCAACACCTCCCTGGGGGCAGCCACAGACAATGCAGGCCCCAGCCAGGGAGAGAAAATCAGTGTGACACTTCAAGGCAAAGAAAGGGGGAAAAAAAGATGCATTTCACACCCAGTCACGTCCCAGCCTGGTATCTGCATCACCATTTCTTGAGGGCTCCTGTGCAAACTCAAAAGCATCCTCCCAAATTGCCTGAGCCCCAATATCCGAGGAGCTCTCACCCTAATCTCAATATTTAGGCCAGGAAAGCAATTTAATTGGAGAAAAAAAAAAGTTTTATTTTTTGTATTTGAAAGGAAAGGAAATGACCAAGCAAACAGGCATTCTTCTGGGGCTGAAAGCAAGTCCCGAGCTGCCGGCTGCCAGGGCCAGCTGGCCAGCAGCCCATGTACAGTACGTGTTTACTTGTTGTCTAACCACTGATAACTCCGGAGTGCATCCACGAATCCAAAAAAGAACCAAGTTTTCTGGGCAGAGAGGAAGGAAGAACAAAGCAGACAACAACGAAAATGCTCACTGCTGATGGCTACTACACTCACTTTTGAATATATACAGCAAATAAAGAATCCAGTATCAAATTAAAACTCTGAGGTATCAAACTGGCAAGTGCATTTAGATGCAGCAGGAATTACATTATTATAGAGATGTAATGTTGCGGTGTACGTGCCCTCGTGTAAAACTCCTGCTTTCAGGATTCCGTGCTCCTCGAGCAAGTACAGAGCACATGCAAACCTGAAGCAGACATACCACACAGATGTTTGCTTCCTTCCAAGAGCTCGCAGGTATTTAACACTTAAGTTTAATCTTGTGATTCAAGTGAAAAGCCCTGCTGGTGGGGGCTTCTTTTGGCAAATATGCCAAAACCCAAGTCCTACAGCGTACACAGAACACTGTCACGGCACCTTCATGACGTCGGGGAGTCACAGTCCTGGTGTCCAGGTTCCGGCTTCACCTGCCAGGGGAGCTGGAGCCTTGGCATGGCTTTGGGAAGTGCCTCTGACCCTCACAAACAGACAGCAGTGGCTTTTCCAAGCAGTTTCTCTTCCTTTGCAGTCATATCAAGCATGAAGCCTCGGGCACAGGCAGCACAGACCCTGCTGCTGGGCTCCAGGGGACACTGCTGGGCTCCAGGAGCCACAACCAGCACACAGACCCTGCTGCTGGGCTCCTGGAGCCACAACCAGCACACAGACCCTGGGGCTGGGTTCCGGGGGACACTGCTGGGCTCCAGGAGCCACAGCCAGCACACAGACCCTGCTGCTGGGCTCCAGGAGGCACAGCCAGCACACAGACCCTGGGGCTGGGCTCCAGGAGCCACAACCAGCACACAGACCCTGCTGCTGGGCTCCAGGGGACACTGCTGGGCTCCAGGAGCCACAACCAGCACACAGACCCTGCTGCTGGGCTCCAGGGGACACTGCTGGGTTCCAGGAGGCACAACCAGCACACAGACCCTGCTGCTGGGCTCCTGGAGCCACAACCAGCACACAGACCCTGGGGCTGGGTTCCGGGGGACACTGCTGGGCTCCAGGAGCCACAGCCAGCACACAGACCCTGCTGCTGGGCTCCAGGAGGCACAGGCAGCACACAGACCCTGGGGCTGGGCTCCAGGAGGCACAGCCAGCACAGACCCCGCTGCCGGCCAGCCTGAAGGGCTCCGTGGGTGTGCAGGGACTGGCAGAAGGTGCCCGACCCCTCGTGCCTGCAGCAGCAGGTGCTGCTGGGCTGCAGCTGCACGTGATGCCACCAGCCCCAGCTAATCCCGCTCCGTGATTCCAGCGGCACAGGCTGCAGCAGGGCTGATAAGGAGCTGGCAGGGGACAGTGGCTCAGTTCTCCCCTGCCTTTACGTGGACAGTTACAAAACCCGTGGTTTGTTAAGAAAAAGACTCACTCCTTGGCCATCTCTCACAACCAGACACTCTAATCTTGTCCCACAGGCTGGGACTGACCAACAGCCTTCAAACCTGTGACTCAAAGTGTTTGTCTTACATTTGCATGTCTACCCTGAGCACGCTACTTCTCTAAAAATATTAAATATCAAATATAGACCTTCTGTACCTGCCTTCTCATCTAAGTAAATACAAGTTTCACAACAGAAGATTTAAAATGTTACTTGCATGCGGTAAGTGATATACTCACAGCTGGTTATTTAACAGAAAAAGGCATCACTAGGATGAAGAAGCACTTTTCATTGACCAAAAGGCTTCAGTGAGTGAATTCCAACATGCCTGACCTGTCAAATGCAAACCCAGACACTGCTTATTTATCTAAGGCAATTGCACAATCCAGACTGACTAGCCTGAAAATTGAAATTTGGACTAGCAAAAAGTTACTTAGAAGGAGAGAAAAGGCGTTATCCTTTTTTACACAGGCCTGGGGAAAAGCTTTAGACTGACAGCAGGAAGGGTTAGACAGGATTTTGGGTGAGGCCCTGGCACAGGAGCCCAGAGCAGCTGGGGCTGCCCCTGGATCCCTGGCAGTGCCCAGGCCAGGGTGGACAGGGCTTGGAGCAGTCTGGGACAGTGGAAGGCGTCCCTGCCATGGCAGGGGTGGCACTGGATGGCCTTTAAGGTCCTTGCAACCCCAAGCCATTCTATGATCCTGTCTTCACTGTGCCGGCAATAATAAAAAAAGAAAGTAGAGACTTCACCAACTCAGGGATCCAGAATAAAAGGTGCATGTGTCAGTGCTGGAGTGCTACAAAATTATAATCAAATATTTGACTCCAAGTTTTGAGATGAAGGATGGTAACAGACACAGCCCTTCCCCAAACAGCAGCAGCTTGGTGAGCATGATGCTGCAGAGGCAGGTGACAACTCAGACACCTGCAAAAAGAGGAAAGTAATAACATTCTGCAGTTCTTCCGTGAATGGAAAATAACAGCAGCAAACCAACAGGTTTGGTTTGAACGGGTCCAAAGACTCCAAAGACATCCAAGTGCTCAGGCCAAGAGCCAGGCTGTGAGGAGCCTCTCAGGTAGTGCAGGGCAGCGAGAACAACGGAACAGCTCTTCCTGCAGAAACGGCTCCAGTGCAGTGACACAGCTCTGCCCTTCCACTTCTGTGCACAAACTGTGGCACCCTGCAGCAAGGCCACCGCTGCCTGAACACTCACTTAAACCAAAGAAATGCTGCTTCTGAAGTGATCTGAAAGCCCTGCCTGCCTGAGCTCCAGAAATAAGAGCAAAGCAACATGCCCCGGAGCAGAGCAGCGGCCATGGAGGATGGAGCCATTAGCTGCTCCCAGCCTGGTCTCACGGGCACAAAAAGGTCTTCAAAATACGGGCTGGAGAAGCCAATAATTGTCATTTTAACACAACATCTCCCAGCGCAGCGTCTCATCATCAGCTTGTTTGTATTACTGTTAATTTTCACATGTTGTGCGAGGCTAAGTCCAAGCAATTACTGCTCTGCACTATGTGCACGATGACTTTCTACTGGAAAGAATTAGAAACCCCCTCAGGGCAGAAATACGCCAAGGATTCCCAACACCATTCCCCGCTCCGGCATGGAGAACAGCTTTATTCACTAAAACTACAATTCTGGGAAAACTGTTCGAGATTCATCATCACCCTGGGAAATGTGCGGCAGTAACACAATGTACTGCACACACGGAGAGTGTCCGAGGAGGGATCGGAGCCCTCGGATCAGCCCTGCCCCTCCAGACCCCAACCACAGCCTCTTCCAACCACAGCCCAAGCAGAGCCAGCTCCTTCCCAGCAGCCCAATTTCTCACCTTGGAAACCCCTCGGATTTAATGCACCTTCCGAACGAGGAGCCTGAGGTACCACAGCACATCGTTAACACAGCAACGACAAACATAATCACCTTCCCCGGGAAAGAATGATTAGAGAGAGGAGGGCACCGAGTTCTAGCCTTGGCAGTTAGAAAATAAAGAAAAATAAACTACTGGGATGGCTAGAACGTGGTCAAGTTCTCATTTTTGCTGAGCAATTAAAGGTCTTTCTTGCTGTGTTCATAGAAAATTTGTATTAATTCTATTAAAATTATATTTATTCTGTTTACTACAGTCTCCTTGCAGTTCAAACTAGAGAAAAAAATTGATTTTTGCCAGACTCGGGTCTAGCTGCTTTTGGTGGCACACCCATGGCAGCAGCACAGGAGCGAGAAGAACACTCCTCAGTGCTGAAACAGCAATCCAAACGTGTGGGGATGACAGGGACAGCCAGGGAAACTACTGCTGGTAATACGTGTGACAGAGTAACCCATCTTTCTAATAGAAGATTTTAATTTCCTAGGCGTCTCTGGAACAATGACTACAGCATGAAAGAAGGATGGCTTTCAAGCACCTAGGAATTTCCCCAGGCAGCATCTGGAAGAGCTTGTTTCCTATAATCACCTTGATTTATTTGAAATTTTAAAAGACAAAATGAAGCACGGAATTTAACATATGGGGTGGGGGAATACACACACATGTGAATACGCCGGTATCAAAAACAAGGAAAGGAAAAAGTGCAGGAAGACACCAGCACAACCCCCCTGGATCTGCCACTGTCCCCCCTCCATCGTGGCTGTTTATCTGGCGGCATCTGGGGACAATTTCTCCAGCACTGGAGCCAAACCCACCCGGAGAAGTTCCCTGGCAGCCAGTGAGGAACGGGCAGTGCTGGCATGGGGGCACAGCAGGGCTCACCCAGCACAGCCACTGCTCCCCCTCCATCCCTCCTGCTGCCAAACACCCTCGGCCACCTGCACGCTGCGCCCAGGGGGGCCCAAGATGAGCAGTGACAACCCGGAGCCTCTTCCCGAGTCCCAGCTGCCAGCTCCGAGCTCCATCCCGTGCAAGCAATGCACAAATAATACTCCCGAGGCTGACAGCCTCGCATTTCCCAGCTGCAGCTCCCTCTCCGCTCAGCTCTGAGCTCGCAGAGCTTTCCAGCCTGGCGCTCAGCACCCAAAATAGCTCAGGATCAGCTACCGCAGAAAGCTCCGCGCTCGCTCCCTGCCCAGCCCAGCGGCGACTCCTCAGCCCCAGCAGGCACCCCCAGCTCCTGCCCAGCTCTCCAGCCCACAGAAGAACTGCTCTTCCAGTTCCACCGCAGCCCGGGGGGTGCTGGGTTCTGTCTTCTGAAATGGCCTCTGCCAAGGACGCGTGGCAAACTCTTAAAGGAAGGAGAAAAAGCAACTCCCATCTATTCAGGCTGACTGGATTTCCAGCTCACTGAGAACCTCAGAGAAGCCCAGGACACTGGATGAGGGGATGTTTTCCCTCCAGGAGCAAGGACAGCTCTTTCGCAAGAGCCTCCTCGTGCTCAGTGACCTTACAGGTTTACAGCCTCCACCTCTGCCAAGGGCCCAGCTGGGCTCCCAACCCTCCGTGCTCCAGGTCCCAGCAGCTCCAGGTCGCCCAGGGGTCCTGGCACGGTGCTGGTTCCTTGGACACAACATCTCTGAGGGCTGGAAGGTGCTCCAGGTCTGCTGGGCACTGCAGTGATCCCCCGGAGCTCTCCCTGCCCAGCTGAAGGTGCCCAGCCCGTGTGCCAGCAGCACCACGGGGCTCTGGCCATCCCTTCCCACCCACCTCCCACCCTGGCTGCGCCTGCAGAGCTGCCTGCCGGGTAAAAATAGGATGGTTTGGATGTTTTTGATAAAACCTGCAATTGCAAGTTTTGCTATTTCCATGAAGTTTAGGGCCTCCCTTGTCACCCCGGTTTCGATTTGAAATTAGGGCAGTTTTAAGATGTCCACGCCTCGAAACGCTGCACGCAGGAAGCCAGTGCTGGAAAGATTCAGAGGGCTGAATGCTGCATTTCCTTTAAAGCTCTTCCTCGGTTCCGAGGCTGGGGTCAGCCAGGAATAGAAACCCAGTCACTTCCTCCTCCCCACTGGTATGCCGTGCGACTCAGCCCGGCTTTGATCTGCACCACCGAACAAGCTCAGGCACAGAAAGAAGTGGACTTAGAAACCTCCAGATTGTTATTTAATAAAATATCAGATGTCCCAACCTTTAATGTGTTAAAGGAGTCTTTAAAGATTTATCTTTAAAGTGATAAAATAAGTCCAAGCTCATTTGTCAAACCAGTTGCTCTGGTTGGAAAGTAGCTGTCAAGCATCTCGATGACTCAGGATGTTGTCGTGCAGGCATCCTGATATTAACTGCTCCCTTCAATAAGAGCTGAAAAAGGAATGCTCTGCTGCTCATAATCCAGAATTCCAAGCACTCGGGTTCTTACAACACTTACATTGTAGATGAGGGAGTTTCAGCACTAGATTTTTTATCAAATCATGCACAGAACTTGCAAATCACCTGGCACTGCATGAGAACAGACTTGTCTTCCCCAGCTACAGAAACCAAGTCAGCACAGAACTTGTTAGATGGGTTTTGTTAAAAAAGGTGTCAGAGAAGCTTCCTTTTCAGTTCAGAAAATGGCAGATGTGTGGGGCTTAGCAGAAACACGTGTCCAGGAAGGGCAGAATTCATAATGCGACACGAAAATGAAACCAAGGGAACTCACAACCCAGCAGGACTCGGATCCTACACCAGAGAACTTCCCCCACACAGTCAGGGCAGCCAAGGGACCTCTCAAAAGCCTGGGCTGGGCTGGGACAAAGTAGGTCAGAGAAAAAGCCTTGGCTGAAATATGGATTAAAGCAGCCGTGCTGCTCCAGCTGGGAGAGCCTATCTGTGATCCAGGATCACGGCTGCACTTCGTGCTGCTTCAAATAACAGCATAAATTTAACCTGCAGTTCTCTTTTAAACCTGAAGCTTATCAGGATTGTCTGGTCAACGCAAATACTCCCAAAAGCATTACAAGTCTTCCTTTTCCCCCAAACGGGATTACATCATTTACTAATCAAAAGGCAAAGATCTAGCATCATCCTCTACAAACTAATTTTAATTCGTGTCAGGAAACCTCAGTAAGGTACTGAGAACAACCTGGATGTGGCACTCAGTGCTCTGGGCTGCTGCCAAGGTGGGAAGATTTGGGCACAGCTTGGACTCGATGGTCCAGGAGGGTTTTTCCAACCAAAATGGTTCTGTTTGGAAATGACTTCTTAATAAAAGCCAGGTTTGGGAACCCCAAAGGCCACTCCAATGCCATCACCGGGGTCACTGCCAATCCTTACCAACAGGCAGTACGTGCCCCAGTTCACTATGTTTTCAATAAACATGTAATAAACATGTATTATCTTATTAAAATTAAGCTGTGAAATGAAATTAAATTCCATACATCTTCAGCATCCAAAAATTAGTCTGCATACGAAGTTTAATTTTAAAGCTGCTTTAAAAGTCTGTTTTCAGATATGACTGCTTTTCTGATATTGGCTTATATTCTAATCTAGTCCATGTTTTAAGAGAACCAAGATGCCAAGTCCTCTTTAAAAAAATAAAAAAAAAATCTAATTATACCTACCTTCACATGGGGACAGCAAAATTGATTTGGGAGCAATTCACGTGGAACACAAGGTTAACAGAAATTCAACAGGCAAAATAAACCATCAAAGGCCCTGGCAGCAAAAGTAACCCACAGAAAAAAATACAAGAGAGAAAACAACAGCCGGGTAGTAGGAAACTGAAATCCACATGCAAGCTGAAATCCACACGAAGCTGTCAAGTCTGCCAGTTCTTCTCTTTATTTAGTTTTGGTTTTTGTTTTTGAAGTTAACAAGCCTGGACTGCATTCCTGCACAACGAACTCACACATGTGCACGCAGAACATGCACGTTTTCAGCATGGATTTCTTCAAAACCTTTGCTGATGGCTTTAGGAAGTTACTGCTTCACAAAGGTAACAGAAACTCTTAGGGGGAAAAAAATAAGCAAGAGGAAAAAATATATGAGTCCACAGCAGCGGACCGCGTGTCTGTGGATAGGTGGTTTGGTTTAAAATACATCCTGCTGAATTTACAGCACCTGAACAACCAAAAAGCTACCAAAATCATAAACCAAACGTAGGGTTTCCCACATTACAGCTGGATTCTCACCCCGCTCATTTCTAAGCGATGGGGGAGATGCCCCGGCCCCTTCCTGGCAGCGCTGCCATGGGAACATCCCCCTCCGGCACAGCCACCCTGCCAGCCCTGCTCCCAGCTGTGGGGACGGGAGCACAGCTGGGCACAGCAGCCCAGGCAGCACAGCCCCGAGGGCAGCAGCTGCCAGTGCCCAGTGCCCACGCAGCGCCCCGAGGGGCTCCTGCAGCGCCCAGTGCCCCCCCAGCGCCCCGAGGGGCTCCTGCAGCGCCCAGTGCCCACCCAGCAGCTGCCAGTGCCCAGTGCCCACGCAGCGCCCCAAGGGGCTCCTGCAGCGCCCAGTGCCCACCCAGCAGCTGCCAGTGCCCCCCCAGCACCCCGAGGGGCTCCTGCAGCGCCCAGTGCCCACCCAGTGCCCCGAGGGGCTCCTGCAGCGCCCAGTGCCCACCCAGCAGCGCCCAGTGCCCACCCAGTGCCCCGAGGGGCTCCTGCAGGTCCCCCCATCCCTCTGCCCGTACAGCAGCTGCCAGCTCCCTGCCCAGCTCCCTGCCTGGTACCCCGAGGGGCTCCTGCAGCTCCCAGCGCCCACCCCGGCAGCTGCCAGCTCCCTGCCTGGCACCCCGAGGGGCTCCTGCAGCGCCCAGTGCCCACCCAGTGCCCCGAGGGGCTCCTGCAGCTCCCAGTGCCCACCCAGCGCCCCGAGGGGCTCCTGCTCTCCTGGCCATGCCCCACACCAGCCCGGCGGCAGCACGGCCCTGGCACAGCTCCCCAGCCATGCCGAGCCCTCGCAGACCCTGATACTACACCCCTACACACCACCACACCTTGGGGCAGGTTCTCCAAGCCGTGACAGCAAAAATAAACCACATCAGCTGCTCTTTTCTGTCGCAGATTGCAGACGCCTGGCTCAGGGTAGAGTGGACCTGCTGGAGCTGGGCAATAAAAATCCCCGAGACCCCCCAAACCTCAGAGTGGTGCTCTGAAAGCAGGTGGGAGGGCAGGGGAAGGCAAGGAGACACCAGGCAGGCTTTGGAGAGCTGCCAAGGCGCTGAAGCCCAAAGCAAGCACACACACATCACAGGCAGCCACGTCCTTCCCAAGGTCCAGCGGGGAAGGAGGAGATCCATGGAAGCCCTCCCCTGTCATACCCAATTCCCAGAGCCAGAGAGGAGCGGTGTATGGCTGCAGGATTCTCATCCAAGACCAAAACTTCATTTTCTGAAAATTTCCCAGAATTTCTAACCCCAGGTATCCTATTTTCACATCCCTCTCACCACTGAGTTGTAGCCAAGACACTTCCCACCTGTGAGCAGAGAGGTCACCCACCTTCCAGCCGCTCTCCTCCATGAGAACTGCCAGCAGGAACAGGCACTCAAACGTGCAGGGACAGGAACACACCCCAAAACCCCCAAATCACCCCTACCTGCAGAGGTTCTGATAAGAAAAGACTGAGGCCTCTGCTGCAGCCCAAAGGGCACCACAGGGGATATTCTGGGTAAGGACAATGACAGGACCTTTCCCAGATTTCTTGGAAAAATGAACAACAAGCCGGGGAGCTGTGAAATCACTTCCATTATTTGCTTCTTGAAGAGACGACAGACTCGACTGATACTTCAGGATTTGCTCCTCCTTGACTCTACAGCACATTTCTGAGTAGCCCAGGTGGTATTTTGGGGCAAACTTCGCATCTGTGCCCTCATTTCTTTATAAAAGTCCCATCCTGAGCGATACTTGCTAACTTTAAACTCAGCTACACAAATAAAAGCAAAGAGAAACAAGAAGTATCTGAATGAAGCAACAGAAGAGTAAATGGTGCCCCGCTGCTCACAAGTTTCAAATTAAATCTTGTGTGACCGTGGTGCAGAAATTTGATGATCTCCAGCTGTTTTCTGACACACAGTAACTGTACAAACATATTACAAATAGTATGAAGAATGTATTACTGTAAAATCCAATATGAAACTCGTTTTCTTTAGTAAATTACAGTAGCAGTGAACTGAATTCAAGAAAGACATGATCATTATTTTCGAATTCCTTACCCAACAGTACTTTTGCCTTTGCAATCTCACAAAAAACGAGATACTTGATCAAAAAGGGGAAGTTGTGCATGATATTGCATCCCCACAGCAAAGTATCAGCAGTCTGTGGGATATTGATTTCCAAAACACACAGGATTGTAATTTTCTAGGAAGATTCAGCACGGACTGGGAGCGCCACAGGCAGCGCTGCAATCTGGGGGTTTAATGGTGACCCATTGGCACTGGCTGGATTACAAAGGCAGTGGGCTGGTACAGAAACATTCTCCACACACGACGTTAAGACGACTTCTGAAGAGCACAATTTCCTCCAGAAATCCACACAATTGTGGTGATTATTGATTTAAGGCACCAGGATTATAGAACTCTACATGATATCCTGGGTAAGTAACAGCGCGTCCTGGAGCCTGGACTCGCCTCGCACACACGGGCAGGGAGAAAACCTGACCTCATCTCCATCCCCTGCAACGCAAAGCCCAGCTCCAGGCTTGGCCCCCTGGTCCAGAGGAGCTGCAGCTGCTCCTCCTGCCGCTGCCGGACACCTCTGGGACACGGAGGGCACACAGCCGGCGGGGCAGGGAGGAAAATCCTCGCTCGGGGTGTTTTATAGCTCTGTTTCAGACAATACAGGCGTGACCTGAGCACAGGGAGACACCGCTGCATCCAGGGATGGAATCCCAGCGGGAAACGTCACAGCAGAGGTCTGGGGGAGCTGAGTCAGGCTGGGACGTGGGAGGCACAGGCACAGCACCCTCTTTGGAGTGAAGGAGCGGTAAAGGAGAAAAACCCCCCGGAGAGAGACAGGAATGGTGCTGAACTGTCCTCCCAGCCCGACCCTGCACTTCTGGGGGTTATCCATGGGGACAACCCTGACCTGCTGGTTCTCCTGCCCACAGGCAGCAAGAGCTGCATGGCCAGAGTCCCCCAGCTGCCCCTCGAGTCTGTGGTACCAAGTGCTGCAAGCCACGATGGAGCTCGGCCCGTGCAGGTGACCCTCTGATGACATCCCTCTGCAGGTGACCAGCAATGCCACGGCCACTACTGGTCACACCCTCACACAGGGCAAAGAAACCCTCGATTCTGTGTTTTCTTTTTTCCCACAGATAGCCCAAAAGAGCTGCTCTGGAGTCAGAGCCAAGACAATGAGATGGAATTATTCTTTTTTAGCGTGTGTCATCTATTGCAGCTGTACTGGTTCACTCCTGTCCCAGGGGGATGAGGCCATCCACAGACAGCATCTGACCAGTATTTCCAGCACTGAGAACAGGATTAACTCCTGGCCTGCAAGGGCCTTGGCTGTTTAAGCAAAGGCTGTGCTATAACAGGGCATCAATGGATCCCACACTACACTGGTTGTTACAAATGGTTATCAATGGATCTCGTACTGCAGTGAATCAGCCAGAAAATCCCTGGGATGAGAACAATAATCTGCGCATGTAACAGTGCCACACATTAATTCTTCAGTAAATAAGATTAAAATCTGTGTATACTTGAGACTCTGGGAGACAAAGGCTGGGAAACCAAAGAGAGATTAACCCAAGCTCCTGGGTCTGGCGCACAGCATTCAGCACATCCAAGTGTTCTTCCCAGAAACCACCTCGCTGCACACACACTTGCTCTTTGCTCCCGAGTTCCAAACTGATCACTTTACAAAGGCATTTCCAAGTTCACTTCTCTACACCAGAGGTGACACTCCCAGTTATTTCAACAGCACAAACCCAATGGTGATCGTAACTACACTCGACAAAGCTTTTCCCATTGCTGGTAACTTGGACTGCAAATGGGATTTTATTGGGATGCTGTTTTCCTCAAGGCTGGTGCCATGGGGACCATTCACAGGATGCCTACGTGACACTACAGCAGCACCTCGGGGTGGGACAGTAGCTCGGACAGGCTTCAACTACCCCAAAAATGAATGCTACCCCAAAGCAACGCCTTTGCGAGGAGGAAAGTTACCCCCACACTCAGCAGTGGCTATAAAACCAGACCCAGAGAGACAGGAGGACTTGGGAACCTTTTAAAGTGCAGAAATAATCCCAGTTTGCAGTTACATATACACACAGAGTTTGCACCGCTTGCTCATTTCCAGACTGAGCAGCAAAAATCAAAGGAAGAAGGGAAATTTGCTTCCCCCAAGATAAATTGCTCTCACTGTAAAAATGATCTTTAGCATGGTAAATATACAATGTAGGAGTTGGATAATACCTGTGTTTCACATTTCTGAGAAGATTCGTGAGTAGGACTTATTCCTTAAGGATTATTCCACAGCTTTGCCTTCACTGGCAGCAGGAGAGTACTAGGGGTTTAACCATGAAGATAAACTAAAAAAAAACCGGTATGGACAACAAATATAAGGTTGTTTCATAAGCCAGAATTAAGTTTAAAACAGAGATCATTGTAAGGAGAAATAAATTTGCAGAAGTTAACCATTTGGACTGGACTTGCAACAATCTCCTTGGCTATGAGCTCGATGGAAGGATCAGCCAAGACTGGGAAAAGTGGATTACATCTTCCATGACCTCTCATTTATCTAGTTACCTTTTCACAGCGCCTTTGAGCACATTCTGCAGGACATTCCTGAGTCCTCCCTTTCTGCCAAAACAACTGGATTTTTTGCCATGTACTGCCGGAGTCAACCCCCCAAAGTACAGTATTACATTAAGCCGACAAATGACAACACAGACTACTGGAACCCCGAGCGCTCCAAATACCACGCCTGGGTTTTATATCAAAATAGAATTATTAAAAAAGCCCCGATTCCGGATGTCCCATACATTACACACTGCTGAGTCAGGCAGCACTTAAAGCACTGCCTCCAGCCCTGCCAAGCCACCGGCCTTGGCCAGCGGCCGAGGGAAACAAAGCGGGAAGACAAACGGACAACTGACCTTTACCACTGCTGGCAAACAAGGCCTTTTTTCCCCTTCCTTCTCATACAGCACCTGAGCCCAAGAAGAATCCCAGTTAAAGAGTTAAGGGCGGCAGGGCAGAAGGGGAACTTTTGGGAGCAAGGCTTTGGACTGTGACCGAGCAGCGAAACTTTTCCTCCTTCCAGACTCTCCTCCTCTTTAATGGCTCCTCTCAGCTCTTGCCCTTTCTTAAACTTCCTTAATGATCCTTATCCCCCACAAGCTTAAGTACTAGGAATGATTTCAATTGTAATAAGAGAAGCCCTACCAGTGCCAGTGGGGCCCGGTTTCTGTGAATTCTGGCTGCAGGAGCAAACCCGGCATCGCTGCGCTGGTTCTCGGCATCCTTCGCTCCCCCCACAACAAGCCACATCTCCAGGAAGTCGGAGCAGTAGGAGTTGAGCAAAGGATTTAATGTATATACCATGCAAGAGCCCCACGAGTGTGTGTTGCTAAAACCATTTCCTTGAAATGGAACTGTTTTCCCTGGGTTTGTGTAATAAATCACAGAACATCCCACCGGGGACGGACGCCAGCAAACCCTCCAACTCTTCAGTGAAGCATTGCAGCGGGATTTGCTCCCCTCCAGCTGCTGTCTCACTGCCACTAAGGACAACCTAAGGTAAACTGCCTGCTAGCCTACCTTCTCCTCTCTTTTATTCTGCCCACCTTCTTCATTCTGCCCTCGCTCAGAGGGGAGAGCCCGGAGGCAGCCCAGGCACAGCCGTCCTGCTGGCCAGAGCCTCCCTGCTGCTCAAGATCTGCAGCTGGAGGAGCTGCAGCTCAGTGTTTCAGCAGCTCAGCACAAGCACCAGCTGGCTCTTCCACCAACAACAGCCTATTGATTATTGCCAATTCATTCCCATTAATCAAATTCCTGAAGTTTGCATTCTGCTTGTTAACTTCTGCAGCTCGCTGCGATTGATTGGTTTTCTTGGGCCTGATTATCACTAGTCTCATTAAAGCCAGCATGCTGGGCTACCTGGAGGAGCAAAACCACTCAGAAATGGCATGACATCAGTTCCAGCCTGAGTGGGTAGAAAGGGACATTCCAGGTTTCCCATTAAACAGGCAGATTAAATACAACCTTAACACCAGGGCTGAACTGCAGCTTTTCTTCCCCTGTGTCCAGTCTACAATTAATACGTTATTAGTAGACAAATAATTCTACAAACATCAAGAAGTGTCTCCTCCTGGAACTTGAAGCTTCTCAAAATCCCAGCCTCCACCTCTCACATTTAGTACCTAAAAAAAATCCAGACCACGGGAACCTGGCAAGAGAGTCCTTCCTTTGTTTCTAAAACAAATGCCAATTTTGTTAAGTCTTCTGCAAGAAAAACAAACAAATCCACAATACATCACCTTAAACTAACCCAGTTCAGACCAAATATTTCTGGCAAGGCTCAAGAAGAAAGAAAATTCCTGCTTCAAACCCAGGGTTCATTAATACCACAAACACTGTAAAAGGAAGATGGAATTGCCTGAATGTTACAGAATAAAAATAATAAAGCAAGCCCAAACAGTGCTGTTTTTAGAACTGGACTTTGTAGCTGAAGTATATAAAAATCCTTGGGAGGTAAGAACAGCTTCCACAAAGGAATAACGCATTTTTATGCAAAGCTCAACTAGGAGCCACCTCGAAATTCTTCACACATTCCATACAGAGAAAAAAAAAAAAATCCATTATCTTACGGCAAAAAGGAAGCAATAAAATCTGAGATGACCTTGCAGGAAGCAAGACCGCCAGTGCTGGAGCCCCAGCGTGGATAACCCTGGGCACTGGGAGCAGGCAGCCGGGGCGTGGGGCTCTGCACCCCGCAGCCCGGCTGCACCCCCTCGGAATTATCCTCAAAAGTGACATTTCCACTATCTCGGGGAAAATCTGCTCGTTTAAACCATCCCTGAAATCCTCCTCCCCGATGCAGAAACACTTCTTGCTTTGACACAGAGTTTATGATTATCATTAAAGATACAGCGAGAGCAGAGGAAATAAACTCCCCTAAAAATCCCCATGAAACAAACTGAACACAACATGGAATTGAACTAATTACGCAAAAGATTAGCACAAAGCATTTCTACTCTGTGGAAATAAACACACGCTCAATATTCACGTATCACGGTAGAATCTAGCCACAGATTTTGATTTTCTTTTCTGGATCTCTTACATTACGAATTGCTTTAAACACTTCAAAGAAAATAAACAAAACCATTTACAACAGGAATCAAAATCTATGAAAGAAATTGAGAATGAAAGCAAGCTAAAAAAGTTGTCTTTCTGAAACAAAGAAGAAATCCTGACACACTTCATTCCAGCCATGGGAAAATGGAGCAAATATCGTGCAGGGAGAGCCCCGGGACTGGCGGGAACACCCTGGGGATCCAAGTGTCAGCACAGCAATAAAACCCAGAATGTTAAACCAGATCCTTCTTCAAAAGCCTACAAATCCGGGTTTCTGCAGAGGCACTTGCGGGGCCATTTTCCAACAGGCACCACAAAGTCCCCTCCTCTGTGGAGGCCACCCGCTGCTCCTGCAAGGGGCTGTTAAACACGGCAGCTGGGGGAGACACAAGGGGGGGCTCCCCTGGAACGGGGGCTGCTCCGTGCTCCTGCAGCACAGCCCAGCAGAGCTGCCCCGGCCACGCTGCTCCTCCTGCAGCGCTCCCCTGCAACAGCTGCACCGCCGCATCACTCGAGGAAACAACCGCCAAGGCGCTGGCCACAGGAAGGAACCAGCCCCCCACAGCTCTCCCTGCAGCCCTCCTGCTCACGAGTTAAATTCCAGGTGTGTTTCAGTCTGACTGCAAATATCCTTATCTCTTTCAAGGCAGTTATTGAATGAGCTGCTGAGCGTTTCCCACTCGGAATCTTCTTGTCCATGTAAGGTAAATGCGATACCGAGCACAGCGAAAACTCCAGTTCGGCTTAAATGTGATTCTAGAAATTTACCCAGCAACCAAGTTATTTTTGTGCCTAACATTTAAGTAACGCTAGGAAGGAAAAAAAAAGCCCACAGTGATTGATCCTCTAACCCCTGGGAACGAAGGAGCTTTTGTATAATACACTTAAATACTTCCTTCCATACTGCCTGTGTATGGATCCTGCTACCACATGCTTGATTCTCCCTCCAGGCTGTACCTTGGAAGTTTTATTTTTATTTACTTTTCAGAGCATGCCAGCTCCCCTCTACTTTTCTTCCCTTTAATGCCAATATTTGAGTAGTTGCTTAAAGCTGCTGTTGTACTGTGGGATAAACATTCCCCAGTGATGTCTAATCAGCCACACATACCAAATGGAAAAGGGGAAAAAAAAAGGAAAAAAAAGCCCGAGCAACAAACGAGCATGCACGGAGTTGTGCTAAACACACTTGCAGCGTTTTAATCAAGAGCAACAAAAACTAATTACCTTGAATAGCCATTAGAAAAAGCAGGTCTGCCAGAGAGGCTGAGCGTTCCCAGCGGAGCCAACGCCTCGTCCCCCGATCCCTGGCACCTATTCCAATTTTCTGACCCGGCAGGAAGAGATGGAATGATACTGAAAATTGGTTTCTGATCCTGCTGCTGCGAGAGAGACGAAGTATTTAAATCATAGTGGTACATCTGTCCCCCAGAGGTGCTGACTCCGTGGATGGAGATGGCCGAGACTTTCGTACCCAGCAGGTTCGACCCCGAGAAGTTGGCCTGGCAGTAGAGCGGGCCCATGTTCTCCTGCTTGATGCCGGGAGTACACAGTTCAATATAGTCTTCCTTTTCTGTTTTCACTTGAGGCATTGGCATTTTGGAACTGGGTAAAAGGTCACCATGGTCATTAATTTTAGGTTTAGTGTCAGACAAAAGGGGAGGCTTGCAGTCCTCGCCGAGACTGCCCTCCAGGAGAAAGGCGTCGTCCGCGGATATGGGGGAGAGCAAGCCACCCTCATCCAGCAACGGGTCCAGCCGCCACGGGCTCCCGTTGGGCTCCTTGCCCGGCGACACCGGCGGCAACTCCAAATCCTGGAGGATATCCAGGGTGCTTTGGTCTTCAGAGAACAACTTCAAGTTGCCACCATTCGAGCCCACCTGGCTCTGGAGCGCAGGTCCCGACTCCGCGGGGACGCTGCGCCCGGCCATGCCGGGGAAATCCGGCTCGAGCGGCGCCTCAGAAGACGCGGTTCCCTTCGCGTCCTCGGCCAGGCTCGAGGACTTGTTCAAGCTCGCGATACTTTCCTCCAGGAGCCTGAAGTCCGTGTCTCCAGAAGAGATGCCGATTTGGCCCTGGTGCGAAAATCCAAGGTCGTTTCCCATCACTTTTGCGTCTGTTTCGCCCATGTACAGTCCCATCGAGAGCGACACTGCCTTGGAAAGGTCTGGCTGAGGCACATTGTTTCCTAATCCTTTTGGAAAGTCAGCCAAAGCAGGTTGCTGACTGGAATCTGACTGAGAAGATGCAGGGAGAGGGGATGTAGACACAGGGGCTTGGACAGTAGCTCCACCCCTGAAGGGTGGATGGAAGTCCATCACGATCCCTCCTTTGGTACTGATGAGTGCATTTTTCCTGGTTTCGTCTTGATGCGACGGGTTAAGCAATTCTTTGGAATCCATTACTTTACCATTAACTACAAAAAGATGAGAAGCAGTCAAAGTCAGCACAGCAAGGGCACATTAATAACAGCTTTAAAATAAAAAATCTAAATCCTTCGCCTGGCGAACCCGGCTCAGCTGCTCCGAGAGCGAAGGCACGGCACACCACGCTCTGGGCTGAACACGTGCCACGTCTCCCAAACACACTGCCTTTGGCTTCAGGGGGCTTCGGGTTTTGTTTTCTGTCTAGTGAGGAGAACTATGTATTTCAAAGCTTTGCTAAACGCGGAGGAAGGGGTAAGTCTGCCTGCACACAACTCAAGCTGCAGCACACGACATCTCTGCACGCACTGTCCAGCTCTCTCACCCAAGCCCGCACTAGGAACTCTAAGAACTGTTAAAGGACCCGGTTTACAAATTTTGCCAGGTACATTTCCCTGGTATTTAACTACACCTTGAGCAGAGGAAAAGGATACTTGGCACCTTTCCCAGTCAGCTCTCCCCTTGCCGAGCAGGTCCGGAGCTCCCAGAGGCGGCACCTCCGTGGTGTGGCATTCCCCAGGACTCGATCTCCCCTCCACAAAACACAGCGCCTGCCACCTTTGCACGGGGATCAGTCTGAAAATCCAACCCACCCACCTGGCACCAAATTCTTTCAATACATCTCACGTTTATAAATAAAATCTAGCTAAAAACAAAGCAGGATTTTTATTAGCTTCCAGCACTCTGCCCATTCACGGCTACTCTCCCAAACACACCCGACACCGAAAACAAACCTCGTAAGTTTCAGATGTTTGTATTTGCTACGTGTCTTTTTTTTTTTTTTTTCCCCAGCGGAGAGCATAAATATTTGGAGAAACACCGTAAATTCTTCGGCAAACTTCCGACACGGAGTCAGTCCGGCGTTCCCCAGGCAGCGCTCGGTGCTGGGCAGTGCCCCTCGGCCGGGCAGTGCCCCTCGGCCGGGCAGTGCCCTCAGAGCCGGGCTGTGCCCCTCGGCCGGGCAGTGCCC
>WBMY01000675.1:87033-102015 GCA_013397315.1 Donacobius atricapilla | reverse complement strand
GCCATCCCTGTCCCATGCCATCCTGTCCCATGCCATCCTGTCCCCATGCCATCCTGTCCCATGCCATCCCTGTCCCAAAGCCATCCTGTCCCAATGCCATCCCTGTCCTGATGCCATCCTGTCCCATGCATCCTGTCCCCATGCCATCCCTGTCCCAAAGCCATCCCTGTCCCATGCCATCCTGTCCCCATGCCATCCCTGTCCCAAAGCCATCCTGTCCCATTGCCATCCTGTCCCGATGCCATCCCTGTCCCATGCCATCCTGTCCCGATGCCATCCTGTCCCCGAGGCTGGTGCCTTCAGGGCAGGCACAGGCAGGTGTGGCCCTGGCTGCCCTTTGTCCTACCCAGGTCCAGCCTGGGGCCCTGCTCTCCCTCCAGCTGGCACAAGGTGCAGGTGCCACCCCTTGGCAGGACCAGCTGCAGGGACACGCCTGTCCCTGGGTGGGGGGTACAGGACAGCATGGCAATACAGTGTTGGCCATTTAAAGTGTATTTTTACTTTTTTTTTCTGCAATAAATAATCTCTGGAGCATTAGGAAGTTGCTGAACAGGACTGTGCTAGGGAGAAATAATTGCCTCACCATCAAAGCAAATGCAGATGTATGAATAACACAGTATTTATATAATTTCTGGGATCATATAAATAGAGTCGCTGTGCAGAGATGAAGCCCGTGAATCACTCATTTGCTTTATGAGCCTGAATAAGCTTTGGCTCCATCAGTGTTATCAGCTCTGAAGAAACAAGCCTGATGCTGTAACCACAGATCCTTTTACTGGAATTATTCTTTCCAAGTTATCGCTAAAGCAAAATACATGAATTGAAATTATGTCCAAAATTAAATACTTCCAGGGTAAACATAACACAGCAGATGCTTCCAGCCATATCTTCCATTCCTTAGAAAGCTTTACCTGTGCTTGAGGTCAGTGGAACTCTGAACTAGGTGGAATTACTCGTTAAGCAAAAATATTATTTCCGAAGTGTCCCACCATGGTTTGTCAGGAAGCTGCATCCCTAGAGGAATGCTGTTTCCAGGTGCCAGCACAGCTCACGCTGCCCCTGAGCTGGGAGAAGCAGCCAAGAAAAGGCCATTGGGGAAAAAAAAAACCCAAACAAGACAAATCTCTACACACTAGTCTGGATCTGTGTTTGTCTTTTGGCTGTGTGAATAACCACCCTTGGATGTGAGTGCAAACAACCCTCCTGTGGTGTTAGCTGCAGAACATCCCCAGAGGGAAAGCCCTCCGAGGGGTCAGAGCCCTGACACACTCCTGGTTTCCTGCCCCAGCACAAAGGTGTTCGCTGGAACACGGACACCTCGAGGGGGGTTTAACTCCAGCGCCCTCAGCCTGGGAGGCCGAGGCTGGGGTGTTCCCAGAGGAGCTGGATCAGGGAATGTGCTCTCTGAACCTGCAGCTGAGAGGGCTCTGCAGCCAGGAGAAACCGGGGCAAGCCCAGGTTGGAGGGAACACCTGGGAGCAGGTGAGCTCAGAGGCCTCACTGAAGGGGGCTCAGGTGAGCCCCAGCAGGAGTGGCAGCTGCCCTCGGCAGGGTGAGCTGGGATCCTCCCTGCGGGTTATCCCACAGCCCACGGCGATCCTCCCTGTGGGTTATCCCACAGCCCACGGCGATCCTCCTGTGGGTTATCCCACAGCCCACGGCGATCCTCCCTGTGGGTTATCCCACAGCCCACGGTGATCCTCCTGTGGGTTATCCCACAGCCCTCGGCGATCCTCCTGTGGGTTATCCCACAGCCCTCGGCACGCGCTCAGGGGGAGCCCCCTGCCCTGTCCCAGCTGCCCCCCGAGCCTCTGAGGACCGTGCTGTATTTAGGGGAGGAAATGAAGAAATTCCCTCAGATTTCAGGGCGAGCTCTGACCCCGCTCCTGGCGTTCCCTGNCCCAAACCCCCTCCCCAGCGCTGCCCCGGGGACGCAGAGCCCCTGCCCTGTCCCTGCCCCACAGGACGCGGAGCCCGGGCAGGCTCAGCCCCAGGTCCCGCAGGGGTCAGGGCTCTGCTGCAGCCCTTTCCTGGCAGCTCGGGAGCGGGAGAACATTCGAGAACCCGAGCAGGAACCTTCCACCAGCGCAGGGCGCCAGGCTGAAACCCTCCGGGGCTGCTCAGGGCACCCCCGTGCTTCTGCTCCAGCCCTTCAACAATTCCACTGCAGATTTGCAATTCCTGCACCGGTCCCAAACGCCCCGGAACGTGGCTCCCGCCGTGGCAGGGCACAGGGATGGATGCTCCCCCTCTGCTTCCCTGCCAGAGGAAAATCCACGGCACCAGCCAGCGCTGCCCGGGGTTCCAGCGCTGCCCTCGCTCCCGCTCCCACCCCAGCAGGACCCCAGAGCCCTCCCGGGGCTCTGCTCAGCCCCCTGCCCATCACAGCCCTGTGCAGCCAAAGCCCCCGGCACGTTTTTAAATCCCAAGATATTCTTAAATGATTTTCTTAACTAGGGCTTGGAATTTTTTGAAATTTTTTCTGGCTGCCTGGGATTCTTGTTCATTAAAAGGGAAAAAGAAAAAAAAATCTTTAAATCTGCAGTGACTTACAGTACAATTTTATTGACTTCATATTTGAGGTATATTACCTGACTCCAACAAGGCTGCGGAGGGAATTACAAGTCAGGCCAGAACATATTTCCAGCTAAGACAAGCATAAAAACTTTTTTAAAATCCATAGTTCAATACCAAATGCATCATTTACAAAGAACTGCAATAATTAGCCAAGAGGGGGAAAAGCCACGGAGCCATAGGTGGAAAACAAACGTCAGAGCCCGTGTCCTTGGAGGGGCCGGCAGTGCTCGTGTTCTGCAGGAGCACCAGGCAGAATTTCAGGGCTCAGCAAGCAATATTTCAGTAAATATTCATGTATGGATGGACTCAAACATGATTAGATGCATGTGTGGAGCCACGGAGGATGTGCTCAGGGTGTCCCAGCCAGCCCGGGCGGTGCCAGCGCCCTGCAGGGCTGCGCCAGCCCCTGCCCCGAGGGCTTTGTGCCCTAAACGTGCAGTGCGCCCCATCCCTGGGACGCCGCAGAGGCACCTGGCCACGGGCCGGGGCTCCCCAGGCCGGCAGCGAGCAGCCCCCACTCGCCGCCCCAGCAGCGCCAGCTGCCGTTATTTGGGGTCACCGTGCCCGTCCTGCAGGCACAGTTTGCATATTTTCCTCTTTTTTTCACCCCAAACAGCGTTTGGTTGTGTTCAACGCGCATTGCAAACAAATTTCAGTCCAAGAGTTTTCCAAAAAATGACATTCTTGCGCTCCAGCCAGCCCTGCTCCCTTCTGCAAATACAGTATTTTGATAACACAGTGAGGGCTGAGCAACAAATTGGCCAAGAAATGAACCTGATTTTAAACTCCCCCTTTCTGAAGAGATACCCTTTGGGAAACTCTTTATGTTCTCCTCGAACTTGAAGCAATGAGCTGAGTTTTTTATCACTTTTATAACTTTAGACAAGCAGAGAGAAAAACCAGTGTTTTATGAAGGCAGAACTGCTCCCCTCAGAGCTCCTTCACCAACCTCCCCACAGAGGGGGAACTGAGACTTTGCAGCTCTCTGGGCAGCTGAAATGTAACTGAAGACCCCTGGATAAAGATTTAACTGGCAGGAATAGTCTGTGCTTTGCTCAGCCCAGCAAGAAATCGGCTGCAGGTCGCAGGTACGGAGGCAGGGGAGCGAGGCCAGGTGGAGCCACGCAGGTAAGGACAGGCCAGGGCTGAGGAAATCCGAGTGCTGGGGAGGAGATGGACAGGCAGAAGGAAGGGGCAGGGGGAATTCCCAGACGCAGAAGTGGGAAATAGCCCCGAGCAGAGAGGGCTGTGGTGAGCACTTATTTATTTCTTTGTTGTCTGCTGTGTCCCCACTCCCCAGGGAGCGCCTGTCCCCCCAGGTTTGGAGAGGAAACGCTTTCCCTGTCCCTCAGGGATCTGTGAGCACACGAGGTTGGAGCTGGCACAGGCTGCAGGCACAGATGCTCTCCCTGAAGGAAAACTCCAAAAATAACATGGAGAAAAGCCCCCATGGGGCTGAGAAGGTCAGATCAGTGGGAACAGCTCTGCAGAGCCCCCAGGAACCTGCCCCACAAACTGGAGGCAACCCAGCTTGCAGCCCCGGTTATCTGGAATGCAAGATGAGATATAGAAACGATAAAACCCAAATGATTTATGGTCCATAGAGGCCAGTGATGCTCAGTTCTGCCTCCCCACATCTGACTATACACGGTGGGGATCAGAGGGGCTGCAGACCTGGAAGGAGGATGGGATTAGGAGAGCAAAGGAGACTTTGGAGCGGAGAGCTCGGCAGGGGTGACACTCTGCAGACTCCCGTGCCCGTCCCAGCAGAGATGCCAAGCTCCTGGCAGCAGCTCCAGGGCTGCACGGCCCAGCACAGCAGATGAATCCTTCTGGAAGATGTACAGTACAGCCCTCGCTGCTGCCAAGGGGTGAGGTCATCTTGGAAGGAATCTTATTTATTCAGGAAATATTTCTGGAAATATTTACATGTCAAGACTACATGTTTAAATTCTTTGACAAAGCAAGCTCTGGGCCACTTGCAGAATTTCTGAAGGGCTTTGCAAGCGTTTCTGTAGGTTTTTCTGCAGACAAAAGGCTCTACTGCATCACCATTCTGGTGGAGGCAACAATCCCTTTTTTCTAAGCTAAGGAGATGTAGTTCTGTGTTGGAGACTCCAGTCTGAGCGGGAGGCTGCAGTTTTTACTCCGTGCCAAGACACAGAATGGGAGTCACTTCCCATGCACGGGCTCAGGATGGTGCATCCAGAGCCTGTTTCCAGTGCAGAGCTGTAAATAAGTGAAATTCCTGCCCAGGAGAGGGAGCCCGGGCTGCCTGGCCCCCACATCCAGCTGAGGCAGCCCTGGGGAGCTCCACTTGCCCCAGGCATGGCTCATATTTTGAGTTGCTGACAGACCCAGGCAGTGGTATGGGAGAAGTTATTCTGCCTTCTGTAAACATGCAGGTAAATATGTATAATCAAGCCGTTCTCAGCTCTGCTAGACCGTTCCCAGCACGAAGGGCAGACCCTTCAGGGAGCACTCCTGCCCTGGAACAGCCGCAGGGAAGCCCTCTGAGGCACGGTGTGCCCAGGACAGTGGCTTTGGGCTGCCTGGGTCCCTGCAGGGGAGCAGGAGGTGAGCGGAGGGCTGAGAGGAGCAGCCAGGGAGCTGCTCCCTCAGCCGCGCCCGCAGGACAGGCAGGGCACCCGGCCTGCAAAAACACAGGTGGGAAAGGGAAAGGAGCACACCTGGAGTCACCCGGGCCAGAGCCACCGGGCAGGGCTGGGAGGACCCCGCGCTGCACGGCGGGGATGTGCCAGCTCTGCCCGCCCTGCTCCCCCCGGGGAAAATCCCCTCTTTGCTGCTGAACAACAACCAGTGAGTTATCTGAAGCCAGGAAATGAAGACAGAACCAACTGACAACGGTGTGTGCTGGTTCTGATCTGCCAGCGTGCTGCAGTATCTACTGCACTCTACTCTCCCTCAGCTACTGCCTAATTCATGAGGTCGAGGTGAAATTCCCAGAAGCACAGAGGAGTCGTGGCACAGCACCATCTCATAACAGATTCAGCGCTGTTATTCCTGGAGTTACACACAGTATTCCTAAAGTTACAGCCAGATCCACACTCTGCCCGAAGCATTAAAAAATCAGGCTAATTAAACACCAGACAGAAGACACTGCAAGGTAGGTGAGACTATTCATAGAGCTTCAGGCAACACCACCTTATCTGGTTCACGATAAAATCGCAGCCATTCCTGTGAGAGAGGAACACACCAACAATTCTCCAGGCAGGGAAGCACAGACCCACCTTGGGCACACTCAGATTTATACAAACTATTCACAGAAACCACTTTTCTGGGAGAAACCCCGAACCACAACAAGCGCAGCACCAAAGTAACTCCCGTGTTTGGTAACACCGGGATGGTTTTGCTTTGCCCAGGAATTCTCAGGGACGTATCCAAACCATTCCCACCTGAGGAGCTGCAGCACAGTGAGGATTTTCCCCTCAGGCTCCCTTTGGAGCCCCAGGCAATTCCTCTCTGTAAAAACCAGAAATCTACACGAGGAAAGGGAGCAGAGCTGGCCTGTGAAGCAGCCTGGCCTGGATGGATGCAGGATGCCAGATGTACCAAACACGGCTCCTCACATTCCCCTGGAAACTCCTGACTATGGCTGGGATGCTCATCAGCATTATTTATGGGATACATATGAAGATAAACACCACAATATATTCTTGAAAGAAAAGAATTCTGATGAGACTGGGGAGATGCTGAAATACAGGAGCCCTGGGATTAACAGCCTGAGCTAATATTGCGATTGTCATCGCATTAAGAGGCTCTCGGGAGACAGGAATATTGATACAACTGTGGTGTGAAATCAAAATCTTGTCATTTATAAAGGGAAAAAAAAATGTCCCTGGCACGCAGACAGCTGGTTAGGCTTGAGTGTAGCACATACAAACCACAGCGTTAGAAAAGCCCCAGGAGAGGCTGCGATTCTGCAAGTACAATAAAATACTCAATATGCCCAAATGGAAAAAGTTAATCTTTAGCACACTCCTCAATCAGTTGTTTACATAATTTCAGGGCCGTTATCCTGTTTTTCCTTTGATATTCCTTCTTTGTTATCGGAACCGTTTGTGGTAATTGAGGTGCGTGCAGGAGCTGAACGGAAAGCGAAGCTGGTGCCTGCAGGAGCTGAACGTAAAGCGAAGCTGGTGCCTGCTGGGCAGGGAGGGAGGGCAGCCCCGGGGTCTGTGCCACACGCAGCTCAGCTCGCCCCGGGGTCTGTGCCACACACAGCTCAGCTCCCCCCGTGATCCTTCAGCCGGGACCCGGGGCGGGAGTGCTTTCATTCCCCTCCAAACACAACCACTCCTTTTGGCTGCAGTCAGCTCCTCAGGCAGCCCAGGAACATCAGCAGAGCTGCTTCATCCAAACGCTCACCTGAGCAGCACCTCCCTCGCCAGAACAGCACCTTCCTCCTGGGAGCAACACCTGTCTGTTCTGAACATCACCTTCCTTGTCTGAACGGCACCTCACGCTTCTGAACATCGCCTTCCTCCTCTGAACATCATCTCATTCACCTGGACATCATTCCACTCACCTGAACGCCACCTCACTCCTCTGCGCCACCTCCACGCTGCCACCTCCGCCTTTGACCGCCACCCTCAGTGCCACCTCCATCACCGCACTGCCACCTCTATTACCACACTGCCACCTCCACACTGCCACCTCCACCATGGCTCTGTCACCTCCGCCACCACGCTGCCACCTCCACCACGACTATTTGGGAATTTCTCCTTGCAGTCACAGCTCCTCCACCCCCAGCCACCCCCATTTCACAGGGCAGGACACAAACGTGAGCCCTGAGGGGTTTTTTGCTTTAGCCAGCCAGGTTTCTGTTGCCCAGGGAAGGCAGAAGGCCAAACATCTTTTAGCATCATTACAGGGGATGCAGGAAAAACTGCAGCAACCTGGATCCTCCTGGAAATGCCCCTCCTGAACCACTGTCTGAAAATAGGAGGAATTTGAATAGAAATGCTAAATGATACCTGTACCCATTACATTTCCTCAGTCCTAATTATAATATAGACATGAAATCTGGATACTTAACTTAGAAAATGTGCATCTATAATGAATAGAGCTGACAAGTAAATGAAAAAAGTAAATTAAGTGCTCGTTTCTTCATGACTTGAAGGTAAAATGAGCAAATAGGTATTTCACCTGCTGATATGTCATGCAACCTAAAGCTAAATTATTATATTATTATTGTATTTTATTGCCCAGAGCAGCTGTGGCTGCCCCTGGATCCCTGGCAGTGCCCAGGCCAGGCTGGACAGGGCTGGGAGCAGCCTGGGACAGTGGGAAGTGTCTCTGCCATGGCAGGGGTGGCACTGGGTGGGCTTTGAGGTCCCTCCCAACCCAAACCATTCTGTGCCTCTGTTATTCTGTTCCAGCTGCCAACAATTAGCATTATATGAACTATTTTATTTGTATTGTTTCCTCTTGGAAAGGAAAACTGATTTTGAAACTCTGATTTTTCCATAGGGAGGGCCCCATGGACCTGGGAATACCAAGGTCTATGGATGAAATAAAATGCTCCAGCTAGTCCAGTGCACTCTGACAGGAACACGTGGTGGGAAGTGGAAATGCAAACACCGTGTGCCCTTATTGAGGTTGTAATTGATGTAGTTGGGAAAGGAACCAATGTAAATTATTTTTCACAACAGTGAGCCTTTATATAGGGTTGGACTCTAAAAACCTGCCCACTGTGTACAGGCACTGAGGGAAATGTCAGGCCATGTTTATGAACAGTCAAGGTTGAGTTGATTTTTGTCAAACTCTGCAGTAATGGTTTCTAATTCTGACATGCAGGAGCTCAGGTCTCCCCCACAGCTAATAAAGCATCTTTAAATCCAGGTGTGAGCTACTCTCGGCACCCTCGGGGTGGGGAGGGCTCACCATGCCCAAGCCAGGCATGGAGACACTGGACAGGCTGGTTAAAGTTTCAATGGAATTCCTGTTTTGGATACTGGCACGGGCTGCCCAGAGAAGCTGTGGATCCCCATCCCTGGAAGTGCCCAAAGTGGGGACAACTGAGAGAGGGGCAGCCAGAGGCACCTGCTGGGATGGGTGTCAGCTCTGCAGGGAGCTCCCTCCACCCAACCATCCATCCCCANGCCCCTGATCCCTGCTCTGTGGTGGGAGATGGGCACAGGCAGTGGGAGAAGCCCCCCAGCAGTGGAACCCAAAGGAGCAGATGATGCTGGGTGCTTGTCCCCATCTGGGAATACGTTATTGATGTTCACGGTGCGACAGTTTGGGGCAAAGTGGTTTTTGTAAGGAGCTTTTGGTGTGCCCTGCTCACCCTGGCCGGTGGAACAGAGCCAGGGGTGCAGTTCTGGTCTCTGCAGGCCCGGGTCGGGTCCCAGCCCGTGGCCCCGGGCAAAGGCTGAGCCAAGCGTGGCCTTACGGGAGCCACGGCTCCCCAAACCCTGGCACAGACAGCCCAGGAGAGGGGAAATCAGCATTCAATATTTCATGCATCAGAAGATGATTAATTTTCTCCCAACTAATTAATGAAATGAGATAATTTTCCACCTCCTGATCCAGCGTCCAGCAAGATCAGCAAAAAGCCTCACGTGTACTTCCGAGGACTTTGCTCGGTGTCATTTCATGGTTCAGTTCAGCAGGATGATACATTCCTGTTGGGAAAGGGAGGTGGTGGGCTTTGCTAGGAACAAGATCATTTTTCAGAAAGAAAGATGTTTACCTACAATTTCTGCTGCTAAGGCAACTGAAAGAAAGCGTTGTTGTTTTGGTTTTAATTAAAGTTTTTAGCATTCATCTCAGCCACCATATTGGCTTTTTAATCTATGAATAAATATTAAAAAAACACATATATTTTATACTCCCTGCTCTGCATTTATTCACTGCAATTCGCAGGATTCTTTCCAGCGCTCTGAGTTACACATTTTCAGCAGCATCCTGCCACATCTTAAGAAAAGAAAAAAGTAGGGCAGAAAAACCACCAGATTAACCCACAATGTCCCGAAATGAGCTGTGCTCCGCTCCCAACGGCCTCAGTGGGTTCTGTTCCTATCTNGACACCCCAGATCCCCCAGACACCCCCAGACACCTTGTACACCCTGGATCCCCGGACACCCCGGACCCCCATGTCCCACCGTGGTGGGTCCTGTCCCACCAAGGCACAGGCGTGGGCAGAGCCCAGCGTGGCCCTCGTGGCTCCCATGATCTGGGGCTGCAGAAAACCCACAGAGTTTGGGCTGAAAACATCCCTCGGTCAGAACCCAAACTGGCTGGAGGAACCTGCTGGGTTCCAGACATTTCCCAAAAGCTCCTCAGCCATTTGCCCTCTCTCCTGAGCTCCCCTGGGAATGGGATCCCCCCAAACCTCCCAAAGGCTGGTTGGGCATGGGGCTGCACCACAGCACCCCGAATTTTCAGCCTGAGCTACCTGAATATTCTCCGAGCTGCCTCCTTATGCCTGGGAATAACCAGATGCAGATGGACAAAGGCTGCGGGAGCTGCAGCTCCCCCAGGGAGAGCTTTTCCCTGCGAGCAGCCCAGTGGGCGCAGGCTGGAAGCGCCAGCGCTGCCCCGTGTGCCCACCTGGGCAGGTGTGGGGACAAGCTGGCAGCGCCAGCCTGGCCTCGGGGCTGGGGAGGGCAGGCAGGGCACACAGGGGGTGCTAACGGGGTGCTAAGCTGGGGAGTGCAAGGGCTGAGCGTGCAAAGGTTAATTAAACCAGCCGAGCTCACCGGCAGACTCGCCGCGGCTCTTTTCCCTTTAAATATTCTGCACACCGAGGGAAACTTCCCTCCCCTCCCTGCACACACACAAATAAATAAATAAATGGGGTGAATCAAGTCGACCATAATTCCAATTAGTCCCAGCTGTTATTTCTCCGTCCTTTATGGCCCCGTCTGCAGCGCCTGGCAATCGGTTACACATGGCCTCGTGCAAGGAGACATGAAATAATCGCTTCAGTCTGAGGCAAGAGTAACTAATTTTTTTCATGTTTTATTCAGAGTGACAGGGACATTACTGCAATAATTCCTGCCTTGTTCCATCTTCTCGAGAATGGCGGATAAAAAGGCATTTGCAGCCACACGGAGGGGGATGAGCCACAGCTCCAGCTCCACCTTGCCCTGCTCCCTGTTTATTTTTAACAGCATTCCCAAATCACACGGTAACGATGCTGCTTTTCATAGCAAAGGTTCATTTTGGCTGGAAGGATGAGGAGAGCTCTTCCTGAGCCAACGTGACCTGCTAGTGATTTAGCAGGAATAGATGATGCCTCCGGAAATAAATGATTCTTTAGTATTTCTTCTTTTTCTCCTAAGGACAGAAAGAACGCCTTTGGTAAGTCAATCAGCAGTAAAATTAGGAAATGACTGTAAGAACGTCTGTTGGGAGAGGACACCTTTAGATGCCAACAAATTTATTTATTGGCTGTTTATGGCCGTGCACATTGCAGCCTAACTTTAAAAGGAGTGTTCTGTGATTTACTGACCTGGCAATGCGTTTGAAAAGAAAGGTGGTTTGAATTGTCACTGTTAAATAGAGGAGAGAAAGAATAAAAGCAGGGGTAAAAATAAAAGGGAAATCAAAAAGGGCCAAGGCATGAAAGATGACAATGGGTGGACTTAGATATGCACCTGTGTGTCAGCTTTTTATTGGAAAGGAAAATGATAAAAAAAATCTTAAATAAGTTTCTTTATATAAGCTTCAAAGTTGCCCGGATTTGAAATCTCTGGGACGGGTCAAACTGTTGAGGTTTTCTCCCTTTTCCTCCCCATATACCCATTATCAAGCAGTAGGAGCAAAAGACCAAACGAAAGACCAAAACGATGGTTTTGATTACAACACATAACACGGACACAGTCTGAAATCCAGTCCAGGAAGGGTGACAAGGACCCCCAAAGGCGCCCCAGGCCGGGGTGGTTCCTGGGCCGGTGGTTCCCAGCTCTGGTTGCTGTCCGCACACAGCTCGAGCACTCTGGAATGGAGAAAGGGCCCAACAGAAGGAGTTTCCAGCTAATCAGTCTGAACATTTACTGACACGCAGTTAGTAAATTAGTAAATATATTAGTACATGTGCTGGTGAGCGAATTAGTAAATAGATTAGCAAATGTGTTGGTGTACAGAGCCCAGGAAATCCGTCAGTGCGTGGTGGCTCAGAGCTCACCGAGAGCCAGACAAACAGCTGAGCAAAACCAGAGGATAAAGTCCATTCCCGGCACATCAGAGGGATGAAGATGTTAATAAGGCGTTAGAAACCAGCTGGAAAACAACCCATTTTTTCCAAAAGCAGCAGAGATGGGTGGGCGGAAGCGTGTCAGGGCCTGCACACAGAGGGTCAGGTGCTGATTTCCAGCGGTTCCTGCTGACTAATTACAGCCTCTGCAGTTACCACAGGGCTGCTCTGATTCCTCAGCACAGAAACATCTTGTTCACTCAGTGCTGAAATGTTTATTTACTTATCACATCTCTTTCAACAGCTGAGCAAGAGGGAGGCTGAGGGTGACCCACTTTTTGTCCCCTGAACAGTCAGATGGTCCTTCAGCAGAGAAAGGTCAGGAGGCTGCTGCCAGAGAGTCCCTGGTTTGTAAAAACCTCATTCTCTTCCACAGAGCTTGCTCACACCGGCTCAGGATTAGCTCAGTGCTAAAAGTTCACCAGGAGTTCTCAGTGGAAAATGTGGGAGCTGCAGGGCTGAGGGACAGACCACCCAGCTGGGAAAGCTTTCTTCGGGTTCTTTTCTGCTACCCTTCCCGGTCGCAGGGTTTTTCTGCAATTTAAGGGCTGGAGTAATAGGTTAAAATGATACATCACAGTAAAACCAAAATAAGTTCCTGTATTGCATGAGTCTTGGCAGCAGAGCTGAGGAGAGTCTTGTCAGCTGAGGAAAGGCTGCCATGAAATTCCCGATAAAATCTCCCAGGCTGGCCATCCCCAGGCTGAATGTGGTCGGTGTCAGGTGGGAGGAGAGAGGTGCACCTTGCTGCCAGAGCGTTCCCCAGCTGGATGCTGAGCCCCTGTGCAGACCCCCAGGGCAAAGCCCTGCTCTGGCTGTGGGCAGAGCCGGGTCCTGCACATGCTGGGAGCTCTCTTTCCCTGCTGAGCATCCCATGGGATGTCACAGGGAATGGAACCCTGCGCTCCGCCGCCTTCTATTTAAGCAATTTCTCTCCTCTCCATTCCCAGAATGAAGCAGTGATTTGGGGGTTCCAGGCGGGTCCCAGGCAGCCTCCTGCCCCTCCCAAGCCCTCCATTCCTGACCCCAAACCCCAGCCCAGCCCTGTGCCCCTCTAACGTGCCCCAAACACCCCCTTGGGGCTGCCCAGGAGCCCCCAGAGCTGCCCACACCCCCCCAGGCTCTCAGCCGGAGCCCTGAGCTCAGCTCTGTTTTCTGTCCGTTTGTCCCTGCTGGAGCCGGGCCATGCTCTGTGCTCGGGGCTGGCTGCTGCTCCCAGCCCCAGCCCTGGTGGGAGGCAGCACGGCCCCCTTGGCTCCAGCCCCAAAGGGGAGCTGGTGCTGGGGTGGGATCCAGGACGGGCTGTGGGACCCCCAGCACGGCCAGAAGCTCCTCACCAGAGCATGCCCAGCGCTCCCGTGTTCCCTGGCTTTGTGTGGACCTCCCAAGGGTCCAATGAAGGAGCCTCTGGAACCCCAGCCAGCTCTGCAGAGGGGTGGGGGGTCCTCTCTGCTGTGCCCACCACGGCCTGGGCTGGCTGCCACGGGGCAGGGAAGGGGAGAGGAATGAGGCTTTTCTCCCCAGGAGTGCCACTGAAGGGTTTTTTCTCATGGGCACTGTACCAGGGCTGTGTGACTGGCCCCCGGGTGGTGAAATCTCCGTGGCAGCGCTGGAGGAGGGCACGTCCCGCTGTGGCTCTGAGCTGTGCCCCCTCCCGTGGGGCTGTGCCATCTGCCCTTTGCCCCCAGGAATGCTGAGTTACCTTTGCAGCCAGGTGCTGGCACTGCCCATCTCCCCTTGTCTCCTCTGTCAGCTGCTGAGAACATTCTCACAGCTTTGTCAGGTAGGGCCTTATTCCTTTAAAAAATAAATTAGAAAAGCCATCTGGAGTATCTTTTTCAAACCAACATGAACTCCTCCAGCTGTTGGGTGACCTCATCCTTTATTAATTTCTGTAGACTTGCATTTACCATTGAGATCAACCCTACAAGTATATAATTTCCTGATTTCTTTCCAGCTCTTTATTAAAGATTGGGGTTAGAGATTCGCGCCCCGAGTCCCTTGATAACCCTCCTCTCTCACAGGAGTTGTTAAGGAGCAGATGATGCATCACAGGTCCCTCCACAGCAGCAATAATTGTTCTGCTTCAGGAGCGACCGTGCCTTGTATACTGCCTTTTCCTGAAATTGTTTTTCTTCTTTCCCTTATTGCTAAGGAAGATATTGGCACCAAAATGTGATTTGAGAGCTCATGTTCCCTCATTTTCCCCGTACCTGAGCCAGTGCAGATGCGGCGCTCGCGGTGCCACCGCTGACATCTGTGTAACCCAATCCTGCCTCATAAACAGGAAGCAGAAGTGACAGCAGCAATTTCAATCGGTGCTTTTCTTCTGCTGGAGCCATTACTTGGGACAGGATGTATAAATCACGGCGTGTCTGATGTGGCCAGCCCCAAGGCTGAGGCAGTGCCGAGCCCCAGCCCTGGCCTGGCTGCCTGCCCCGGGCGCTGGAGCCGGGCTGGGGGAGCAGAAGGGAGGGGACGCTCATTGCCCCCACGGGATGGGGCTGGGGGAGCAGAAGGGAGGGGACGCTCATTGCCCCCACGGGATGGGGCTGGGGGAGCAGAAGGGAGGGGACGCTCATTGCCCCCACGGGATGGGGCTGGGGGAGCAGAAGGGAGGGGACGCTCATGGCCCCCACGGGATGGGGCTGGGGTCTCCCAGCTGGGGCCGTGGTCCCTGCAGCAGCAGCAGCAGCAGCAGCCCACGCTCCCAGCGCAGGTGTGGGTTCCGCACCCAGCTCCCGTCCTCCTGACCATCACTACAAATGGGGACATTTCTCTGCTCCTGCCCTGCAGAGGCGGCAGAGGCAAAGCCACCTCATCCCGTGAGGCCACGCCACAGCCCCGGCTGAGAGGGGGCTGCGACTGCAGCAAAAAGGGGCTGGGGGACAGTGACAGTGCTGGGAGGGCACAGGGAGGGCGAGGATGGCACTGGTGGCACCGCAAACCAGCAAATGGCTTTGATTCCATTGCCTTTAAACACCTGCAGATTTGAAGGGAACTTTTTTCTTTTTGTCAGCTCCGTGTTCCCAGTGCACCACCGAATGTTTTAGAAGGATGTCATCCTGCTCCTCTGAAAGGCAGGGGGCTGCAGCCCCCATCCCAGAGGCTGAGCAGGATGGGCATGGGGGATGTGGGATGGGGGAATCAGGGATGTGGGGATGTGGGGATGGGGGATT
>WBMY01000675.1:65220-79948 GCA_013397315.1 Donacobius atricapilla | reverse complement strand
CCCATGTCCCTCTGTCCCCCGTCCCTCTGTCTGTCCCTCTGTCCCTCTGTCCCCTCTGTCCCTGTGACCCTTTATCCCTCTGTCCCTCTATCCCTCTGTCCCTTTATCCCTCTGTCCCCCGTCCCTCTGTCTGTCCCTCTGTCCCGCCGGCTCTCCCTCACACTCCTGAATCCTGATTTGAACGCCGCATCTCCCCGACCATTCTGCCCCCCTAAGAGCCCATGGAGATCGGTGCAGCAGCTTTAATAAACAAACTGAGATCCTTGGAGAAGCCGCAGCACAGTACTGGTGATGTTATTCAGCGTTATTATAAAAGTGATGCACGAGGTCTGAACAAGAGAAGGAATCTCTGCACTCAGTGTTAGTCACTGCTCAATTACAGCTCGATTCAAAGCCATTCCCCGGTACAAAGAAATCAGCCTGTGAAGTCCCCCTAGCACAGCCTGCACCTTCCTTTATGCTGTTAATGCACGATGATGCTTGGGAAGCTCAGAAGTCTTTTTTTAGTAATCAAAAAGAGCCATTCTAATAGCTGGGAAAAGGCTAGGGAACAGAGCCGGTTAATCTCGGAGGAGTTCACAGGGAGCTGCGGGGAAGGCTGTAGAAAATCCAACGGCAAAAAGCCGGGGCTGGGCTGCGGGAGCAGCGCCTCAGCAGCTGCGGGGCACAGCGGGCTCGGGCCGCAGGGCAGCGCTGGGAATGTGTGTCCCACCGGCCATGGCACCGCTGCCCGTGCCCAGCACGGCCCCGGCGGCTCCAGCTGACCCCAGCTGGGGAATCCTCTGCTCCCTGCGGCGCTGGAACCGGACCCGTTCGGAACTGCCCCAACGTCCTGGCGCTGCTGGCGCGGCTGGGAAACTGAGGCAGGAGCCAGGGGGGTGTCCGAGGGGCAGGCAGGAGCTCTGTCTCCCTGCTGTTGGTGTGTGAGCAGGGGTGGGTGCTGGAGGGACTGACCACCAAGTGCTGGGCAGTCCCTGCCAGGCCCGTGCCCACGGAACCCAGGGTGACACCAAGGGCTGGGGCGCTGGGGCACCCATCTCCCTCCCTGGGGCACCCATCTCCCTCCCTGGGGCTGCAAGACCCTCTCTCATCTGTCTAAAATTCACGTCTCTGCTTCAGATCCTCAGAACCTGCGTGCCTTGAGCAAGTCTACTTGGAATAATCCCTGCAACGGGGTCCTGGAAATGAGGAGTTCAGTTTCTTTCTTCCCCTGCAGCAAATCCATCATTTTTCTGCAGGGTGACACTTAATCTTCGTGTTTGCCCTCAGAGCCAGAGCTCCCACTGTAGTTCTGATCAAGATCAAACTAATTTCAGCTGGCCAACACTCACCATTTGACATTCCACCTGTTTGAAGCAAAATTGGAACTGGTATTTATGATGAAGATTAGCTCATGGCCATTAAGCGCTCTGGGCTGAAGATGGATATTTGCTGTCAAAGTGGTGGTGGTGATTTATCTCAGAAAAAAGTTCCCTCAGCTCTCTGAAGTGACTGCCACAAAGCTCTCCTGGCACCAGAAACCCGGGAGTGTTCCTGAGCTGCATATTTGCAAAGCTGGAGGACTGACCCCGGAATGCTCTTGCGAAGACAAGAAGGGAGATCTGGCTCTTTCCCTTTCTCAGCCTGAGCTGTCTGAATCACTTGGTACTGGAGCAGCATCAAACAGACGGTGGAAAAAAAGATGAGGAAATAAACGTTTTTCTGCAGTCTTCGTTGGTCAGAGAAGAAGGGGATTAAACCAAATCTGACAGTTGCAAAAATTCAAACCATGTCCTAAGGGCTGTGTTCAAATCTAGCCACAGCACAGCCGTGCTGTCAGTGCTGGCGGCCCAGGGCTTCCAGAACCTTCTCTGTGCCACAGCCCAGCGCTTCCAGAACCTTCTCTGTGCCACAGCCCAGCGCTTCCAGAACCTTCTCTGTGCCACAGCCCAGCGCTTCCAGAACCTTCTTTCCTTCTGCCACAGCCCAGCGCTTCCAGAACCTTCTCTGTGCCACAGGTCAGCGCTTTCAGAACCTTCCTTCCTTCTGCCATAGCCCAGAGCTTCCAGAACCTTCTCTGTGCCACAGCCCAGCGCTTCCAGAACCTTCTCTGTGCCACCGCCCAGCGCTTCCAGAACCTTCTCTGTGCCACAGCCCAGCGCTTCCAGAACCTTCTTTCCTTCTGCCACAGCCCAGCGCTTCCAGAACCTTCTCTGTGCCACAGGTCAGCGCTTTCAGAACCTTCCTTCCTTCTGCCATAGCCCAGAGCTTCCAGAACCTTCTCTGTGCCACAGCCCAGCGCTTCCAGAACCTTCTTTCCTTCTGCCACAGCCCAGCGCTTCCAGAACCTTCTCTGTGCCACAGGTCAGCGCTTTCAGAACCTTCCTTCCTTCTGCCATAGCCCAGAGCTTCCAGAACCTTCTCTGTGCCACAGCCCAGCGCTTCCAGAACCTTCTTTCCTTCTGCCACAGCCCAGCGCTTCCAGAACCTTCTCTGTGCCACAGGTCAGCGCTTTCAGAACCTTCCTTCCTTCTGCCATAGCCCAGAGCTTCCAGAACCTTCTCTGTGCCACAGCCCAGCGCTTCCAGAACCTTCTTTCCTTCTGCCACAGCCCAGCGCTTCCAGAACCTTCTCTGTGCCACAGGTCAGCGCTTTCAGAACCTTCCTTCCTTCTGCCATAGCCCAGAGCTTCCAGAACCTTCTCTGTGCCACAGCCCAGCGCTTCCAGAACCTTCTCTGTGCCACAGCCCAGCGCTTCCAGAACCTTCTCTGTGCCTCGGGCCGGGGTGGGAAGGCTGAGCTGGGGCTGAGTGAGGCTGGAGAGGGACGTGTCCAGCTCAGCCCCTGTCCCAGCATGGGGCAGAGGGAGAGGGGAGCAAACCCACGCGGGGACAGCAGGGCCGTGCCCCGCTCGATGCATCACCGCTCCCGGCCTTGCTTCCAGATCAAATATGGAAATAGAGTGGATGGATCTCTCCACACTTTTACGGACACAGTTCATTTCAAGTGTCTGATTTCCCACATCCCAGACTGTCAGCAGGGCAGATTCCAGTGGGAGCAGGACACCATGGGAACAGGGTATTGATCACATCCTTCAGATCATCTGAGCCAGAGATTTCCAAAAGAGAGGCTGTTCCCTTCTTTCCCACGGCAGCGTTTTTGAAAATCTACCACATTTTTCTTTCTAAATAAACCAGCCCAAACTGCCTCCAGAGGGTTTTGCCATCCTTACATTTACTCCAGCAGAGTAATCTTCCAGGAAGATAAAATACCAGAGCAACTCAGGGAAGTGCTGAGCAGACAGGCACAAACCTAAAGATGGATATCCAAGTTCAAGCCTTTCAAGCCCAGAAAATAAATCAAGATGACAACAGTCCCAAAACATCAGAAACCCTCAGACTTATGAAAGCCAGAATGTCATAAGTTAATACATTTCCAGCTCAGATGTCTGGAAGCATGGGCTGTGTTTGATATTGCGCACGGGCTGCTGGTGCCTCCAGCCCCATCCTGGGGGACAGAGCGGGGACACAGGCAGGAGCCCTGAGGTGGTGCCCAGGGGAGCTGCTCTGCCCACGTCAGCCCTGGCAGGAGCCCACATCTACCCCCGGGTTGTGCCCTGCGTAGTGGAGCCCCTCTCCTCAGCAAGGGCTGCCCACCCTGGCGGGAGGGCTCTGGGACCCTGCTGTGGGGTGGTGTACAGAGCCCTCACTGTACCTGAACACACACCTCTGTTCCTGGAAAATTCTCTTGCAGAGGATATTAAAACTGCCTCTTCCAATTCAGTTCAGGGACTCTCTAACCAGTGTGTCAATAAGGCCACATAATAATAATCAGATGTTTCAGCTTGGCCCAGATCAGTGAGCTCCTGGAGAGCAGCCAGGCTGCTCTCATTCACGGGGGTCAGATGCCAGCTCAGAATGAGGAGCGATGGTAAAAGCCAAATCTCTTCAGTTCTATCTAGAAATTAAAATTAGGAACCAAACCAAAATACATGTTCTTGGGCAAGGTCGTACTGGTTCAGCTTCGGTTTGGTTACGGAGATTGGAATAAAACGCATGAAAGTATTGAATGCAAACTGGATTCAGTCATGTCAGGGAAGAACCTCCTGGAGCCCCATGTTCCTGACACCTTTCCCAAGTCCTCAGCTCTGTGCCACCCGCCTTGGCCAGCCCAGCCACCAGGCTCACCTGAGCCCTTCACCTCTCCATTCCAAATGCCCCAAATTACAGCTGCTCTATGACAGCATGGAGGCAAAACCTCCGAGCAGAGCCCTTTGATGTTTACAGTCAAATCGCTGCTACTGACAGTTAGGTGCAGAGCTGAGAATTCAGGATTCAATTGGGGTTTGGGATTCCCTTCTGGTTTCTACAGGCTCTGCACAGAGGGATGTGTGACCTCCCTGAGGGTCATCCTCGCCAGGCCATCATTTCTCACACAATGCCCTTGCTGTCCCTTGTGTCACCTTTATTGGCACTGAGCACAGGCAGTCCAGGGCTCCCAAGCACCAAAGGCTGGAGAACTGGAAGGAAACAGAAGGAGCTCAGGGAACGATGTTCTGAAAGGAGAAGAAACCCCGTTAATGCCATCATGGATTTTTCAGGGTGCCTAAGCTGGAGGCACAGAATAATTCGAAGGTCATACAGTGGCAATCAGTAAAAGTGCACCAAAATTTGTGTTAATCTCATCATTTGATTGCTTCTCTATTTAGACTTACACTAAATATAAACAAGCAAATGGAAGAGAGCCCTTCTGAAATTCCAGCCTCGGTATAAATTCACCATCAGTCACTAAAGCAACGGAAGGAGTGCAGGTGCCCCAGCCACTCTGAGCTCTGCTTTACACCTCCTACAGATGGGCAGGGTTATATTCAGAATAAATGCTCAATGAACAGCAATTTCCATAATTTTCCCTCTATTCCATTATCACACCACTGCTCCCCACTGCTCAGTAGCATTTCCTTAGGCCGTTCACAGGGTACTCTGTTTAAATTACCTTTAAAAACCTATTTCTTTGCACACTTCTCACATCATTTTGTATCAGCCTGGCTTGTGCAGATGGAAGAGGAGGTAATTTAATACTGGTATCAAAGGATGGGCAAGAGCTGTGGGTGTTGTGACTTTGCTGATGGCAGAGGGTTGCAAACACAGCGTGTGACAGGGGCCTGCTCAAAGCTGAGACTAATCACTCAGCCAAGTTCAGCTAATTGCATTGATTAGCTCTGCATCGACGAGCCAGTTACTGGGGAATTGTTTGTGTCTCTTTCCTGAAGCATCCCTTGGGTTTGGGAGACAGTAGCAAGTACTCAGAGCCAAACAAAGCTGTTTGCATTTGACTTTTACCCAGGCTGGATCCAGTGCTGGGTGTCCAGGCAACAACTGTAAAAGGCAATTTTAATGTTGAATTGTGACTGCCATAAAGATTCTGGTATAGTGTTTCAGTTTGGTTGTTGTAGCAAAGCTAATTATTTAGAGGATGCGCATCAATGTTATTTATGACTCTTTAACTGAACCCCAAAGGACCTGAGTCTGTTCTCCTGTCACTTTTGCAGAGGGAACCTCCAAGCTCTGCTCCTCATGTACAAACACTGACATGAAATCCGTGTGGAGTCTGCCTGCACACTGAAATTACAGCTTGCAACAAAAACTGTCTTGGATTTGAGGACTGGGGAGAGCAGTAGTTTGAAATAATCGTCCGTCACACAGGAAAACATCCAGCTGTAAAGCTGAAGTAGAAACCTTCAGGCACGGAGCTGCATAAACACATTGGCTGAGGTCCACCATTAAGATTGTCAGAGTAAATATTAAAGAGAGTTTTGTATTCAGCTAAAGTATCTGTTTACAGATTTCTTCTGCTGGAGCCACATATTGTACAGTGAAACAAGAGCTCCAAACCCATTTCTGTTCTAATAACTTTATAAATTCTGCTGTATATTTTATGGAATTTGAGTGTATGAGTGGTTGGCCCAGAACTCCTTCTGCAGGAGATTATTGGGAGAAAACATTACCATATGTCAGGAGAATGGCAACATCCCATCGATACTGGGGAGGATCTCAGCTCAGCCCAGCTCTGTGTTTATACTGTGGCAATATTTCCATACTTCATATATTGGTACCTCTGCTTGTATAAACAACATCATGGCCACGGTTGTCAAAGACACTTAGAGGATTCCAATGAAAATAAAAGTGAATTTCTTCTTCCATATTTTCACCAAGTCCTGCTCCTGCTAGCACAGCTGAGCTGGTGAGAGAGCCCGTGCCAGCAGCCCCGGGCAGAGGCTGGCACGGAGGCTGCCCCAGGGCTGTGTGAGTGCCTGCTGGGGTGTCCATGGCACGGGCCGAGCAGCTCCAGGGTGTGCACGGGGAGCACCGAGGGCCTCGGCTTTGCCCTCTGGCCGTGCCTGAGCCCCCAGAGCTCCGTGCACTGACTGGGTGCTCAGGGTGAACTCATTTTCCTCCTCTGGGCATCTCTGTTCTCTCCCCCAGCGCTTCAGGCAATGCCAGCCCTGGACAGGGGGGGTTCCCTGTCCTCCTGCCTCGATCCTGGGGCTTGGCACGGGCACAGGGAGCTGCTGGCACGGAGGGGAACGTGACCCATGGCGCCCACGGGCTGCCTGGCCCAAACTGCTGGCAGGAGGCAGCTCAGAGCTCCCGGAGGGCAATTTCCCGTGCACAGAGCGCAGCTTTCCTTTGCTCAGCACTTCTCACGGCGCTCGTTGAACCAAACCAAGCCATGCAGCCGCACACGGCTCCAAATCCACGCACAATTGCGGTTTCTTGCACTGTGGAATTGCAAATACCCAGTGAGAAATGGCTTAACCAGAGCTTTGTCTCTGAAAGGAACCTAAAGGAGGTGTATTCCCAGATGCCCCAAAACACACCTGAGCACGAGCAGCCACTGGTGTTTTGGACACGGACAGCTGGCTCAGGGTTCGGTTTTGCTGTCAAAAAAGGCATTTGCCACGACTAAAGATTAATAGTTTCACAAGGGAAGCCCAGTCCTGTAATTGCACAGCTTATGCTATGCCACACAAGAACAGATAAAAGCATTTATTAGGGAATAAAACATATATTTAAGAACCCTGAGCATTGTCTGGACAAGCAGAACAGCTTTTCCTGAAAAACAAATATTTTTCAGTGTCAAAAATAACAAGGAAGTAACTTGTGAAGATATTTTTCAGCAAAGATGTGAAAAATGTATTTGCAAATAAAGTAGGATGGGAAAGCAAACCCCCAAAGCACCCAAAAGTGCCAGTTCAGACTCTTGAGGGAAAAACACCTGAAGGTTCCCAAAATCATCCTGGAGAATTCACAGACAGCCCTTCTTTCAGCAAAGGCAGATGGAAGTTCTGAGGAGCTGCTTTATTTTGTAAGAAAAATAAACAGCTTCTCATTCTGGTAATGAAGGCCTGAACTCTAGATTTTATTGGTTTCCATTCGTCTCATTTGGGATTGATAAGCCCAATTAAGAATACTAATTAGTATCTGATTCTTCTTAATTAAGTAGAAGTAGAGTCTGGGAGATGTTGATGCTGTTAATTTGACCTTTCTTGTGTAAATTCCAGCGGTTCCCCGAGGATGGAACCGTGGCACGGCTGTTCCCTGTGCAGTCTTGGACAAACAAAGCCCTTTTGTGCCCGGGCAGTGACCGGGGATGAGCAGCCGCGTCCTTGTCACCCTGAGCCCTGCTGGCGGCCAGAGACGGCAGTCCAGGCAGTGATGGGATTTTCACCCTGCCAATCCCCTTATCAGGGCTCTTTTCCTTCCAGAATCCCCTACCAAGGTTTAAGAGATGAGTGGAACTTGTGGCTTCNATGCCCTGGACTCCAACAAGGCAGCTCCTGCCTTGCAGCCCTTTGTCCATGGGTGATTTCCCTCCTGTGCTGTGCTGAGGGCTGGGCACTGCGTTCCTCTGTGTCTCCAGAAATAAAATTGTCTGTGGCAGGAGCCAAGCCGGGGTCAGACCTCGCTTCCTGTGGAGATTATCCCCATTGCAAGCCAGCCTTTCCTCCCACTTAACATTCATTACTGGGCCAAAATTCCTCACTTGAGGATCAGACGGAGAGTGGAACCCTTCCATGGCCCTGCAACAAAGCAACAGTTAAAGTGTCTGTGATCTAATTGATTCTCTGAGCAGGATCTGCTCCAGCCCCAACACCACCACTTTGGTACAGCTGCAGTGAAGCAACAGGAGGAGTGATGGGGGTAAAATTAGCAGAAATTTACTCAGGTCTGAATTCTGGGTGCTCTGGGTCTTTTATAAGAGTTTGTGTGCGACGCTTTACTCCTTTTGATGTAAATTGTTCATATAAGTCGTAGCTTTTTAGATGAGAGGGAATTACAAATTCAGACCATTAACTTCTACTCCTCTGAAATTTCAGAATCATTTCTTGGAAAGAAAGAAATTTTTTTTGTGCCTTGCGTTACGTTTCAGTGACAGAAATGCCAGAGAAGGGTGTCCAGCCACTGCAAACAAGGGCTGATATTTGGGCATAAATCCCACACTGTCCTAGGGCCTGGCAAGGCTCCTGACCCAACACTGAAAGAGCCTGGAAGGTGAGAGGTGAACAGCAGCACAGTTTACAGAACTGTTAGGATCAAAGCATTCACCTTCTCCCCTCAGAGCACACGGAAAAATGCCAGTTGACAGCGCTGGTGTGCAGCCAGGAGCTGGGATGGGCACGGGGATCCGCTGCCATTCAGAGCCTGCAGAGGCAGCTGGAGCTGCCCAGGGAGGTGAGGGAGCCGCTCCCTGCAGCACCCGGGACAGGTGTCACCTCCCACCTGGGACAGGTGTCACCTCCCACCCGGGACAGGTGTCACCTCCCACCTGGGACAGGTGTCACCTCCCACCTGGGACAAGTGTCACCTCCCACCCGGGACAGGTGTCACCTCCCACCCGGGACAGGTGTCACCTCCCACCTGGGACAGGTGTCACCTCCCACCTGGGACAGGCCCCAGGCAGGGACAGCAGCACCCGGCTCTGATGGACTCTGAATGCACCAACTGAATAATCACGGATTTACCCCAATTCTGGAATTTGCTCTGTCCCCGAGGGCAAAGTCATGTGAGCCTCAGGTGGCAGAAATGTTTGGCAATGCTTTGCCAGCTGGAAAATGGATCCAAAGCAGGAGCCCGAAGGAGCCAACAGCCCTGGCCGTGGGGAAGGGAGGAAATGGGGGAAGCCTTGGAGGGAGGGCTGAGACAGGAGAGGACAAACTGGTGCTCAGGAGGCTGTGGGAGGAGCAGGGGGTGACACAACCGAAAGGGCAAAGGCAGGTGAACGCTCAGTGTGAGTGTTTGCTGGTTTGAAATGCCCTGGTGCGTGTTTCCTGTGACTCCGGGGTCACCGAGGGTTCCTCAAGTGTTTCACCCTCCAGCCCTGTGTTGTGGGTAACCAGAGAGAAGCAGAGAGAAGGCGAGAGAAGGCGAGAGAAGGCGAGAGAAGGCGAGAGAAGGCGAGAGAAGGCCTGCTCGTGTTTCCCCTGGCAGCAGCTCACAGCAGCCAGGCCATGGCGCAGCCCAGGCTCAGGGAGCCTGTCCCACCTGGGCTGCGCCCACCAAACTCCCGCAGGGAAACGGCAGCTTGTTGTGCTCTGGGGGCTGCTGCTCGACCAGGTGCATTTACAGGAAACTGGACATCAGGCAGAAAGTAAAATAAGGGACCATCCGGAGCTGAAAGGGACCCCTAAGTACGGTGAGTCCAACTCCATGTTCCTTGCAGGACCCCCTGTCCTGTCAGAAGGAGAAATCTGTTTTATCAATGCTTCCCACTCTGCCACTCGAGCTGGATTTAGCAAGACAGAGGAGTTCATCCAACACCTCCTCGTTCCAGTGCCCCCTCCTGTGACTCCCCATCAGAGTACAGCTCTGAGCAGGTGATGGCGCTTCCTTAGGGATGGCACAACTTTCCTTGCTGTGTTTTTCCACCCCTTGGCTGCTGATGCCGGTGGGAAAAAACAGATTTGCTATCAAAACTGCCAGACAACAATGTCCTGTGGTTGGGTGGCCTTTCCATGTGTCCGTGGCTGAGGATTCACCTCGCTGTGGTGCCAGGCAGGACAAAGCAGCCCGTGGGAGCTGGGGACCGTGTGTGATCCCTGCCGTGACTCCCTCAGCCCAGCTCTCCCGATGCACACGAACAGAGCAAGTCTGGGCACAGCCCAGAGACTCTCCCCGGCCGTGTCCTTCAGCCCCTCAGAAGCTGCTGGGACTTCTGGACACTTCTCCGTCACGAGCAGCTCTGAGTGAGAGCCTCTGCTCTCTGTGTTTTCTATTAAACCAGTCAGATCTTCCACGGGTTGTTTCCGTTGGCAGCCCCCGTGGCTGTCCCAGATTTCTCCCTCTCTCCTCAGTACTGGCACAGATTACAGCTCATTTTTCACTCCAGCAAAGAGTCCAAACACACTTTACACGGTGCAAAGACCACAGCTTATCCTCAGCTAGGTATAAAAGAAAAGAATGACCAGATGAAGAGCCCGGAGCGTTTTCAGTTGGCTCCCAGGCAGACACAAGAACTATCCAGAACCTGACTCCTTTTGAACATTCCCTTTCACCAAGATGAGGCAGGAGCTGCCTTAGTTGGGTGCTGCTGCACAGGATTCACCCCAGGGTGGCACAGAAGGGAATCTTTGGTTTAGTGTCTTTGGTTAGCCCAAATGAAGACATTAGACAGGATAAGGATTTCAGTTCCTTGGAGCTGTCACCAAGAGAAATGTAATGGCTCTGGAAATAAGGAACAGGAGACTTGCTCCATTTCTTGCAAGAGATTAAATATATGCTATCCAAAAATAGCTGATGTACATACTTTTCTCTGGAAAATGGAGACAATTCCAAAATCAAAGGTGTCAGCCAGGGATAGAATTGATGCTGCAGAGGCAGCACAGGCAGTCAATGGAGCTGGGAGCAATTTTCATAGCAACCCCCTGGCAAAGCATCTCCCACTTTGGATATGATCACAAACCCAAACTCCTCCAGGCTCGTGAAGTTTTCAGCCAAGCTAAGCCATATAAGAGAGAATTCCTGCAGGATGCTGCCTGCCTGGGCAGTTCCAAGCCCAGGAGCTGGGGAGGAATAGCTCAGCACTTCTCCACAGCCTCTCTTCTGTCCCCTGCAGCCACAAGTGTCCCAAGGAGCTGCTGGAGGCTCACAGACCCTGCAGGGCAGGACGTACTTTGGGCAGAACCCTGCAGGAGTTGATCCCAGTGAACCCAATGGACCAGGGCCCTCTTGGGGGTCCCTCCCAGCTGAGGTCAGTCCATGATTCTGCAGGGTTTCCTTCCTTTCCCTCTCCACTAGGCAGTCAATGAGAACAGAAACCTGTCCTTCAATACTTTCTTTGCTCCCGTGGCCCATTTCTCACCCAGAGCCACGGGGCTCAGTGAGCACACAATCACTTCCACAGCTGGGAGCCGAGATGTCACACGCTCGGAGCATGATGGATTCCAGGAGGGAAATACACAGGGCTGAAATAACAGGACCGAGAAATCCATTAGCAGCGTGAGTCAGGAGAAGATGTTTCAATCCCCCTCACATCTGCTTTCATCATTTCTCTCCCCATGTCTGAGTGCCTGAGCTCTGCTGGGATGCCTGAGCCCAAGGAGAGAGGAGAGGCAGGGCCTGACACGTCCTGAGCTCCTGGCTCAGCCCCTGCTCATTCCGCCTGAGAATGGGGGACTGAAATGTCCGTTCCCCTTTCCTTTCCTTGCTCAGTCTGAAAAAAAAGGTAAAGGGACATAAAGCGCTTTTAGCACGTTGAAGTTTTGTGCAGCTGGAAGGGGAAGGAGTGGCTGAAGCGTAATTCTGCAAAGCCTGGAATGCTTGGGGGCAGAGTCACCCAGGGTGATCCCAGCACCTTTCCCAGGGAAGTGGGAAATGAGCTCTCAGGAGCTCCTGGCTGTAGGTTCTTGGGTGCCCAGGGGTGGGTTCTGCTGGACTCAGTGAAACTATAGAGGGGTGAGCAGAACTCTTTCCCTGTTATGTGGTTATAACCTTTACACACGCTGCCCTCCTTGCTCGGCCTGGCCTGGGTCGATGGGTTTCATTTTCTGAAAAGCATCCTCGCCTGGAAAAGCCGCCGGGAAATAAAACCCAGCATGGTTTTATTTGGCTAAAGCTCACCAGGCAAGCTTTGCACATCCTGAAGCCAAAATCACTTGTGTGGTTTGCCGAAATATTCTAATTCCAACTTGCAAAGTCACAGGGATTTGGAAAGTAACTCTGGCTTTGGCCCACCTCTGTCAGGGAATACGAACTGGGGTATCTGCTGTCAGGGCTGCAGATCTCTGTCACTTCAATATTTCAGCTTGAATGAAGTGAAATGTCTGAAAGGAATCACAAATATGTTTGAGGGACGACAGGCAGCAGCTGTGATTTCAGGTGATCTGGTTGCTCCGAGCACTCACAGCGCCTGAGAATGTGAATTTTAGGTGTGACTGCCCATCCTGCAGTCAGACACACAGAAAGCAGCCCCAGCCCTGTGGAACTTCTTCTGTTGGAGGCATCCTCATACACAAGGCTGAAAGGCTCATTCTGAACCCATGAGGTGCGACATCTCTATCTACATCTAGCTATCTCCATAGAGTCTGGAGAGGCAGATGTAAAGAGTGACTAATATAACTGCTTTTTTATATTAGAAAATGATCAAATTACACGTTTCATGGAGGTTTTTAAGGTCAAGCACATTATCAGCCTTGTGATCAGTTTTGCTGTTAGTCACTTCACTCGAGGAGTTAATAAAACAGCCCTGAGGCAACAGCCCAAGGTGGAGCCCCCTCCTCGCCGCTCTCTGAGTCATTTTCTGAATGCTCAGCTCTCCCTTGAACTTAACTTGGACAGTATTTGCTTAAAGCCCTCTCTGTTCTAGTTCTTATTTGTGGAACTAAAGGGTTTGGCTCAGCCTGGCTCTGCACAGTGGCTGCAGCTCTTCCTTCCAACCCCATCCCCGCTTTTGCCTTCTCGGGGGAAACACCAACTTAAGGCCACTCTTTGCAACACAATGAACCCACCAAGCAACAGGAAAAGGAAAAAATATTTAAATATTTAGAGAGTTGGAACTGCATCCCCAAGAGGTTCAGACCTTGACATGTGTGAAATTACAAATTGTGTTCAACTATTTGCATGCTCAGTTGAAATGTAGTAAAAAATTCCCCTAGAAAGAGGGGAAGGAACATTTGGTAACACTGAACCATCTAAATTCAACTCCACTTTTTGAGAATTTCTTGGAAATCATGCAAAACAAGAAAGAAGAAGTCATCCAGTCCATTCTCTTGCTCCAAGTCAAGATCAATTATAGTTAAATCATTCCTGATAATAGCTGCCAAAATTATTCTTAAAGACTTCCCATGATGGAGTTTCCTTAAGCTCTCCTGGCAGCCCAGCCATGCCTCGCCATTTGAATCATTAGCAAGGTTTTCCTGATGTCTGGCCTAAACTGCCCTCGCTGAAATGGGATGTTTCATCAGATCTGCTCCCTTGAATAAAGAGCCCGATTATATTAAAAGGCATCTGCATACACAAATTAGAGATTTCATTTGTAGGAAACTGTTCCATCAGGAAAAACGTTCACAGCTGCTCGGTGCAGAACCAAGGAGCTGCACGACTGATGCCAGGGCTCAGCTGAGGAACCGGAGTGTCCAGGGAGCCAAACTGCTGCTTTGCTCACAACTGCCCCTGGAAAGGAATCCATCTCACATTCTGGAATATTCTGGGTTACTGTGGGGACAGACAGGCTTATAACCTGGCCCCAAAACAGGGGCTTGGGACAGGAGAGCAAAAGGAGTTGGAATTACTTCTCCAGAGTCCTGCAAAGCACAGAGCAGTGTCCGTGCAGCCAGTGGGAGTGGGACAGCCCCTCAGTACAGCAAATGCCACTGGGGACCCCAGCGGTCACCAGCTGCAGCGGAGCAGGGGGGGTTAAAGGGTTGGGGCTTCTTCTAACACACTGATTAATCCGATTGTCCAAACTGCTGAAGCAAAGCAGATAAATACTATCTGAACCAAGATTTGGAGCAAATGATAAAATTAATGCTTTAAATACCATTTTGTGACTCTCAGCCTACCCCCTCCTTGTTCAGCGCCTTACATGAGACAGTTGCTCTTGGATTCTTTGCAAAGGAATAGAGGCTGCTTTTGTACTTTCAAACCAGTCTAGGAGAAGAAAATTGCAAGAATATTTTCAGGTTAATGAGTCTGAATTACAAAATCCAAGACGAACATGACACTAATCACTAAATCAATGCTGCTCAGAGCACAGTTTCATCCTGCAAGTCTCTCCTTCTTGTTATTGTGACAATGTGCAGAGAAGAATTTGTCAAATAAATGACATTTTTAAAAAAGAACATGGATCTCAGCAAATCATGCAACAATTATTATGTTACCAGTCCCAATGAGGAACACTTGGGGCACATGATGATGGATCTGGAAATAGCTTGGGGAGTGTCTGGTGCTCTCTCAGTCAGACCCTGCCCAGTGCCCTGGGCTCTTGTTTGTGGCAGACCCCTGGCTGTGGGGGGATCCCCCAGGAACCAGCCCAGGGGGTGAGCAGCACCCAAAGCAGCAGGTGACACCCTGGCCAGGCTGAGAAGGACACCCTGGCCCTGAGCAGGCCAGCAGAACCCCTTTGCCAGCGGTGAGACGTGGTAGAGAGGCCCCTGAGGAGCTGAAGGGCTGAGGGTGGGCGAGGGAGCCCTGCAGTGCCACAGGCACAGCCAGAGTGACACAGGCACAGCCAGAGTGCCACAGGCATAGCCAGG
>WBMY01000675.1:17996-45079 GCA_013397315.1 Donacobius atricapilla | reverse complement strand
CTCCCTCCCTCCCTCCCGGCACTGATTTACTGACACGGGTCACTGCCCATCTCCTTGGATATCATTCACGGAACCTTTCAGACTTCAGACATCCACTCCTTCCTATTGCTTTGCCATTTCAATCCCAAGGGCAATTTTCTCCCTCTCTGGGTTTTGTCCAAAACCCGTAAATTGCCGTGTGTTAGCACCTAATCTGTGTCCACCTCCCCCAGCCTATTCACACTCCTGATTACCTTTATCCAGCTCCCAGCTCATCTGCCTTTCCAAACCCTTTAACCTCATTTACCTTTCCCTTTCTCATTTTTCTTCTATTTTAAGGCTCAAGATGTCTTTGCCATTCTCAGTTTTACTTTCAACAGTGACATACGGGAAACAGAAAAACTCAGAGAACCCCAAATTTCTTTCACTTCATGTTACTAGCTCAGTCCCCTCCTGACTCCCTTATATATATAGGTCTGTGTATAGATACAGATACCAGTAAAATCAAACTAAAGTGAAAAGGAGGGTGAAATGGCAAGGAGAAACTTGAGGATGCACTGCACCTCACTGCACCTCTGCTGCTGGGCCAGCAGCAGGGCCTCCAATCCTCTCAGTCCAGCTTAGCAAAGCACAACATTTCCTCACAATGCTTGTTTTCGGTTTTAATTTCTGCCCCCAGCAGAGCTTGCAGGGGAAAACTCCTGTAAGTGGAGACACGGCAGCGCCGCATCCTGCAGCCACCTTTCCTCTCCTTTTCCTCAGCCACACGGCAAAACGACTCCCACGCTGCTGGTTTTCTTCCTGTGCTTCTCTCCCTCCTCCTCGTTTGCAGGGATGGTGATGGACCCTGCAGTAAAGGCAGCAAATAAAGGCCTGACCACGCCATGCTGCCTTTCCTTTCCTTCCCTTCCCTTTCCTTTCCTTTCCTTTCCTTTCCTTTCCTTTCCTTTCCTTTCCTTTCCTTTCCTTTCCTTTCCTTTCCTTTCCTTTCCCTGCCCTCACGGAGCACGTGTAAACCAAGACCAGGGCTGAAGATCGATGCCAGCAAAGCCACGGAGACACGAGGTCACCAGCAGCGGTGGCATTTTGAGAGCCTGTGGCGCTGCTGTGAGAGCGCCCCAGCCTCACCAGCCTCGCCCGCCCGGGCTGAGGGGCTCAGAAGCTACTGATGTTCGCCTGGAAAGGTTTTAAAGGGTCCCATTTTCGTGTGGCAGAGACCAAGAGGCACCAAACTTCCCCCGGCTGGGCACGGGGAGCCTGGCACTCATTCTGCTCTGCCCGGGGTGACTCAGGGAGGGCTGGAGGGGCTCGGCACGGCTTTTCCCACGTTCCAGCTGTGCCAGCAGCTGCTCCAGCTGCCCGGGCAGCAGCAGCGCAGGGAGGCCCTGGCAGCAGCTCTGCAGGGCTGCCCGGGGGTCACGGGCAGGGCCATGCCCCGGCTGGCTCCGCGTCTTCAGCATCGCCCACGGACAAAATCCTGAATTTGAATGCCAAGTAATGCCGGCAGGGATGTCAGCAAGGCAGACTCCCACCCTGACACAGTTTAGGGCGGGCTAACGCTGAGCTTCCCAGGACTGGAAGCTAAAACTTTGCCTGGTTTCTGCTGCTGCTGCTGAATCCCTTTTTCCCCGAGCGTGGCTTTGCTGCCCACAGAGGATTCTCCACATGGACATCACGCAGCATTATTTGCACTTGGAGAGCTGCCCCTGCCTTTGTGGCCGAATGAGAGCCACTAAAGCATAAAGTGGCCATTGAATCAGGCGGCGCAGGACCTGGGGGAGCCCCGGAGGTGGGTGAGTGCGGGGGCTCCTCTGGGGTCCCTGAGCCCATCACGCCCTGGCTGCCCTCGGGAGGCCTGGGAGAGGTTGGCCAGGGCTCTGTGCTGGGTTTCAGTGCCGGGCGGGACAGGGCCCTGCTCGGGGAGCAGAGGCACGGCTGGAGCACCAGCCCTGTCCGTGGGGTGAGCTCTGCTGGGGCTCCCCAGGGCTCAGCTCCCTGCAGCAGCCACCCTGCAGGGAAACCAGGCGCTTCTGCCTTGCTCCAGGACTTTTTCACTTGCTCGGGCAAAGGCAGCCAGTTTGCACAGCTCCTGTAGAGGTGCTGGGAGCGACTGGCAAGGGTGGGAAGCGAAGAGCATCCCCTGCTCGCTGCTGGCCCGTGCTCACCCCAGCGCTCCCAGGACTGAGCTGCCTCACCCCGGAGCTTGCTGAGCCCCGGGGCTCCTCCCCGTGAGGAGCTCAGCTCTTCACACCGGACACTGTGCCCTGTTGGGCAGCGCTGTGTCCCTCACACCGGCGCTGGCTGTCCCTGTTATCAGTCCTGAACCACCCAAACATTCCGAGTGTGTTTTTAACAGAAAACGAAGGCTGGCGCCTGCAGGCAGCCCCGCCAGCAGGGACACAGGAGCGCAGCGTGTGGCGCTGCTGGGGGGATTTTCCCACACGGCTCCTCTCTGGATATTTCCTTTCCCAACCGCACAAACCAGTTGGTTCACAGGGAAGCACACTGAAATCACAACTGACTGGGAAACTCCCAGCAAAGTGCACTCACACGCTGCCCGTAATCTCACACATCCCCTTGGCAGCCAGACAGAGGCTTTTCAACGCGTCTTTCATGCACTTATTTACTTTAATTAGGGACTACGTGGCCGAATGTGAAAGCGGGAATTAGAGTGTAATCCCCAAATGAAGAGAAGTCAGTTACTCCAGCACCTGGGGCTCTCCCCTCTCACGCCATTAGGGTTTATCCCATCCCATTCCCCCCATCCTATCCCCCCATCCCATCCCATCCCATCCCATCCCATCCCATCCCATCCCACCTTTGCTGGGAAGGGCCCTTGGATGGGGCAGGGATCCTGGGGGGTCCCCGCTGTGCCCCCTCCCTATATTATATTTTTAGTCTCCTTTTTAAAAGGGCCTAAAGGCTGCATCCTGAAGGGAGAGAGTAAACCCCAAAGGGATAGAGAGCATCCAAAAGGGAGACAGCACATCCCTAAGGGAGAAACTCCATTCTATAGTGGAGGCTACACCCCCAGGGGGACCCACATCCTCAGGGAGGACCCACATCCCCCAGGTGGGACCCACATCCCCAGGGGGAACCCACATCCCCAGGGGGGACCCACATCCCCAGGGGGACCCACATCCCCCAGGGAGGACCCACACCCCAGGTGGGACCCACATCCCCAAGGGGGACCCACATCCCCCAGGTGGGACCCTCATCCCCAGGTGGGACCCACATTCCCGGGGGGGACCCACATCCTCCTGGTGGGGACCACATCCCCCAGGTGGGACCCACACCCCCCAGGAAAGCGAAGCTGTCCCAGCAGCTGTCCCAGGCATCTCCTTTCAGGGGGGAGAGGGGGACGGGGGTGACTCCCAGGCCCTGTGAGCTGCTGGTTACCCCATGGCCCCGCTGTTCCGCTCCTCCACCATCCCCTCATCCCCCCTGAGGAGTCATCCTTGAGCCCTTGACCAGCCAAGGATCACCCTCGTGCTCCCCCTGCTCCTGGTTTTCCATCACCTCCCGAGCCACGGACAGCTGCAGGATCCCTGCTGGCTCTCTGCAGAGGGGTGAGCCCTGTGGCCGCCCTCGCAGCCCCATGGCTTGGCCTCTGGCTCGCTGGGGGATCTGCAGAGCACCAGGCACAGCGTTTCTCCCCGTGCTGCAGCTGCTCCCCACAAACCCGGGATCCCTGGCATTGAAGCAGCTTTGTCACCTCCAAATTAAAACAGGGAACGCTGTAAAATCCAGGCACTGCCAAGGCTAGCCCAGGCTGAAGGATGGCTCTGGGGCAGCCCGTGCTGCAGCGCTGCGGGGAGGGGGGGACACAGCCCCACTTCTTCTGCTGCGCCTCTCATTGTCTTGCTGTTCTCCGGGCCCCAGCTGGAGGCTGCAGTTTCCATCCTAAATTGCCAGGGTGAGCTGGGGCTCAGCAGACCATCGCTGTCCAGCAGCCAGAGCAGAGATCTGCAGTCTCTGCCTCCACAGCCCTCAGCAGGCAGAGAAACACAGCGAGGGAAAGCAGCCCGGCCCCCGGGCCAAGGCACGCAGCAAACCAACAGGGAGAAAGTGCTGTGACACAGCCCAGCCCCTGCAGCTGGCCCTCCACCCCAGCAGGACGGCTGACTCCTTGGGATTTGCACCTTCTCGTGCCATTTGTCACATCCTTGCGCTGCACCCTGGAGGAAAGAGGTTCTGTTTGCCATCGCCGAGGTCCAAGACCTCAGCCTCCTTCCCAAATGATTTCCTTGCTGCAATAACTGTCAGGGGACCCCATGGGGAATGGCAGCCACAGGAAGATGCTCTGATTGATCGCAGTGTGATTTCTGTATTACAGTGTTTGGAGAACTACATACACAGCTCCAGCAAAATGAAGGTGCACAGAGCCCCAGAGTGTTGGATAAAGGCTCACAAAGGGGCCTTTGTGTTATCTTGGCATTCTGCTCATCTCAGACCTATTTTCTGTCTAAAGCACACTTTTATCCTGAGCTGATGCAGCACACACAACATCTGGCTTTGCCCACATGCCTGGATGTTCTCAGAGACGTTTTTCACAGAAACTTTTGCTCTGCAGCTCTGAGAGCAGCGGCTGAGCCCCTGTGCTCCCAGAGGAACCCTCCTGCAGTCCAACCTGCACCACCCTCCACCCCTGCCCGAGCAGGGAAGGAACTGAAATTAAACCAGAGTTCTTCCACATTCCCTTTGGGGGACCCCAAGTCGTCTCATACACCCTGAGCTGGATTGTTCAGGGAACATTTTGAGCTTTCACAGGCAGCTCGGGGGGACCCAGCGGGCTGGGCTGTGTCAGGCTGGCAGGGATCTTTATCCCAGTGATGCTCCTGGGAGCCCGTGGGCAGAGCAGCCCATGGAATGCTGGTTTGTGCTGGCCTGGGCTGCTCCCCCAGCTCTCCAAGGAGCCCTGAGGAGTGGCCCTCACCCGGCTGCCACTCAGGAGCGTCTTCTGTTCTTGCCACCCAGTTCTCAGCACAGAAAGCAGGACTAAGATCACTGCTACCTGAATGTCTGATTACACCTGGAGACAGGTCTGACATCCTCTGTCACTGTGCCAGAAAATCCTGGTGCTGTGAGCTCAGTCCTGCCAGGATCCTTGTGCAGCTCTTCCATCTCCTCCTGGCACAGGGGTTTATTTCCCCCTGTCAGGACCGTCCTCCCCTGGGCCAGGTGAGCACATCAAGCCCTCTGCTCTGGCTCCATCTCTTCTTGGGAGCTCCTGGAGGAGGCTGGCAGCCAGATCCAGCCGGGACACTGCTGTGCCACGGAGGGCGGGCTGGAACCCCCACCAGGGCCAGCGCCCCAGGCTGCCGGGATTCAGGGATTCAGCTCCCAGCCCCAGCCAGGAGCTGGGAGCTCAGCTCAGGCCAGGGCAAGGTGACCCCTGCTCTGGCAGGAGTCAGTGCTGCAGATGGCTGCCCGGCTGCCTGCTGGGGGAAAGAAAGGTTGAACCAGGCTTTATCCCAGTGTCTGTGACTTGCATTGCAGTGCCCTTCTCCAAAGCTCTCGGGAGGGACGCTCACAGGCAAAGGGCATCGAGTGCAGGTGATCCTGCAGGAGCTGAAGGCCAGAGGGGATTTTTTCCTCGGTGACTCAGTGGTGTTTCGCAGGTAAATCTCAGACCATGAAATGAAATCGTGACCTCTCCTGTGAAAGCCCTCTGCACATGGGTTATTGTATTCCAGGTTTTCCATGTCACTCCGTGCTGAGGAAATCTTGTTCACTGAAAACCCAAAGTCCCCAAATTCATTATTGGCATCCACTCCTCTCCTCTGAGCACAAAGCACAATAATTCACTTCTCCAGGGCCCACCCGGATTGAGTTCATTAAAGTAAAACTTGGAGGAAATATCTTTCAAAATCAAAGAAGTTGTTGAAGATAGTACTTAATTTTTATTGCAAGTGGTGTCCTCTATTTGTCACACTGGGAAGTATTTTCACCTGGTACTTTGGAAATGAAGTCATGACCTTTAATAACTCCATTTAGCCTAAATGAATAAATAGAGCTGGGAGTGAATTGAAAGTCTTCCCCAGTGCTAAGCAGAGTATATCCTCTATATCTTGCTGTCATTAATAGCTGATGAATTCAGCTAATAATGACAGAGGACATTGCCAAGGTTGATGGACCCAAAACTTGTCCTTGTTTTGACAGTGTTTCCATGGAAGAGGGTTTTTTAGGGAAAGCCATTACCCAGGCAGTGAGAGTGGTCTCCAAGGAGCAGATCTGGATGGATGGGCGCTGGGAGATGGATAAAACAGGATTTATTTTTACCTTTTCTTTTAAAACCTCCAATTCTGATCCACCCTAATGTTCAGTGCTGGTTATTTGCCAGGACTCAGTGTCAGCTCAGGCCCTTACGACTCCCCACGGGGCCATGAACAGCAGAGCAGAACAAAGTCCTCCCAAATTTTGTCATGAATTTGTTCTCTGCTCTTCCTTTGCTTAATCTCCTGTCACCAGCTCTTTTCTGGCCCCTCTGGCTTTCCCTGCCTGGCATGAGCCCCTCTCCTTCTCTGGGTGTTTAACACACCACCCTTGGGGTTATTTGCAGAACATTCGATGCCAGCGCAGAGCTGCTGGGCAGGCACTGAGGAAATCATCGGCCAAGGGTGAGAAAGGCAAACTCCCCGCAGGATTCAGCTGAGACAGGCTCTGAGAGGCTGCCCTGACACCTCTGCTGAGGTGGGTGAGAAATTCCAGCGCCAGTGACCTCCACTCGCCTGGGAATGCCACCAGGGCAGCTAACCTGACTTCTAGATTTCTCACAGCGACCCGGCTTCAGCCAAATGTTCCCCAGCCGGTGGGAGCTGAGCACTCGCCTCAGGGCTTCCCTTACTGAGGGGCTGGTTCGTATTTTCTAATGGAACTGCATCTTAATTGTTCAATCAGGAGCAACGACTGGAACATGGGCTTTAAAAAAAATTACATCAATCTTTAATTTCACGGAAAAAATACATTTATTCTGCCAAATTTTTAATCTAAAGCTACTTTACGACAGGGAAATAAGAACTGTGGCTATAAATCACTCAGCATTGGTGTGGAGAAACAAAGAGACACTGGACATGCTTTTATGTTTTTCATATTATTCTGTGCAAGATAAGGTCTTGCTTTATTTGGAATATCTCTACCTTGATCTCCCCAATGAAATAAAAAGCCTTGGTGAAGCCAGGAGGGAAAATGTATTTGTAGGGTGAGTGCAGATGGAAGTTGAAAGAAGAACAAAGAGTAGGGAGTGTCAGCACGAAACCTGGGCTGGTGTTTGCTGCCTTCTGGTTCCCAGCAGAAGCAGGGAAGGGAAGGAGAGAAAAATGTTGAAGTGCTTGGATTCGTTTCAGATTCGCAGATATCTGCGTTTTTGCAGGACCCCACAAGTTGGGATTTTTTTTTAATAACGTCACAGAATCCCAGACTGGTTTGGGCTGAAGGACCTCAAAGCCCACCCAGTGCCACCCCTGCCATGGCAGGGACACCTCCCACTGCCCCAGGGTGCCCCAAGCCCTCTCCAGCCCGGCCTGGGCACTGCCAGGGATCCAGGGGCAAGAGGGGATCTCACCTAGGGTGGGGCCACACAGGAAAAACCCCACACAGACCTGGGAATTTTGTCCCAAGGTGAGGATTCTCTCACATTTTGCCTCTGAGAGGGCTCTCTATGGAGCTTTGAATTTTGTGGCCCCAACTAAACTGTGAATACATTGCAAAACAACCTTTTGTAAGTTAATAATCATTAAATAAAATGCTTTGAACTGTTAAACACCATTACACAACGTGCACTCTAATTATTCAAGTGACAGAGGCCAAACCCTCATCTTGATACCAGCACCAACTCAAAGCAAATCCATGATTTAGTGGGGAATTACTTTGTCTGACATGAGCACAGCTGAGATGGAAACCTGGACCCTGGTTTTCCAGCTCTAATGAAGTTCAATTGTGCAGAGCACTTGAAAGCTTTTTTTCTCCAGTCTGTAGTGTGTACAACCAGGAACACTGGTCATTTAAAAGATAAAAAAGCTAAACACCAAACCTGAACATATGTAGATGTTTAGGCCGCCGGGAATAAAATTCTCCAATTAAAATACTAATAAATGCAGAATATCCCCTCCCTTAATTAATTGGTTAAATAAACAGTGAGACTAGGTGAAATACTGCCATGATTATTTAACACAGAGAAAAATCAAGAAGGTTCACTGAATAACAATTCCTCAATTAACACACAATGAAGAACATTTGAGTTTTAATTAATCCTTATTGGCACTGCAGTAACTTCCACGGAGAATCTGTTCTGACTCATTTCATAGGCAGGCCTTTCAAGTTTAGGTAATTTTAACATTTGGTGTCCAATATAAATCTCCTTATTAAACCTGATACAAATACAGGGATTAAACTCAGAGCCCAAGGGCACTTGGGGAGTTATTTCCTTACACAGAGCATTGCTGCTGTTGACAGAACACAGCTCCATTTCCTGCCCTGCTGATGAGAAATGCTTTGNTAATAATAATAATCCTTTCTTGTGAGTGGTCAGGAATACATAAACTGCACTTGGCAGAGCAGCTGTGGCTGCCCCTGGATCCCTGGCAGTGCCCAGGCCAGGCTGGACAGGGCTTGGAGCAGCCTGGGACGGTGGGAGGTGTCCCTGCCCATGGCAGGGGTGGCACTGGATGGGCTTTAAGGGCCTTCCAACCCCAACCATTCTAGGATCCCGTGCAATGAATAATTTTATTTTCTGTTGGTTTATTGACGTGAACATGGATAATCTAATGGAAAAAAATCTTTAAGCACAATGACAGCGTTGTTACAGGTAGGACTGGGTAAAAAATATAGTGAAAACCCTTTCAGATAAGATGCAAGAACTCTGTAACTAAATGTTGCTTCTATGAACAGCACCTGCAGCAGTTTTGCTGTTGTGTTGTGTTTCAATCCTCAAACCAATTTCTGAGTTGTGAGTGAGGAAGCTGACAAATAGCTCCTTGTCCTGCAGTGATACCACAGGCCTTTTAAAATTTTAATTCCAATCTTTCACAGCCTTAATTTCTCCTTCTTGCTCAACAAAAGCCTTTATGTTTGGATTTATAGCTGTCTCACAGGGTTCTTTTTGTAGTCCAGGTTGGATAAACAAAGGGAAACTGGCTGAAGTGTGGGATGTGCTGCACAGCTGATCCCCTCCAGAGACAGGATGGGGCTGGACAGGCCTGGGACACTCTGGAGATCTCCCCCTCTCCCAGAAACAGCAAGGTGAGGCTTGTTCCCTCCTGACAAACTGAGAATTCCTCTGTTTCCCTGGAGTGGTTTTTACTGTGTGTTCACTAAGGGCCAAGGCACGCTCAGAACTACCCAGTGACACACGAAATTCAGCACCATTCGGGCTTCATAAACACGAGGATGGGCAACAGAAGAGCAGAGAAAGTCTTCAGAAAAACTGCAGAGAGCAGATTTTCCCCAAACTGGAATGCTTGGCAAAGAGCCCGTTTCAAAATGAAAAATCTCTCATTTCTTGAGCTCCCGACGGTGCAGCCCGGTTACCCCATTTCCAACCCTCAGCGGAGAGAAGCTGCTGGGTTCCTCCTGCCCCTGATGCCCTGTCCCTGGCCTGGCTGCCAGCCAGGGGCACTCAGAGATGGAGTTTTAATTAATCCGAGGGCATGCGGGCTCCTGTGCTGATGTGCTGCTCTCTTGTCCCGCTCCACGGAATCATGGAATGGTTTGGTTGGAAAAAAAACCTTAAAAATCCTCCACTCTCACCCCTGCGCTGGCAGGGACACCTCCCACTGCCCCAGGCTGCTCCCAGCCCCAATGCCCAGCCTGGCCTTGGCACTGCCAGGGATCCAGGGGCAGCCACAGCTGCTCTGGGCACCTGTGCCAACCTTGGCTTTGATGCAGAGCTCTCCTCAGCACGGGGAGAGGCTCTGGGGAGTCCTGGGGCGTTCTGGCCCTGCTCGGAGGAGCTGCCCCAGCAGTGCTGCCCTCAGCGCCAGGCAGGTCCCACCGTGCAGCCTGCAGGGGCTCTGCGGGGTCTGTCCTGCTCCGGGGGGCAGCGCCCGGGGCTGGATGTGTGCAGTGCCGCGATGTCACCAGGTGCATCTCAGTTCCCTCGCTGCATGCAAAGCCTCCTGTTTGCACAGCTGCAGCTCTCTGCTAAATACCAGCACTTTCTGAGGGGCTCAGCGTTTTCACCTCACCCTTTTCTTTTTCTTTTTTCTTTTTTTTTTTTTTTTTTTTTGCAGGAAACCTAATGCCTAAATGGGAAAGATGAAATTATATCCGCAGCGGGGAATGGAAATGCATTAATCGAATCGCTCCTTCCAAAAAAGGGGCTTTTGTACAAGAAATGCCACAGCAGAGTTCTGTTATTCGGGCATGTTTACATTAGAGATGAAAAAGCCTGTCTCATAATCAAATAGGAACCAGAGCATGGCTCTCTCCAAGGCTTGTCTAGACAGCCCAGCAGCGGCCAAACCACAGCGGGGCCATGGCTGTCCCAGCACTCCCAGGCTGTGCCCCTGCTCAGCCCTGGGGCTCGGGGATCCCAGGGGCTGCAGGGACCCCAGGATCACCCAGAGCAGCTCCTGGCCCTGCCCAGACCCCCCAAATCCCACCCTGGGCATCCCTGGCAGCGCTGTCCAAGCTCTCCCGGAGCTCCGGGGCCGTGCCCATTCCCTGGGGAACCTGGGCAGTGCCAGCACCCTCTGGGGGAAGAACCTTGCCCAAAATCCAACCTCAACCTGCCCCGGCACAGCTCAGCCCTCCAGCTGTTGTACTGAGGGGGAGCAGGGCTGGCTCTGCCCCAGACGTTGGGGCAGCTCCTCTGAGATGAGATCCCAGCTGAGCTCTGCCCTGGCAGCAGCTCCTCAAAACCTTCTCCGAGAAGCTTGAACTTCGCTATCACACTTCATTAAGGGCCCTGCAGAGCTAAAAGGAGAGGGCTGTGAAAGGGTTTGCACGCAGCAGAACACTTGACGTCCATCCTTGACTGAATTTGGTGAAGGTGAGGCATGAGGAAAGCCCCTGGCTCGTGTGGGAGCAGAAATGTCTTAGGAGGGAGGGCTGGAGAAGCTGCCCCGTGCCCAGAGCACTGGGCAAAGCCCGTGCTGGTGTCTCCATCCCTGCCCTGCCCGTGAGGGGAGCTGGGACGGCCCCAGGCAGGAGCTGGCTCTGGCACAGCGAGGAGCAGGGGCACGAGCAGGTGCTGCTTTTTTTGGTTATCCGTATGCAACGCACAGAGCGATTCCCTCCACACCCTTCCCTGCATCCTCACCCTACCAAGCTCCGGGCAGGATTTCTACCAAGCACCAGCAGCAGCCTGTGTTGAATTACCGAGCCTGAGAGAGCCTGTTCGACTCGCTGTAGTGAAATCAGCCCCAAAACTGCACGTGCTGCTGGAGTGGGAGCCTTCCTTCACTCTGCTTTTGCTTTAATTCTGCCTGGATACCTTAATTTCAAAGTTTGTTCTGCTTATCTTTAACCTGCAGCTCTTACAGCAGAACGTTCCCCTTCCTCAGCCTCCACCTGGAGCTCAATGATTTCTTCATTATCTCCCGTCAGTAGCAGAGCTGAGGGCTGAACCTGTGCGGAGCTGCTTCCACAGTTTCACACAGTTTGGAGAACATTAGGTGATCGATTTGTTAATGTCCCCTCTCATTCTGCCCCTGGTAAAACGTCTTTGTGCACCCTTTAAATGTTCAGTAACTGGAATATGAGGTTAGGCACATCCAGTTTGGGGGCCCTGAAAAGGGAAACAAAATCCCAAAACCACCTCTAAAAAAATCATCTTAAGGTGGTTCTGAGCAAATGGAGAGATCCCAGGGACTGTGCTCTGTGTCCTGCCCGGGCTTCACAGACTGCAGAGGACATGGCTTTGTTCCCTGAAGGCTCCAGGGAGGACTCAGGGGGACACACCGGGGCTGGAGCCGCCAAAAAGCTCCCCAGGTGTCATTCCCAGCACGCTCCATCATCTCCCTCTGCTTTGCACAGGCTGGGACTGAAGGAACCCGAGGTGATGGGGGATTCTTGGGCTCACCAACAACCCAGAGCCGCCTAAAATCCGGCTGGCCCAGGACCCGTGCAGCTCGCCCCCTGAGCCACGGCAGACGCCCTTTCTGGGTCAGGAACACCTGGAAGTTGGGAGGTTGCAGCACGGAGTGACCCCGTTCAACACCCACAGCCCTCCCAGGCAGAAATCCCACCCCGCGTGCCCAGCTGGGAATTCATGCCACGGTGTGCCACCGCTCCAGAGCTTTGCCAGCCTCCGCCAGGTTTGGGAGATGCTTTTGGGGTGACTTGGGGAGCAGCTTGGGTGGGCAGAGCACTCTGCCTTTTGCGGGGAGGCTGCAGGAGCAGTCTGTGCAGAGAAGGTGAAAGTCAGACCCTGGGGATGGAGCTGTGAGGGCAGGTGAAATTCCCCTTGTACTCAGTCACGTGCAGGAGGAGGGAGGGATGCTCCCCAAGTTTCAGAAATGCGAAAAGAACCCGGCTCCAGGCCCGGCAGGGACCTGTCCCTGCTTGCCAGGAGGGTCAGGGAGGCCAGCAAGGATCTCTCTCCATCTCCCGGCCGGCACCATAACGTGAAACAGCTTGTGGGGAGGATCCTGGTTTATTTAAGGGTGTCCTCCAGCTGCTCGGCAGCGGCGGAGCCGCATTCCTGCGAATCCTGCCTGTAAATGATGCAGCTCCTTGCGTGACCAGAAATTGTAAAGAAACCCATGTAAGGGCAGGCAGGCAGCTCTGAGCGCACAAGAGCAGCCCCAGATCGGATAGCCTGGTTTAAGGCAGGAAAGAGCCCGTGCCTGGAGAAGTCTGTGTGCTCCTGCAGGCTCTGACGGCAGCAGAGGGCACCGGGCTGGAGCCGGGCCCTGCAGAGCCTCCTGCCCGCCCCGCTGCTCTGTCCCTGCTGCCCCTGGAGGGAGCAGAGCCCTCTCCTCACCTCCCCGGCGTCCCCAGGCACGGCGGGCAGCGGCACTGGGGGTCCCTGGGGTGTCACCCCTGCTGCCAGCCCTGCCAGCTCTGACTGGGGCGGGCACAGGTGGCACCTCACAGCAGCTCCGGCGCCAGGTGACAAAGGGGCCCCTCCTGGAGGAGGTGCAGAAAGGGACCTGGTGCCCCCTCAAAGAGCTCCAGCTTGAGGAAATGTCTCAAAGGCCTCACTGTGACTTCTGCACGTTTCCATGGGCAGGAGTGTTTATGACAGCTGCATAAATCAGGAATAACGGGAGATATTTATCACAATGCTGAAGCTAAGGAATGAGGTATTTGACCTGGGTTTGAATGCCAACCATCACATTTAATAACTGCAGGGAGCCCATTTATTCCTTGGGCTCTCCCAGCACCCACGGCAGCGTGAGCCATCCTGTGTGGAGAAAAGGGGGATGTTTGTGTGGACTCTCAAGCTGTGAGCCAGCAGATTGAATTATCAACCTCTACTTTTGGCCCTGGCCCAGAAACGTGAATATTTGTTCCTTCTGCTGTCCCTGCCCGGGTTCCCAGGCGGGCCGGGGGCACGGCACGCACACAGCTGCCTGCATCTGCACGGACACAGCCCTCCCTGCTGGAGCACCAGGACACCCAGAACAGGAAGATGAGGGGGGGTTGCCACATCCTCGAGCTGTGTTTAATGTTTCTGCAGAGTCAAGAAATCGGGGGGGGAAGGAATTGTGACTCAGATCTGGCAACCACCAGGGCGGCTGCACCCATTTACGACATATCAGCGCATCTCCAACCTCATTCCTCCAGCCTCCGGGGCTCCTGCTGCTGCTGCACAACACCAGCAGTCGCAGCAGCGTGTGGGACTTCTTGCTGCGGTTTGCAAACCCGGAATCAATTGGTTTTCTCAGGCTCCCTTACCAGCATCTTCCCCCAAACAGCAATAACAGCATCCCCCTCACCGCCGGTAACGGCTGAGACATCCACAGAAGCAGGGCCCAGGAGCAAAACCCCTGCGGTAAACAGGGCTGCATGAGTCATTCCTATTGCAGCTTTAATTTAAAGGGAAAATAAATTAAACACCTCCTCGGAAATTAGGAGGTTCGAGGCCCTAGCAACGCCGAAGCGCACACGTGTGTTTTGATGTTAAACGACGTTGGGCTCCATCCTCATCCCTTTTGCTTTTCCTGCTCCCAGCCTCTGCAGGTTTTGTGGGCACCTCTGAGCACCCAGCTGGAATTTCTGTGAAATGATCTTGTGCAGCCCCGAGACCGAACCCCAGAACTGGAAGGGCTGGAAAAGCTTAAAGATCATCAGGTCAGTTGTCAGCTCAGCCCCGCCACGTCCACCTGGAGGTCCTGCCGAGTCGGGAGTCAGCCCAGAGCCCCCCTGTGCTCGGCCCTGCCTCTGCCCCTGCCCCTGCAGCACCTTCCCGGCAGCAGCAGAGCAGTGAGCAAACACCAGCCCTGCAGATTTACCCCTCCTGCCCAAGGTCATCCTCCTCACTGGCCCTTACGTCACCGCAGCTGAAATGGTTCTGGGACCGGGCACGGGCATTGCTGCAGAAATGGTGAGAGAAATTCCATGGAATTCCCCCAGCACATTCCTTACACCCCTGGGGATTTAACTCCCTGGCAAACCACACCTCGGGAACTTCCCTGTGCTGCTTTGGCAATACCTGGAGCCAGACATCGACCAATCAATCAATCAATCAATCAATCTCTTTCCTCGGGTTCCTGTTGGTTTTATCGGACCATTTTTTGCCCCTCTGTCCCAGCTCAGTGCCACCACACTGCCTGTCACTGTCCCCCCGCCACCAGGACCAGCTCTGTTCCCGTTTGTCCTACTGACAGCGCACTATCGGTGGCAGCAAGGTTGTTTGGGGTTTTTTATGATTGGATTATACAACCCCAAATTAATTTACATGCATTATCCTAAGCCAAAAAGGAAAAATGAAGCAGGATGTCCTCCAGCCTGTTAACAAAGATGATTTATTAAGGAGCAATTGAAGAGTAGGGAAACCTCTTTTTGCTAAATATTTTATTCCAGCTGAGATTTTAATCAAGCTTCTAAAGAACATCTCTGCTAAGGCTTCACAAGTTGCTGAAAAGATTTGCATAGGTAAAACCCACTGAAAATAGTTACTTTTACCTGTCACTAACATAAATATTTTCATTCTTAGCCTTTTCTTTTCTGTAAGTTTGTGATGTTCGTAAAACTGTTGTGCTGTGCTTTGAAAGCCAAGAAGACAAATCCCCCCCTAAAAGCAGGAAAAAAATAAATCTGGCCTGATGAAAGCCCAAACACAAACCAGCACAAACAATTCTGGAATCATCCCCAAGCACCAAGAAATTCCCAGGTCGGAAATGCTCCCTCCCACCTCTGGAAAAGCAGCCCTGCCCGAGCCAGGGCACACTCCGTCCTTCACAGAACTCACCCAGCCTCCCGTGTTATTTTTGGGGCTATTTTTGCAGAAAAGTTTGAACTCCCTGCAGGTTTTAGACATGAACGTGCAGAATTCCTTCCTCAGGGTTGACTCATGAGCTTTTATAGATCCAGTGGCAACACTTTAAAATAATGGCCAGGCCATTATTCACGGCCATGACATTTATTTTAATAACATTAATCATAATGAACCCATTTGGTATTAATGCAGGTGTCACCAGGTCTTTTATAGAATTCCTCAGGCATTCATTAGGCCGGGCCATTATTTTTTATTATTTTTCTAAAAGTTAATTTAACTGTGCCTGAAAGGTGCTGGGCTGGCAGAGCCTGGTTGAGTCCCCTGTTTACCCAGGATGAAAACATAAATCACTTCCTCAGGTGCAGAGGCTTTTGGCTGGGTTCTGGTGGGCCAGGACCCTTTTTCCTGCTGTGCCCCAGCCCCACGGGCACCTGCTGGAGCCCAGCTCAGCCCCTGAACCCCTCCGGAGTCTCTCCCTGTTAATAACCTTTCTCTCAGGCAGGGCCACGCTGCCAGGGAGCTGGGAAATGCTGCCAAGGGTTGCATCTCTGCAGGAAGCTGTAAAATCTCACAATCCCAGCGTCACTGAGGCTGGAAAAGCCCTCCCAGCCCAAGCTGTGCCTGGTCCCCGGCTTGTCCCCAGCCCAGGGCACCGAGTGCCACCTCCAGGAATTCCTTGGGCACCTCCAGGGATGGGATCCAAACCTCCCCGGGCAGCCCCTCCAATGCCTGATATTCCCTGCCATGAAGAAATTCCTCCCGAAAAAATGAGCCTCTCTTCCTCTGGGCTGCTCTTGAAGGAATCAAAGCTGGGATGGTGTCTCAGAGCTCACCCAGGGCTCCTCTGAGTCTTTCTCTGGACCAGATAAGCAAAGCAGCTGATGCAGACTCTTCGTTCCCTAATCCAAACACTGCCTCGTCTATAAATATTTGTGTTTTAAAGCTCCTCACTCTGCCAGGAGCTTGCAGGGGGAAGGAAAACACTCGAGACATTAAAACTACAGACTGGAAATCCTGAGAGAGAAACCTGCTCCTCAGGGAAGTCCTTCTTAAAGGAAAAATACCCCATTCGGAGCTGGATCCCTAACGAGGAGGGTGCAGCCAGCTAATGATGGAAAACTCAGAAACACAACCGGGGTAGAAGAGATAAATCAGTGTAAAAGCCACAAAAAGAAACCCCCAGGACTGCTGAAATCTCCTCAGCTACATTTTAATTCGACAGTCACATACCCCTTGGATGACAGCTCCTGTAGGGTGTAACAAGGAAATAATGTGAATTCTGGCTTCCTTTGCTGCTTTATAGCACATTTCAAGGGAGAGTTTATAACCACCCACATCCTTGAAATTCTCGGATTGTCATAATCTTGGAGAAAGTACCCAAACCTCCCAGCAGCAGCACATTAAAAGACTGTTTTTCAACTCGAAAGGAATTGGATGCGGGGAGAAGGCGGCTCCCGACCCCTCTGTGATGGAGTCTCGGTTTTGGCAGCACCAAGAGCACTGACACGGGAGCAGGAAGGAGCTCAGCCCTGGCTGCTGCTCCTGCAGTGGTGGAATTTCTGCAGCCCGGGCAGGCCCTGCTTTTACAGCGGGCTCTGTGTTATCTGAGGCAGTTTACAGCCGGAGTATTTTCAGTTTTATATTCCAAGCCTCTGCAGAAAGAACTTTCCAGTAATACCACGGTGAATAAGATGCCTACATAATCCTGGAATGAGTCACCCCGAGAGCAGCAGATGATAACACAGAAACCCCAGAGCTGGGGCTCAACCACAGCCCGGCCCCTCCTGCCCCGCAGCCAGAGNTGGTGGTGATGGTGGTGATGATGCTGAGCAGCCAGACATCGCTGAGGGCTGTCAGGGAGCGGGGACAGCTCCGGCTCAGGGATTTCCCTGCCCGAGGAGAGCAGTCCTGCCCTGTGGCAGTGGCACGGTCCTTGGCACACCCACAGGTGCCCCCAGCGCACCTGGGGCAGGTACAGCCCCGCACACCTGGGGCAGGTACAGCACACCTGGGTTAGGTACAGCACACCTGGGGCAGGAGTGTCCCCACACACCTGGCGCAGGTACAGCACACCTGGGGCAGGTACAGCNNNNGTGCAGCACTGCACACCTGGGGCAGCGACAGCACACCTGGGGCAGGTACAGCACACCTGGGGCAGGTACAGCCCCGCACACCTGGGGCAGGTACAGCCCCACACACCTGGGGCAGGAACAGCCCCCCGGCAGCAGGAGCACCCCCCTGCCCAGCCCCTTCCCCGGTGCCCGGCCGCGCTGCGCAGGCTCCCGCTGCTCCAGCGTGGGATGGAACTTCAGAGACTCCAACTCCGCTGTGCCCACGCTCAGCAAATCCCTCTCAGGAGCCACCCGTGGCGCCTTGAGCTGCGCCAATTCCCATCCTCAAAGCAGGGGCACACCCAGAAATCATCCCCAGGTTTGTGCCCCTCTTTGCTGTGGGAATAAAGACACCAGAGCTGGAAATTGCAGCGAGCTGGCACAGGAAGCTGAGCCAAGCCATCGGGCCATAACCAACCCGGCCCTGTCACTCCCCAGGCTCGGCAGGAGAGCCAGAGATGCATTAGGTGCAGTTAGGTCTGACATGGCAGCAGGCTCAGTATTCTCCAGGTACAAGACTCCCAATACTGTTAAAAACTCTGTCCTTGAGAAGGTAATGGCTGTGTCAGACAATGAAGTTAAAATAAGAAATGTGAAAGTAATAAAACACTCTCCGTGTGGCTCAGCAGGTCCCAGCCCTTTCACCCACTGGCACGCCGAGATGTCTCCTTCCCCCAGAAGATAAGCTGAGAGAGATGACTATTCTGAAAATTACATTTTAGCTCCAATGAATCACATTTTCCAGCCCGAAGTCACTCACAGTGAAAGCACTATGTGCCCAAGGCCTCCTGATTTCCAGAAATAATGCTTGGAGTGGCTGGGAAGAAAGCGCAGATTGCAGCGGCCGTAGGGATGCAGGGATGCTATTTAGATGCGCCAAAAAACTTCCTCCAAAGACCACGATCACCCCTCTATTTTTAATCCTCCAGGGTCTTTAGCCGGGGACATTTGTGCTCATTCTTTTACTGTTGTGCCCAGCACAGGGTTATAAATACCCGGAGGTAGAGAGAGAGAGAGAGCCCGGGCAGAGGGACACAGAAATTGTCTTTTCTTGGTGCTCTCACACAATTTACCTTCCCACTTTCTCTCCAGACTTGGTTTTCTCCTTCTGCTGCCTTCTCCATGTTCTGCTGGCAATGGTAATTATGGCTTTAAATGCAAGATGAAAGGGATGAGCTGGTTGCAGAAAATTACAGCGCTTTATGTACTCACGAAATTGAATGTTTTCCTTTTCTTGGATGTTCACATGAGCTATTAATTTTGTTTTCTTTTAGGTATGGAAGTCGGAGCTTCAAAATAATCACTTGGATTGTTTATTTGCAGAAGATCTTCTGATTTAATTATTTATAAGAATTATGAATTAAGAATGACGAATAAACATGTATGACAATTAATGGATTCTTTGTTGAATTCTCCTATGGAAACAGATGGTCTGACTGATGCATGTAAACAGATCATTTATTTCATTTGGAATTCTGAATATTGAATAAGAAATTAGATATTTGCAGTTGAAGACCTTACCAAATGTTTAAGCTAATTCAGAACAGAACTGGAGAATGGATTGTACATGGAAATAAATCCAGGGCCTCCCCAGAATGACCACAGCTTAACACGAGCGCATCGCAGCCGCTCAGTGTGTACAGAAGGGAAATATTTGCCTATCTGCACATTTTAGCCACCCCGTTTCCCGTCAGAAGGATTTGTTCTGTCTCTCCAGCCACGGGCTGCCAACCTCATCCACGAACTTTGGGGGTGCTGGCTGCCCCCCGATCCCTGGCAGTGCCCAAGGCCGGGCTGGCAGAGGCTGGGAGCAGCCCGGGACAGCGGGAGGTGTCCCTGCCATGGGAGCGAGCCGGGCTCTGGACCCCTTCCAGCCCAAGCCCTTGTGGCTCTGGGATGCCCCAGCCGGGGCGGGGGGCGCGGGGAGAGCCCTGGGCAGCACCAAGGGCTGTTCGCCCCGTGCCAGCCCCAGCCCTGCCTGGCGAGGCAGGTTGGTGGGGGGAGGAGACCTGCCCGGCTGGGGAACCCCGAGGATGCTGCCGGGATACCCCTGCCAGCAGCCGCGGCACCAGCAGCAGGGATGGCAGGGATGGCAGGGATGGCAGAGATGGCAGGGATGGCAGGGATGGCAGAGATGGCAGGGATGGCAGAGATGCAGGGATGGCAGGGATGGCAGGGATGGCAGGGATGGCAGGGATGGCATCGCTGTGGGAAAACGGCCCCCTGCACTGCTGATCGGGAGTCGGGGATCAGCGCGGGGCTCCCGCAGCACTGATCAGGGATGAACCCAGAGCTCATTGCCTGCTGCACCCTCAGAAAATCATCAGGGATGAACCCAGAGCTCATTGCCTGCTGCACCCTCAGAAAATCATCAGGGATGAACCCAGAGTTCATTGCCTGCTGCACCATCAGAAAATCATCAGGGATGAATCCAGAGCTCATTGCCTGCTGCACCCTCAGAAAATGATCAGGGATGAACCCAGAGCTCCTGCTCCGTGCACCAGCAGTAAATGACCGGGAACACCCCCGGAGCTCCTGCCCGCTGCCCTCCCTCCGAGCAGGGAGAGCTGGCACTCTAATTAATTGTCCCGGCTGATTACCCAGAGCCCGCTCCCACGGTGCCCCGGCAGGCGGTGGGCGCCGGGGTGGAGGGAGGCAGCTCCCACCGTGCTGAGGCCGCTGTGCATCCAGGGGCAGAGGGGGTGACCCGGGGGGCAGCAGAGCCCCCAGCCCGGGGCTGGACAGGCAGACAGGCAGGCAGGCAGGCAGACAGGCACTGCCCCTCCAGCCTGCCCCCGAGGGCACCCAGGGCTGGGAGCCGGGACAGAGATGTTCCCTCTTCCAGGGAGAAGCTGGCACAAGGGTGAAGTCCAGTCCCCCGATCAAGGTCTGTCCCCTGCTGACAATGGACAGACCCTAAAATATTTATTTCCAGCCGAGCTTTGCTCCTCATCACAACGGGCTTCATTTGCCCTTCAGCCCCAGCCTGCATTCCTGTGATATGCAATAACATTTACCTGCTTCAAAGTCACGTTTAATTAAGGACTGCCGAGCCTTGAGATGCTCGATGGCAAAGTTTATTCTTTATTATCAGAATAATCAGCCCTTAACGAGGAAAAATGCAAATCGCTGCCGATAAATTCATACATCCGAGTCCATCAAGCTTTCTTTGAGGTGACTGTTTTGCAGCAGTACTGGGTGAAGCCTCCTCCTGCCCTGGAGCTCACCCCCAGCTGTCAGTACCCCGGGGGTGCCCACGTTCCCCCCAGGCTGCAGGAACCCCCCAGAATGCAGGTGCAGCGCCTGCTCCGTGTCTGACACCTCCCCAGCACACCTGAGAGGCTCCAAAGCTGAGGCCAGCCCGGCCCTGGAGCTGCCCACACCCCTCTGGATTTGGCATCAGAGAGGATTTTGCCTCCCACAGCAGCAGCAACCTGTGCAGAAGCGTGGGGGGCTCTGCACCCACACTGAGCTCAGCCAGGCCAGTCTGGGGAGGGACAGGGCCGCCGGTGGGGACTGGTGAGGCAGGACCCAGCCCTGGCCGAGCTGCCCCTGGGGCAAACCTGCTGAGGAGCCAGGGCACGGACGCTCTGTTCCCACTCTGCTCTGCTCTGAAGCACTTTGGCATCGACTACAACGCGATTTTCCTCAGCAATTGCCGCAGTGAAGCTATTGAAAAGGCAAGGATTTAAAAATAAACTCCCCAGCTATAAAAAAGCAAAAAAATCAAATAGTTGAAGTATCATTAGTGATAGAAATCACAAAGATTTTCATAGCTTTTAACGACAGATGGAAGAATGAAGATTTTATCTCTAATTCGGAGGTTTGGGCGGGCCTGAGGTCCAGCTGGGATGATTTGAGCCAGCAGGACCAGTGAAAATCAGCCCCTATTCAAGCACTTTACAGAGGTCTAAAACACCAGCATTATTGTTTATTTGACAGCTCGTCAGCCTTGGTTTAAAATTCTAGGAAAGTCTGGGCACACACCTGGAAGCTCCTGTTCTGAGCCAAGGAAATCTGCCTTTGCAGGACAGCCTGGGCAGGAAGAATCCCGGTACACCAGGGATTTGTGCAAACGGGTGTCCTGGAGACCAAATGATGCTCCCCTTTCCAATCCCCACATCCAGCAGCTCCAGTTATATCCCAATCGGCCATTGCGGGAGAAAGCCCAGGCCCAGTTCTCCTGTGGATTCCTTGTGAATGATCTTTGTCTGTGCAGTACAAACGGTAACATCAGAGCCAGGGCAGTGTGTGACACCCCGAGGGTGGCTCTGCCCTGCACTCACACAGGCTCCGAGCACTCCACGGGGCAGGGATTCCCTTCCGAGCTGTGCCTCGGGCACAGGGCGGGATCCCAGCGTTGCTGAGGCTGGAAAACAGCTCCAGGAGCATCAAACCCCACCTGTGCCCCATCCCCACCCTGTCCCCAGCCCGGGGCGCTGAGTGCCACCTCCAGCCCTTCGGGACACTCCAGGGATGGGGATCCAAACCTCCCTGGGCACTCCCAGTCCCTGAGCGCCCTTTCCATGGGGAAATTCCTGCTGCTGCCCACCCTGAGCTGCCCTGGCCCAGCCTGAGGCCGTTCCCTCTCCTCCTGTCCCTGCTGGCCTCGGAGAAGAGGCCAAGACCCACCTGACTGCAGCCTCCTGCTCCTCCAGTTCCTTAATCCAGCAAATGGAGACGCTCCATTGTGGGGGGGAGGAATTTTATCTCTGTTTGTTTTTCATTTCTAGGTTTCCTTCTCACTGTCTGAAGAACTTCAGTTCCCTGTCCAGCACAACACATCCCGAGCAGCCCTGGGGCTGCTGTCTGTCACTGCAGAGCCCCACACTGACTCCTGGCTCCCTGGTCCCAGACCCTGCTGCCAGAGCTGAGCTGGCAGCCACAGAAACCTCAAAACTTCCCCGAGGATTAGCTGAGGTGACACTGAGATTCAGCAGCACCTCAGCACCATCTGTTCCCTGACAAACCCTCCCAGGGGGGCAGCTCAGTGCCAGCTCTGCCCTGGGGGCTTCCCTCCAGGCTCCCACTGCCGGGGAGTCCTGACTCGACCCCCGTGGGACCTCCAGGCTTCCAATGGGATTCGGGGCCTCCACTGGGAAAGGGAAACCTCAGCCGGGCTGCTGGGTCTGTGGCAGGTGTGGTGTCGCTGCTGTTTGGGGTTTTTGGAAGCAGAAGGGTACCCAGTGAGCAGTGCTGGGGGCTGGAGCAAAGCGGTGCCATTACCAGAATTTCAATGATTAGCTGAGCTCAGGAGATGCAGCCACCTCTGAGTGACTATGAATATTCAGGTAAATATGTTTAGCTGAACTATCGAGCCAACAGCAGACACTACATGCACAAAATGTACTCCTGCCTATTTGTCCCTAATTTCAGCGCCGTGCTGGCCAGCACTGCTGGCAGCTGCAGAGCTGCACTCACAGGCAGCTTGGCTTTCCCCTGGCATTCACAGGACACTGAAGGTCCCAGCTCCAGGCAGCACCTAAACCTGGATCTCCAGAGAGATTTGCAGCTCCAGAGTGGGGCTTGGAGCCCAAGCAGAGGAAGAAAGAGTTGGATGGCCTGGCTTTCCTCACAGAGGAGAGAGTTGTTGTTGTTATTAAATATATTCCAACCAGATCTCTTGTTTCTGTTGCATGGAATCTCAGCTGTTGCTGTGTGACCCCGGCTGAGCATGGCCCTGGGTCATCCGTGCTCTGATCCCTCGGTCATCCATGCTCTCATCCCTGGGTCACTCCGTGCTCTGATCCCTGGGTCATCCATACTCTGATCCCTGGGTCACTCCGTGCTCTGATCCCTGGGTCATCCGTGCTCTGATCCCTGGGTCACTCCGTGCTCTGATCCCTGGGTCATCCGTGCTCTGATCCCTGGGTCACTCCGTGCTCTGATCCCTGGGTCACTCCATGCTCTGGGGCACAGCTCCATCCCATGGGCACTGCCCATCCCATGGGCACTGCCCCATCCCAGAGGCACTGCCCATCCCATGGGCACTGCCCCATCCCAGAGGCACAGCTCCATCCCATGGGCACTGCCCCATCCCAAGGGCACTGCCCCATCCCAGAGGCACTGCCCCATCCCATGGGCACTGCCCCATCCCATGGGCACTGCCCCATCCCAGGGGCACTGCCCCATCCCATGGGCACTGCCCCATCCCAAGGGCACTGCCCCATCCCAGAGGCACTGCCCCATCCCATGGGCACTGCCCCATCCCATGGGCACTGCCCCATCCCAGGGGCACTGCCCCATCCCATGGGCACTGCCCCATCCCAAGGGCACTGCCCCATCCCAGAGGCACTGCCCCATCCCATGGGCACTGCCCCATCCCATGGGCACTGCCCCATCCCAGGGGCACTGCCCCATCCCATGGGCACTGCCCCATCCCAAGGGCACTGCCCCATCCCAGAGGCACTGCCCCATCCCATGGGCACTGCCCCATCCCATGGGCACTGCCCCATCCCAGGGGCACTGCCCCATCCCATGGGCACTGCCCCATCCCAAGGGCACTGCCCCATCCCAGAGGCACTGCCCCATCCCATGGGCACTGCCCCATCCCATGGGCACTGCCCCATCCCAGGGGCACTGCCCCATCCCATGGGCACTGCCCCATCCCAAGGGCACTGCCCCATCCCAGGGGCACTGCCCCATCCCATGGGCACTGCCCATCCCAAGGGCACTGCCCCATCCCAGGCCATCCCTTCCCTGGGCTCCCAGGGCCTCCTGCCAGGAGCAGCCTCTCTGCTCCGGATTTGCCATTTTTCAAGCTGCTGCAATATAAACAGCCCCGGCTGAGGGTAAATGTTAGCTCTCCCTGGCAGCCCCTGCACATATAGATTGCATACAGTTTACTCTGCCTGTTTTGGTTAGAAGGTCACAGGAGTGCTCAAATATTTGGAAGAGGCACAAAATTCATCGCAGCTAAGGAATTAGAGCACACGGTAAACACATATACACCTATTTATGTGTCTATACATACAGAGAGAAACGGCTCAGCCTGGGCAGGGAACTTGTTCCTGCTGGCAGCAGGAGCCAGGCAGGGAACTCCTGCTCCTTGGCAGCTCCTTCCATCCGCGGCACACAGAGAGGCAATGCAGATTTCTATTTACGTTATCTTTATTTAATTAAATGCTGCCTTTCATACACACAGCCCGCGCAGCTGACACTCACAGCTCTCCCTCTGTACCGAGGGAAAGTTTCCTCCCTGCGGCCCCTTCTGCAGATGTTTGTCTTTCAGGGGATGCGGGGCTGCCCCAGCTGTGGCCAGGGGTGCCCGGGCCCATCCAGCGTCCCCTGCCCTGCCAGGAGCGCAGGGGGCACGGAGCAGCAGGGATGGCACCGAGCTGCCCTGGGGGCACGGGATGAGCAGGGGGCCCCTCCTGCCCCGGGAATTGGCACTTCTGGCAGTGCCAGACCCAGCCCAGCGCCGGGCAGCCCCAGGGAAGTTGGGTTGTGATCCAGGAAAGGGTTGCAGCTTGGGTTCTGGCACTGCCCCCTGCTCTCCGCAGCGGTTCCAGGAGGGGCTGCAGGTGGCAGCTCCAGAGGCCGGCCCCGGGCAGCCCCAGCAGCACACCCAGCACAGCCCGGGGGGTCACTCAGAGACCCCCAGAGCAGCACACCCAGCACAGCTGGGGGTTCACTCAGAGACCCCCAGAGCAGCACACCCAGCACAGCTCGGGGTTCACTCAGAGACCCCCAGAGCAGCACTGGGTTTATTGCTGTCAGTACTGAGGGAAAAGAGGCCGTTCCAGTGACTGCCTCTCACAGCGCGGAACGAGCAGGAAAAGCAAAGGGGTCCAAGCTCCCGACCTGGGGGATGAGGCCAAGGAGGGCAGCCAGGGCTGCACACCAGAACGGTGCAGGTGGAGGTTCCCTGTAAAGCCGCTGGGTAAAATGCCAAATAGGATTATCTGTTACCTACACAAGCAAAATGCCAAATAGGATTATCTGTTACCTACACAAGCACCTACGCAAGCACCAGCCCATAGCCAAGTCCTGCCCCAGCACTTGTAGGTCAGAGAATCACAGGCTGGCTTGGGTTGGAGGGACCTCAAAGCCCCTCCAGTGCCACCCCTGCCATGGCAGGGACACCTCCCACTGCCCCAGGCTGCTCCAAGCCCTGTCCAGCCTGGCCTTGGGCACTGCCAGGGATCCAGGGGCAGCCACAGCTGCTCTGGCAGCAGAAACCAAGACTTGGAACAGCTTCTGCTGCTCTGGTGGGTCCCAGGTTCCAGCAGCTGGGTTTGCTCAGGAAGAGTTTTAACTTAACCCAAAGATGAAGTTCTTCCCTCAGACGGAGCTCTAGGCCTGGGACATTCAGCCTGGAGCAGGACCCCCCCAGACCGAGCTTCTCTCCGCTCTCCCCCAGCTGCTCAGCCCCAGCCTGGCCAGAGCTGCTGCCCAGGAGTTCTGGAAGCATCCCGGCAGTGCCTGACCCTTCCAGGCTCAGAGTTACAGGCACAGCAAAACTCACACCAAAACTGCAGAATTCTCCACACAGAAAGCATTTGAAACCCCTCACAATTAAAATAAGACATGGTCATTTTTATGTACATCATCTTTTTCTCCCTGGTCTATTTTTAGAATTTGAGTTGCCATAACAACAAATTTTGCCATACAGCACATCCTGAAATGAGTCTGGGCTTCCTCGTGGTGTGCAGCGAGCTCTGACCACCAGCACAGCCCGAGGGGCACAGCCCCCCGACCCGGGGCGCCCCCAGAGCAAGGCCAGGAGCCCAGACACAGCCCCAGGAGCCCAGAGACACGGGGAGCACAGCCAGAGAGACGCTGCAGCAGCCCCAAGCAGCTCCTCCCTGCTCCAGCCAGCCCTGCACAGCCCTGTGGGGACAGGGGACACCTCTGGGTGTGGGCACACCTGTGGGCACGGGCACACCTGTGGGCACGGGCACCCTGAGCACCTTGGGAGCACCTGCGGTGATGGCAAATCCAGCACACGGGGACACCTGTGGGGATGGGGCACTCAGGGGTCGCCCGATCAGCCAAACAATTGCTGTGGATCCCTTCCAGCCCCAATATTCTGTGCCGTGCCATGCCATGCCATGCTGTGCCATTCCCCCATGTGCACCTGCAGCCTGCCTGGCCCTCCCTGGCCCTCCCTGGCCCTCCCTGGCCCGTGCCCAGCCCAGGCTGGCAGGAGCAGGATGCTCCGTGCTGGCCCAGGCTGGCAGGAGCAGGATGCTCCGTGCTGGCCCAGGCTGAGCTGGGTCCCAGCTGGGCAGGGGGGACAGGAGCAGGCAGGAGGGCTCTCCGTGCCACCCTGCCCCGGCTCCAGGGCCTCAGGCCCCTTTCCCTGGCACCTTTAGGATGTAGAGCTTTGGTGCTGCTGTGGCCGCACTGAGCCAGGACTGGGGTGGCTGCAGGGGATGGATTGGCTGGGGGCTGCTGCTGCCAGCACCCCTGAGAGGCTCCTTGGAGCTCCTGCTCACTGCTTCAAAACGTGTTTGAGCTGAAATGCTTTTCTTCTGCTCCAGCAGGACTTTGCTCCCCAGGAGCCGCCTGTGCCAGGTCACTGAGAGCAGGGAGCTGCGGGGCCTGGCCCAGAGATCACTGAACATGGGCTTTAAACATTTCCAAGTATTCCTTCTCTCCTTTCC
>WBMY01000674.1:86686-130366 GCA_013397315.1 Donacobius atricapilla | reverse complement strand
ATATATATTAGAAACTATATATAGAAAAGAAGACATGTAACTTGTTTCCTTCTAGAGCTACTTTCTGTTGTTCTGATGGTATTATTTCTGATACACTGACTCAGAAAATTTTTCCTGTATGTGTTGCTTGAACCTTGTTCATTGTTACACTGTTTGAACACAAGACTGGGGAACAGAGATCAAAGTGACTGCACATTTGTTTTTTAACTAATGTTGCTTACTGAGATATTTTTGATTGAAAAAAAAAAAAACAAAACAGCAAACCTAAAACAACAACAAGTCACCAAAAGGCAGAACCTTTCTGGGCTTTGATGTTGTCCTGCTAAATATACTGTATGGTGAGACTATTTCAAGAAGAGTGTAATTATTAATGGCTAGCTAGGGGCTTTTTGTCTATGACATTTAGAATTAATCTCAGTTTGGACTTCTCATAGTTCTAAGAAGCATATCAAATAATTTGAAAAGAGCTGGGTTTGAAAAAGACGTTTTACAGAAAACTAAAGAGCTGTTGGTGAATGTAAGAGTTAACTTAAAAACGTCACTTTCAGACACAGATGGGAAAGTCTGACCATAAATTAATGTGAAGTTACAGTACTTAGCCTTATATCAAGAAGCTACAAGAATATATTAACTTGTTGTTTAAAAGCCTGTGAAAAACCTGTGAGAACTGGAACAAGTTAAAAAAAATGATAGCTCCCTAACATGAAAACTATGTTTTTCTGCTCTTAGATTTAATGCCTTAGTCCTGCTGGATAACCTTCAAAAGGTCAATGTTTCCCTGAGGAAAGCCAGTGTTCATTTCTGGGGGTCAGTTCATACTTTGCAAAAGTTTCAGAATATTTGAATGTTGGAATAATGCCAAGGTTAGATAGCTGTCGAAGCCAGGATAATCCTGCTCAGCTGAGACTTGGGGTGGCCACATTTTGTGACCACTCTAGACACTGCCAGAAAAATGTTAGTCCTCCAGAATGTATTTGGGGTGGTGTGTTTGTCCCTTGCTTGGCAAATAAAAGTGTTGGTGCATGCTGAAGAAGTGGAATGCATGGTATTCACTTTCCCAAAGAGAAGACAGAGCAAGGAACTAGGAGCTTGGGGCAGGCCAGGATTTCTTTAGCAGGTCACCAGTTGCTGGGGAGCTGGGGAAATCGCTGCTCTCCTCCCACATTTCTGTCCTGCTCACCTTCCAGACCCCACTGGAGTTGGAAATGAAAGAGGTTACATGCGTCAGGGAATGTTCTGGGAGGTTATACCTACCTTAAAGGGATGTGTGTAGCTCCAGGTGAACAGATGTACTGAAAAGTCAATAGTGATGTTCACCTCCAAATCTTCCCCTCCTGGCAGGCCCCTGTGGAGCTGGGCACATTTCTGAGGACGACCTCAGTCATATCAGTGTGTTTCTGTTGAAAGAGCTACTGGAATTCAGTTCTTAAACAGAACACCTCCATGCAGTATCTAAATCAAGTTGTATCCAACTCCCAAGACATATCAAAGACATATCTCGTTCATTTGGCTCCAGCACAGCTGGGTGACAGACATATGAGACGTAGTGGCTTCTTCTATACACAGCAATTAAAACTCATGTTTTGGGACCACAGACCAATTGTGTATTATCTTGCTTGGCTTCCATAAAACAGCATCAGACCAGGATGCTAATGCAGGAAGGAGTTTCTCTAAGGGGTGACTGATGTGGCTTAAGTCAGACTTGCTAAGGCAAAAGGTGAGAAACTGGAGCTAGCGAACCTGCGCACCTCAGTCCTGGGAAGCCACAGGCTCCCATCAGGCTCAAGATATCCACAGCTGTTTGAGGAAAAGGTGTCATGCTATTCAGCTGGTATCTGGGAGTGTGGTAAGCATGGCTGCACTGCAACCAGCAACTGCAGAGAGTCACAGGTATCTTGATATCATCAGAAAGACCTGTTTATTACACTGAACAGTTATCAGAAATGTATGAGATAGAAGCAGAGGATGAAAATTGAAGGAGAAGATAATTTCTCAAAGGCTTTTCATAAAAAATAGCATGGGAGAGCTAAGGAATTAAGTACAAAAAACCTAGATGGGGAAAGAAAGATTAGTTTCTGTACTTTATGGTTTTTGTTTGTTACTTCCAATTTTGCAATCAATTACTTAATCCTGTTGCAAGGATTAAAAAAATGCCAATCATATTTAAGCTTTTCTCATCTTAAAAGGCTTTTAGGTAGATATGTGACCCCCACTACAAACTACTTCTCTAGAAACATCTCCAGATAAAATAATATATTAAATACAGCCTTCAAAAGATTGTGTCCTACAAAGCTTGGAGCTGTAAGAAGATGTAGTGGTTTCACATTTGCCGAATTTGTTTTGTTAAATTTAGTATAGAGGTCTATCTTCCTACTATGGAATAGGATTAGAAGAAAGGCAAAACAGGTTTAACTTAAAGATAGAAAGTTAGATTTATTAACACACACTAAAGGGAGAACAGAAAAAAAGAGAAAAAACCAAAAAAGAAACCTTTTGAAAAGGNATGTCTCCAATTTGACCTTTCCTCTCTCTTTGAGAAGGGTTAGAGTTTAAAAAGTTTCAGTCTGCGTTAGGAAAGAGTTAACATTTCCTGTCCGGGTGCACAGACAGCCACGTGGTCTCTGCCTGGGCCAGCATCTCTGAAAGCCTGAACTCCACAAGGAGTAGAAAAGCTCAGAAACAGCACCCCTGATCTTCTCTCCCTTTCCACCCCTCGGTCTTATGGAGTGGCTTTGGACCAGCCGTGGCTCCCCTTTCTCTGCCAGCATCTGCCGGGCTCGGGGACCCGGCTCGACTCCAGCCAGGGCCAGCCCCGGCACGGCCGCCCCAGCCCGGCCCCGGGGGCGGTGGGGCCTGAGCCGGGCCCTGCTGCTGCCCCAGCCTCGATGTTACCTCATGGCAAGCCTGCAGCAGGAAGAGCCCTTTCCCAAAATCGCACCTGTATTTAAGGTGCATCCCAGAGGTGAGCACTTGTATCCAATTGGCCAACCTGGCTGTCAGTTTTAAAGCAGATCACTAATTGGTTTTTACCATTCATGCCAAACCAATACAGAAAAGGAAGAAGATTTTCAACTCTGAGCCGCTCTGTGGTTTGGCAGCAGCATAGGCCAGGGAGAGAGAAGCTGGCAATGCAGGGGAAGCAAGGCACAGGAATGAGGAACGTAAAGACCAAGGAGCTGCATTCCACAAGATTCTTCTTACCTTCAACATCCTAACCAAATCAAATGTTATGTTATCCCCGATAACATAAGACTCCTTGTAATAATAATGAAAACACAAAACTGAAAACACTAATGCAGACCTGTTCAGGAAGGAAGGAATTAACCTTGTTCCCTATATATCAGAAATCCTAAAACTTTGGGTAACTACATTTTTACTTATAGAGTCATGCAGATGTTATGAATTTATGGTAGAAATATATTCTATCCATTGTGTGTAAATTTATTTTAAAAATTATATTCTGAGATTTTATATTGGAAATTTCTGAGTCTTTTCAGTTTCACCTTTCAAGTTACAGTGTTTTTCACACCAACATTGTCCAATATCTGCCCTCCTCAAGGAAATAAAGAATACTATTAGCCAGACTCAAAGAAGTCTGATTTCAGTAACCAATTGGTTCATGTCACGTTACTAAAGAAGACAAATGTGATTCCACCATAGACAGTAATGGATCTGGATCAAAAACTTACAAAACATGAAATAATTATTTTAAACACCCCACAAGCTAGTTAGCCTCTGTCACCCCAACTTTTTAATATGCCCCCTGGTTCTGCACAAGGCTGTAATTTGACATGCCAAAATTCACCCAGAAAAATAAAGCTATCGTTGGATTGTTTATGGCTAACTAGGCTTGATGTTAGAGAAGAGAAACAAAAACCACCAAAAAAAAAAAGCCAAAACAAACAAACAAATAAACAAACAAAAAGGGAATAAAGTATTTCCAGCACTGTATGAATGGACCTAAAAGATAAATTTGTTCAGGAACCAAGACACTTTCCCTGTCATCTGAATAAAGTGAATTTTCCTGAATTTTATCCAATCCAAAATGTTACTTGTGACCAAATATGAAGCGAATACCTGTCCTGTTTTTATCTAGGACATTATTTTAATAAAATTAAATTAACTAGTACATAGTGAATTGGGGATTTCGTCTTTCTCACCTTTCCCTGCACAGAATCAAGAAAAAATTTCATTGGACTAGTTATAGTTTATTATTTCTAAGGTAGTAATAGAAAGAAGCTCTCCATCAGGGACAGAAGAATGCTGCTTCTTTTATAGCACTGTGTTGTCATAAAAATCTCCCTCAGAAATTGGCCTTGTTAACAATAAATGCCATCCTTAACTAGATTAATCAGTAGATGCATAAATAAATTAACTAAAGTGATATGTAATAACTAGCAATCAGTCACTCCTTTCAGGATGGAAATTGAATTGAAAGAATATAGAGACTTTTAAGTTTTATTTTTACAGATTACATGTAAATGCTCTATTCACTCTGCAACATGAACATTTTTTCATTATATGAAGAATTTCAAGTTTATTTGATTACATCAACTGTTTTAAACAAAATTGAGCCTTTTTTTGATCATGTGTTTCAATTGGACACTTGCTCTTTGATATATTCTATGATTAGATTAACATTATATGGGCAACAGTTTCACAAAGGAATAATTAAAACTATAAATTCACAATTTACTTCCCCAATACTATATTTTTTTTCTATTTGTCTAAGAGCTTGGATTATGCTTTCAAAAGACAACTTGGGGTGTTCTGAAAAAAAAAAGAAAAATTAAAATTTTTTTCTTTTTGAACTATTTATTGAAAAAAATTTAGATTTAAACAAACTAATGTTTTAAGAGGGTTTTTTTTTCATTTAGAAATGTATAATATCAGTATTGTAACTTAAATTTTTTGGTTTAATATTATGTCAGTTCCTGGGCTATTCTCCCCTAGTGAAACATTAGGAAAAAGTTTTGCTGAAAAACTCACATAGTTAATGACTTAACTGCAGACTAGTTCATACAAAGTGAAATATTTGAAATCTAGTGTAAATGGATAAAGAATATGTATGCTATCAGCATGTGGAAAAAACAACAAGCAAAACCACAACAAAACCTCAAGCAAACAAGCAAAAACAAACAAAGACACAAAACTAAAAGTGTCTTTGACAATTTTTCCAACCAGGATATAAATGCAAATATGAACCAACCATTCAGGAAAATCTTACACGGGGAAATATTTATCTGATAAAGAAGTTTGCCTATTGCTGTTAATTTTGCCATCTTTTTGTCAATGCTAATAGCTAGATATGCCAGCCAGCTCAGACCTTGTTGTTGCAGGCTCTGAGGATCATCATGGGAGAGACACAAGGAAAAATAGGGAGCCCATGAAGCGTCAGAAGCAGCAATAATAACAGCAGTGAGGGGTTATTAGTCAGTTTAAGCAAATTTAGTAAATTTGTTTTACTAAATCTTTTTATAAAATATTATAAATATTATCTTCTGGTTTTTATAAACTTAGGCAGGATCAATTGGTTGGAAGGGAAGAAATAATTTTAAAAAGTTCTCTTTATTTCTCTGAAGCAGGGCTCTTAGGAAGTTCAGAATATCAAAATATCTACTTTAGCATGTATGTACATTTTTTTCAGTCAAACCAGATACAACCTAACCAAAACTGCATACAGATTCTTTTACTTGTTCTACTTTAAAGGGTGAAAATAACTTTAAATTTTTTCTTCAAAATTTCAGCTCAACTTTCAAATTCCAAAGGCAGAAGTATAGCATTAAATTGTGCTCCCAACAAGGGTCTTGACCTAGGAAAAATAAAAAATCTAGTTAAGAGGGTAATGAGGGAGGTTTTAATCTCTAAAATCTGACTATATTAAAAAAAAAAATGTTTGCAAGGTACCCTACACTCCCTTCTTTAAACTTTTAACCTTCAGATTGCATTAATGCAACTGTTCTGTAGCTGACGCTGTCCATGAAGGGGCTAACATAGTTTACTGAAGAGACAATTAGTGAGTGAGAAACATTCAACTGCACCAAGGAAAAGTTTGCAGTTACAGCTCAATGACAACATGTCAACTGATTTTCCTTCTACTCTCTTTCCTAATTTAATCAAATCCTAAAAGGTCATTCTTAAGATATAAAAATAGCATATGTATTTAAAAGCCTTCTTTTTCTCCCTTTACCCACTTGTTTGCGTCTGAGAATAAATATATACACGTGTACCTAATCCCTTCCTATTTATATATATATATATAGAGAGAGAGAGAGAGAGAGATAGAGACAAAATTTGACAATGCATTTGTTCAATTTTATCCCACTTTATCAATACTTTCTCTGTGACACATTTATCTGATTTAATGGTGGAAGAGCAAAAAGTGTCTGTTCAGTATCTCTGCAGCTATGTACATTTGATTCTTTATGTAAAGATTAGATACATGACAATATTCTATTTCTGATTGCTTGTGCAATGCAACCAGTTTATTTTGATAATATGAGAGAAAACCGTGAAACCTGAGACTTTCAGTTGGATAATCCAGAAGACTGGGTTTCTATTTAAGATATAAACACTCAAAAATTATATGTTCCTTACTAGTAGAGTAAAATATACTCAGACACATCAAAAGCTTTGTAGGAATATTCTGTGGCAGACAGCAGGGTATAAATTATTGTAACCAAGATCATAATAAGCACACATAGCAAGAAATGCAATTTAGGCACATACAGTACATGTGAAATTATAGTCCTAAATAGTCTTTAATTTTATACATTTGAAACATCAGGACTCATATTCTTCTGTGATTTTTTTTTGCCAGATTTTTTGCTTCAAGCTATACTTCGTATTTCTGAATTTTATGTAGGAACTTCATCATGATGCTGAAAGACATATGAATGTTTATTTGCGTTAAAAAACCCAAACCATCATACAATGGTGTTATGCAAAAAAAGAAAATTTTAAGCAGTGCATGTCAAATTCAAAATTTAATATTGTGTACCATCATTAATAACTGTCTTTAAATTAACCAACTCCTCCAGAATATCTTTCTATAGGGATACTCTTGTGAGCAGCAAAATTAATCATGTATAAAGCTGATCTCAGGAATAATGTATTAATGAAATGACAAACAATAGTATGATTTTTACTCAGGAATTTACAATATTTACAGGAACTACTCTGGTTTCCAGTTCTAGAACAAATGCTTTTTAGCCTTGTTGGCAAAGTCAGCATGTGCTCATGCAGTTCAAAGGAATAATTTTACATTGAAGCTGCATTGAAAAATGTTTTTGTCTTAGACATACTGTGGATTTGTATTAAGATTTAGTACTGCACACAGGTTTTATTCTGAAAATGCATCTAAATCTGAATGCATTCTTAATAGCAAAAATTATCTGGGATTTGAGAGCTTTTCAAATCACTTGAAAATGGAAAGTTGTTTGAAGGAACACTAAGGATTTGGAGGACTTAAATGTTTTTTATGAACTCTTATAGTTTTGAACATAGTACTATGAATATTTTGAAGCAATCAGCTGAACAGGATCTTTTTTTATATTTGTTAACAGATGTGTAACTCTGAGACTCCAGATTGTGCATTCTGAAGTGGTATTCTTGTCTGTTTTCATAAGATATTGTGGATGAATCCACAGGATATATAATTTCAAGATACAATCAAAACATATTTTTCGTAAATACTCAATTTGTTACCTATTTATGTAATTTTACATATTTAGTATCTGAGGAACTTGGAGATAAAAGAAATACTCACGGAAATTCAACTGGATGCTACATAACATAACTGATATTAAAAAATGAAAATAATTCCAACAACAGTTTACATATAGCATGCATTATAGGTCTTTATATAGCATTTTTTAGTAATCAATGCATGATGAACTATAAGTCGGTGCAATCCTTTGTTTTGGGACAGGCTTGAGAATATTAGGATGCACACGGTTATTAGTCTAAATTTCATATTGATAAAAAAAATTCCAGCAGTGTATTCAATGTACACATGCCAGCAATAACTCGTGTCCTGTATCTGTCTGAGAATGCTCTAAAGAGTTATAAACAAAAAGATAATGCAATATTTTCCACAGTCTTTCCTCTTTTAATTTTTTATTCTTTTGCCTGAGGTAGAATTCTGACAATGAACTACTTATGTACTTTTGTTCTTTTCCACACAAGAAAATAAAATAACACCTGAAACAAGAGGTTTATTGAGCACTTAGTTTTTATGCCAATCTGAAAGTAAACACAAATAAAAGACCAAATGCAAAAAACCTCAGGTGATAAACACTTCTCTCACTGCTCAGAGGTAACTTTTGAGAACCATGGAGCTAGGAAGTTAGAGAGAGAAGGCATTCAGTTCAGTAAACCAAAATTTAAATTTACAGGATGGAGGTGTTTGTGAGGCCTTGAGCATTTACCTGGAGCTCTGTAGCAAGTGTCATCTTCTAATGAATCAGTCATTTCAGCTGCCTAAAGTATCCTTCATGTAGTTATCTGCTGTACTACCAGTATGCTGGGGTCATTCCAACAGCTAGTTTACAACAACTGAAAATATTGGAAAAGAAATATTAGACAAATGTTATACTTACGATGAAATAAAACATATCAAGTGACTATTCATGTTCACTACAGGAATAAATGAAGCACAAACTTCAGTTAACCACATTAGTCTTATTTAGAAAAAATTATAACAAGCATTGCAAAATTACTTCTCTGTACAATAATGTAATGAATAGATTGGAGATGTGAGGCTTTAGGGTTATAAGGTTTGTTTCTTTCACAGCTTTCAAAGCAATTAATTTGAAGTAGTAAATGCCTGTAATTTTTAATCATTCATTCACGGTCAGATTTTCATGACATATCTAAGAGCATGCATGGTACATTTCTCCTCATTAAAAATAAAAGGAGGACTACCTTCTTGATGCTGATTTTATAATAAGTTTGGAGATTGATAAAAAGATACCTATAGGTTTATAGTAGAGAATTTTTGTGGGTTTCTTTTGTGTGGTCCTAATCTCCCATAAATTTTTATTTTATAGAGAATTCATCTCACTTAAGTCAAAATTAGATGATTTCTGTTTGGAAGACCTTTTCAACTTTTAATAAAGACATTCAATACTCATACAAAGCAAGATAACTTAAAAATACAGTAACCTTTTTTTTTATTTTCTCCTTTTTCAAGTGGCAATTAATTTTGCAGCTGATATTTTATCATAGCTACGGTAGCCAACATGCCATTTACAGTCACCCAATACTCTGGAAAGGTCAAGCATTAAAAAAAGCTTATAAATGCAAATACTTTCCATCATGTGATACTCAAATCAGTGAAATTATTCTTCCTGGCAAAAACAAACAAACAAAAGTCACATTTAGAAGGGCAAAATCCAAGACAAAATATTTTGGAACTGCTGTTAGGGAATGAATGATCTTTAGGGTTTTTTTAGACTGTTCAGAATAATTTACTTACTATAGTGGACACACATGCAAGTGTGTTACCAACAATAATAGTTCAATCTAGTTTAAGTCAAAAAGAAAAATGAGGACTAAAATGTTATTGTAGTAGTTACTGGAGGGACATGTACAAGGCGTAACTCAGTGTGTTTGAAAGACTTCTCTGAGAGTGTTGATACTCATTACAATTCAGTGCCTGCATTTTAGTTTTATGAATACTCACATCTTTTTTCAGAGTTGTTTTATTTGGGGACTTCTTCATATCAGTCTGCCCTGAGGTAAGGAAAAAAATGGAGGTAGAAAATGGAGTGTTGTTTCCAGGGCAGTCTGAGCCAGCAGTTCAAGAGGGGAGTGACTACACAGGCTCCTACTTGTACAGCAGGAGGAGGCCTGTGGAGGAGGAAAATTTTGCTAGTGTTTCCTGCAGTTTCTGGACGTGCAAATCCATTGGTGTTATTGTTTTCTGTTTGAAATTATTCTGGCACCATGACCCTGAAAGAAAATTACCAAAAAACCCCCAACATAAACCCCCTTTTAGAGTAAGATGCACAAAACCCATTAAGATGCATAACTTCTGTTGCTATCAGTACCTCAGTGTTCCTGCTATTTATATAATATGAAGAGTGTTCACTTTTTTCAGTTGAGACCTCAGCTCAAATAGGCTCCTGAATTAGTCAGCAGAGCCTCTTGAGAGGACACACAGTTTCACCTGGCAGCTGTGCCAGCCATTAATGGTGTGATGTTTCATGGTTGCTTTAAGGAGGTGTAAATCTGTGCTGCCCTGACACCTGCCTCTGTCACACTCCTCTTATATCATCCAGATTCAGTACTCATCCGTACTGGGCTGAAAAGCAATTTAAAGGAAAGAGATGTCATTTAAGCTGGATGGCTTTCTATGCTGATGGTGACATGAGTGCTGCAAACCCTCATGCCAATACATGGCAAGAGGAGGAAATATAGCTAGGGAGAAAAGGTGGGAGCAGGTCTTTTGGCTCAAACTGATTATGAAACATCACTCTAAGTCCACACTTGGCCACAGTAAGTTCCCAAAAAATGTCAGTATAGATCAAGAGGCACCTGTATGGCATAAATCATACGACACCAGAGTGGAACTGCTTTGCAGCTACCAGCATCTTCCCATCAAGGTGGCTTTGCCTCGACTTTGGCAAACTGACAACTTGTTCCATTCCATGTATAGGATTTTAGACTATTTTTTCAGACATCTGGGATGATGTAACTGAACTTGGAGTGTGTGAATGTCTTCTTTTATGATACCTCTACATAACAGGCAAAAGAATGACAGAATCCAAAAATATATTAAAATATAGCTTTCAGAAACATTTTACATTGAAACATTTAGCAAGAAGAATTTTATAAGAGGAAAGGAAAAGGTGTGGTATATCATAGAAATTTATAGCCCAGGTCTTCTAATGTGTTTGCATTTTTGACTGCTAAATTCATTGAAATATACCTCCATTAACTGAGATGTGTTAACGATTTACCGTGGCCATGACAAGGATATCATTATTTTGATATTATTTAAAGCTATATTGAATCACACTGCTACTTAATCAACTCTCTGATATCCAGTTAAAGAAGCTTGGGAGCAAAGCAGACATTTAACTGTGATAAAAGGAAAAAGGGTATTACTCATATCAACTCTTTAATTAGATGTTAAGTTAACTTTGTTTATCCATTGTTCCTGCTCTATCTCCCTTTTACTCATTAATGAGTAACAAGCAAAGTGTATGATGGTTCTTGTTTTTCAGCAGAAGTGCACATGAGAGATTAGTGATACTGAGAGGAACACAGCAAATAGTTTCTGATGGCCATACTTTCAAGCTCAGTAAAATTGAGAGATAATTATAACTTAGAAAGATGATACCTTCTTTGGTACATTTTCAGTCTTTTAATTCTGTCATGTCAGAAGATTTTTTAGGCATTTTTTGGCTGTTCCTCTTAGTAGTGGCATGAAAAAAAAATAAAATTGTTTCTGCATTTGAAACATTGCTTTGTTATGAAAAATGCACTGATTTTAATACAACCTGCATAATAAGGCTGTTGACTCACCTTATCTGTACAATACATTGAAAAAGTATTGTATGGTTAATGCTAGGATTGACAGATATTTTATTTTTTACTTTTTTTCTGACTTTATGTCACAGGCAATTATCAGTGAAAATGGTTCCAAAATAATAATTTCGAGAGTAAATCACTTTTGTTTTGAAATTCCTCCCTTTTTCCATTACAGTGGAAACTAGATTTTCTGTAGGAAAACTGATCTGCTGTGTCCTCACTGCTCATGCCAAACTACCAAAGCCCCACCCTCACTGCACTCAGTCTTTACACACATCCTTTTTCTCGACTCCATCTTTGTGTAACTAGAAAAATAAGAGTTCCAGCCTGAAGTAGACCAAAGGAGAAGACGGTACCAAGTCACTATCTCTCTGAGTTTGAGCATCCCCTCCGCTGAGCTTTGCCTGTCACTTAGGAGTGTTATTATGGCAAGGTGGTGTCACTGCCTGGTCCATCGCCCACCACTCTGCAGTGCCCCTGCCCCTATCTCTGCCTCTGCTTTGAGGCAATCTGTCAACAAGTGTGGGTGTGGGCAAGCTCCTCTGAGCCGTCATAATATCCCCAGGCATGAAATGTAATTCAGGAGGGTTTGTGTCCTGAATTCAGTATGGTTCGTTCCAAATTAACCTAATGGATGAGGAGATACAAAGTGTTGAACTGCCAGCAGCAATTTACCAGAAACCCATGGCTGAAAATAAGGCCTTGAGTAGTTTGAGATGTCTAAAAAGGGGAGCTGGTGCCTTTGTAATTGTTGGTTACTTCAAAGCCACTTAATTTGGGTCTCAAGTGTGACTGACTTGTAGATGAGCTGAGTCTCAGTGCTTGACCCCAGCAGCGTTTCCTGAGATATGTATTCAGTACATGGTAAATGGAAGGTAAATAATTGCTGAAGTTTAAGTCTGTGGGGTTTTCTTTGATTTCCAAAAGCCTCACAGTACGTGTTATCACTTGCTGTGGCACAGATGTTTTGCAATTTCTTGAACCATGTTACCACGTTTATGATTTAAAGAACAATACAGAATCCTTACTAAAAAATCTAATATCATGTTTGTCTATTCAATATGTAACAGCTTCTTCACAGTTAGAAATAATTAGTTCATTTATTTATGATCAGTAGTTTACCTACCCCCAAATGCATTATCTATCATATAGGCAAACATGAAGATAAATTTACCTTGCTTATGAAAATACAACATGATATTATATTTGGATTAAAACTCAGGCTATTTGAAAATTAATGAGAAAACTCAACACAGACAACAATAGAGAAATTATTATCAGCTGTTTCTGCAGTTCATATTATGCAGCACAGAAATAGGTTAAAAGACAAAGTAAAGAATTTTTTTTATAAATTTTTGCAGTCTAAACTAGAAAAAAAAAGTTGGATTAGACAGTCTAAAAAATGAAAAGCCAACATAACATGTATCATCAGTTTTAGTCCTTAGCAAATTCTATACGTAAAATATTTTTATGAAGTATATAGAAATATTTATATAGTTTATTTTAAATCCAGCAGTCCACCTTTAAAAGTAGCTTTTTTAAAAGGAGACTGATTAATTATGGTATCCACATATAGCCTATGTATATTATAGGCATGAATGGGACCAAATTACTGTAGCTGTAGATTTTGTAGCTGTATGGAATAAAATAAATTAAAACCACAAACATTTTCTTATGCAGAGATGAAAACCCACATCCTGCATCATTGTCCTTATGTTAGTAAGTATGTTAAATGTTTTAAAAGATAAGGAGAAGTTGGGTTTTACCGAGTGTTTTCTAATAGATAAGAAAAAAATATTTTTTAAAAATTGTTAAATTTTCTGTTTAAAATTAAACAGAGGAAAGACAATAAAAAGATTTTTTTTTTCAATCGATTTCAACCTTCCTCATGCTACACAGTTTTGTCTACTTAAAACATTGATCTAAAGTAAATTTATTTTGCTCTAAGCAAAGATTGGACAAGGAAAAAATAAAAAGAATCAGTCAATGACTAACAAAGGTCAAGACTTGAAAAGATCTGTGCTGCCTCCTTAAAAAAATATGATAACAGAAATAGGTGGCATAAGAGAGAATCTCTAATGTGTAGCTAAAGGATATAACTTGTGTTGCATTAATGTTAGGATTTTTTCCTTTAATGACGAATCCTGGGAAGAAGTGACTCTGTCAGAATCAATACATCAATTTTGATTTAAGTAGAAAATACTAATAAGAATGTTTAAATTATACTTTTTTTAAAATTTCTCTTTTAAAAACAAACTGCTTTGAGTCGTAAGTTAAAAATATCATGAGGTAGAAGTCTGGCGTATGTAAGTAATGATAAATCCTATTTCAGAAGCATTGTATTGAAAGGCATTATAAGAGTTTTTTCAGTCTCAAACTTTTTCTGATTCTCTAAAGTCAATCATCTTCAGTTTTCTTTGCAATTCAAACCCTTTCCAGTACATAAGATGAGTGTGTCTCTTTATGGATATAAATGTTTCAGAAGCCTGAGGACAATTGAAACAATTCTGTATTGGAAAAAAAATGTATTTGAATCTTTAAAGACTTAAAAAACACTCTAAATATTTCATGCCAACTGTATGTAAAATGTACCTTCTCTCCTTCCCAGGCTTCATTGTCCAGAGGGCTGTACACTCTTCTCTTTAGTAATCTTCCTTGCCTGCTGGAGATAGAGACTTTCACACACAATACTGCTACCATCTATTTCCTTCCCAAAAAGGGCATGGCCATCAAATTTTTTGTGGATTCCAATTGTGTCTTACTTTTCTCTTCAAACATAGCTAGCTTTCTCATTTTAGACAGTCTCTCCTACCCTTATCATAAATATTTGTCTCTTTTCATGAATAATTATGACTTTCTAGTCTGGGTTCTGCCTTCTTTTACTGTTATTATTCTCGAGAGTTATTGTAATGTAACTAATGAAAAGGATTACCTGGAATTCAAACACTGTGCCTTTTGCAGAGCTATTATACCTGCAAGCAGTGGACTGTTCTCCACTCTTCTACCTGAGAGGCATTTTAAAGCATTCAGTTCCCAATTAGTCTTTGGTTATACTGCTAGCATTGGTGGGACAGACACTTCTTGTATCAGTAAAGCAAGAAAGATTTCTGCAAAAGGGCATTTTATGGAGCAGCGAAGTCTTCACAAGTGGTAGTTTTTGTAATGAAAGGGACCTCCTCTCCTGCTGAAGTTTCACCCACATACTGAGAGTAGAAGAGACTTTCTCCTTCCCCAGTATCCTCCATAAAAGTGACAGTCATTGAATAAAAGAAAGTCATTACCTCAGAAATATCCTCCCACATCCTTACCTTAACTCGTCAAAAATTCAAGAACTTTGAACATCAAGAATCCTCTAACATTCACTTGTCCATTTAATACATTGCAGATATAGCTAAGACGTGTCATCCTCTTTCAGACCACTTCTTAATTAAATACGTTTATTGATGATGGCCAGACAGGATAAAGTGTGACTGAAATTATTAAAGCTTGCTTGATTCACAGTCTCCATATGAATTTCTATATGTTTGCTCACCACAAAGACTGCACATTTCTTGAGGAAATACTTCTATTCTATTGGTTACGGACTCTGTAGAGCCATGCCCAACTAATCATACCTGGTCATGGCAGCTGCTACCATAACAGCAATAATTGTTTTCCTCTTTCCTTTGAAAGACATTTAGATTACAGTTATTGCTCCTTAGTTCCTCCTTCTTCAGTGCACACCATGAACCTTATATTGGTTGAAACCCTGTAAAGGACATTGTCTTCTTCCTCATTCTGTTACCACTATTTTCCCAGATAAGAAGAATAAGAAAGGCAAAGAAGAGCAAACTTATTCTGTACAGTAAAAGTGTCACTAAAAATTTAACTGAATAAATAAAAAGTTCTACACAATAGAGTCAATGTCCTTCTTATTAGAAGACATTTTACTGCCAGGCATCCCACAGGACTCTACAATGATGGAATCTACCAGTGAGCCTTTGTAGTTTTCATTTGATTGGCATCTCTGAATACTGAAAACTCTCTCAGGATATGGTGTAATCTCAGAACGAGTCCTTGCACTAAAATCCAAATATATGCTGCTTAGCATAACTTTCATTTGATATTTCAGCATCTTTTCAAAGAATCAGACCATGTATTTGGGTGCATCCACCATCTCCCACACTGCCAATTTCAATGGGAAATAAAATAGAGAAAATATTTCACATAAAAATGTGTACTAGACTCTGTAATCTCTGTGTAGCGATTACAGATTTTAAAGCAACATTTATTAGTACTGTGCTCCACACTGATCCCAAATCATCCCATTATTTGCTGGCCAAAGCCTCCGTCTGTTTTAGCAGCACAGAGAACACTATCTTTCTTCTGGAAGGGATCAGATGATAAGTAATCAGTCTGATATGACTGATACTAAAATGCATACTATGGAGTTTAGCTCATCTGATTTTTAATGATAATTGTGATATTTAGAAATTGTCCAATATGTCATATCTCGTCAACTATTCTGGTCAAATTTCAGTGAACAGCCTAAAATTTAGAAATGTCTTCATAGAAATTTGAAGTGTCTTTGAAAGACCTCTAGTCAGACAACTGGCTCTGAGAAAGCTGAGAAATTCGTGTGGCAATTAGTGCAAGGAATAAGAAGTAGATTAGGTGTAGGTGTAACGGGCATAAACTGAGAGCCTCCAGCAAAATGAAAAATGCAGCCTGTTCAAAACCAGAAGTTCAGGCATCAGGCAGTTGGAACACAGGTAGCCTACAAAATCTCTGCAGGGATTGAGTTAAAACAAGTAAATACTGGCAAACAGCAGAAAAGGAGGAGGGAATCATGGGGTGCAACATAACCGCTTCAGTTCATTACAGAGAATATCATTAGGAAAGCACATGGTGCCATGTAGTGGCAGAGGAGGGGGAAATCCACAGGCTCTCTCTTTGGGGTGCTGGACCATGCTACAAGCAGCAGCTAAACACAGAGAGGGAGGATGTATATTGTGCGGTTGGGATATGGCTGTAACAAAAGGGCAGAAAGGATCTGTCTTGTTCATGAAGCCAGGATTACAATAGATATTAAGCAAGAGATTCCTTAATGACATTCTAATTAGGTTAGTGTCAGCCTGCAAAGCTAATGCTGATTTCTTCTGTTTCTTAGATGAAGACTGAAAGAAATATAAATAAATTCTATTACAGGAAATATATTAATGTATGAATTATATTAGACCATGATGGGTATATAGTTATCCAGTTGTGCTTCTGTTGCATTCTTATACATAAAAGCAGATTTCAATTAGTGAGTATCAGAAAATAGGATGCATGTATAAGAAAAACAAAGAAACAATAGATAAGATGAAGAAAAAAGGTGGTCAGCAAGGGCTCTGTCTTTTGAGAATGATTGATAGGGCACCCTTCATCTGGCCTTTGAAGCTCTAGCATTTTTATATCCATTTATCTTAACTATTATTTTCAGTTTTAAGATTATTACTGTCACATAAGATTTGTGAGAATGACTGCTCATGACTAAAATCAGCTCTGGAGGATAATGTAGATCCTGCCTGTGAGAGCTCTGACTATCTTTAACAAGGGTGTTCTTGCCTTCTTGTTTCTCTATACCTCTCTGGACCATGTTGACTGCAGGAAATTGCATTTGTTTTTGTATTGGTCTGTGAGAGTCTGTGTCAAATTCTCTCTGTTGCTCACATTTTTTTCTGTGCTTGCTAGCAAAATCTGTTCAGTCATCACATCCAAGCAGAACAGGAATGCTTTCAGAGGCCAGAAGTAGTTTTGAAATTATCATGTGGTGGAGAGTCTGTTCCTGACATTTCAGGGTCCACCCCTGCCCCTTTACACATATTAATTCACCCACTGATATGCACAAACAGGTCTTGGATAAAGAGAGATTTTGTCAGGCAATTTGTCATGTTGACAAAGCTTTGATAACCTAAGTCCTGGAACTTCCAGGAGCTAATTCTTTATTAAGGTTTTGGTTCAGTTGATTGGAACAGCTGAGAAACGTATGATTTTTTTCTTCCCCAGGAGTAATTTGTGTGAATTCAATTCATTAACTCACCAGGAAAGGCTTTTACATGGGGTCCAACTGTAAGCCACCAACATTCATTTTACAGAGAGGCAAAGGCTTGGGTTAGCTGTAGAAAAGGAATTCCTGTCACCTCCCAAGACGGGCCAGGATGAGGAGCTGTGGACACTTCCACAGTGATCCTGATGGTCTATTGTAGTCAAGTGACTTTCCCTACCCTGGCACACTTCCACTTTCACTGTGCACATCCAGGGCTATCCCTTGTCAGAATAGAGCAGAAAGAGCCACTACAGAGTTATCAATAACTAATCAGTTCCTTGTGCAGAGCTGTCTATTTTAGGTTTGTGGTGTCATTAGTTTGGAGGATCTTCTTCAGTGGCCCTGCAAAAATTTATTTTGAAAAATGCTGATGAAAAGGTGCCCTGCAGCTTGAGGTTTGGTTGCAGCAGTATACCTATGAGGCACAATGTCAAAAATATGTCAGAATGAGAAACGTGGATGCTGCTTATGTCTAAGTGTCTAAATAGAATAGGAAAACCATGATAAAGTCATATTTTTTAAAATCAAAATACATTTCTTAAAAGAGGAGGAAACAAGAAAATCATGGTTAAGTAGTTGTTTCCTCTTATGCCTGCAAGGTTTGAAAAATGAGAAATATTTTTTTCATTAAAAACGATGGGAGTTAATGTTGAGAATATTATATTTACTGGCAACACTCTTCCTGCTTCAAACAGAAATGAATACATAATAATTGGTTCTCAGCTTTTCTGACATTTTCACAGTATATAAAACCACTAGAGTTTCTTTTCCATTTTTAATTTCTGAAAAGGTTTAGAAAATCATTTAATAAGTGCAACATTTCAAAGGATTTTTGCATATGTGTAGCTCTTACATCTCTGTCAAGAGAATACAAGACATGAAAGCTGAATATTTAACAACTCACCTCTTTTCCATTAATCACTGAGTTGTCAGGAAAGCACCTTTACAGGGATAAAGAGGTAACATCAGAGTAGTATAGTGCAAAAACACAGTGGGAATCCTCAGTTATTTCAGTGTGGTGTCTTATTGTGGAATGTCCTCCAACAGTAAAAAGTTATTTAAAAAATGCAGTTAGAAAATAAGCTTTAATTAATATTCATAAATTATTTTAATTTTTAACAAATAGCTTTTATGGTTTCTTGTGCATGTCTATAGGTATAACAGCTATCATATAGTTTGTCCATATTCTATATTTTCCATGATATTTCATTATTTTCATAGGATGAGGAATAGGATCTAAGGATAAAAAAAAAGGCAGGGAGAACAACAGCTTTCTATTGACTCACAGTATGTGAAAGATGTTCTTCAGGCAGAATAAAAATCTGAGTCAAAGGAAGATAGAAAGCTCACTTATCATGCTGGTGCTGGGAAAACTTGGGACATGAAGCTCTATTGGCCATGCAGCATGGAAAAACATCAGAGATACTGTGGGCATCCTGCCTCCCCATGGAAAAATAAATTACTATTCACTTTTGTCCCCAGCATTTGAAATATTGCTTCCCCAGATGCATTGACAAATTCCTTCCCTTATATAAGAAAAGCTTAGGGATTTTCTAATTCCTATGTCCTGAATCATAGGGATATAAATTACTTCTTTGCACCTACTTGTGTGGCAGAGGTAACTCTTTCATGTGAGACTCTGGGTTTTAATGTTAAATAAAACCTTAAGATCTTCCCTCTTTTTGCAAAATTTTCTCTTCATAACCTAAATAAAACAGTTTGGTTTGAAAGACCGATGCCATGTGATATGTTTACATGGATTTTCTTTAAACCCATAAATACTTCTAGGCTGTGCAATGGAAATATTTTCATGAGAACTGTACCTAACTCATGATGAAAGAGTAAAAGAAACTAGGCGGAAAAGATGGGGAAAGGAATTCCTCGTAGGTTTACCTTAATCTGCTTGCATATCTCAGGTTGCCATCCCCACGGGTAAATGGGGCTGGCCCGCTTTAGTGTCCCCTCATTTCCATCTCCACACGCAGGATGGTAATGCCTCCATCTGTGCCCGTGGGGGTAATGGAGGCATTTTGTTAAAACCTTCCAACTCTACCCAGGAGAGTCTACCTGCTGGAACCCTCGCTGAACCTCATGCAAAAGTTTCTCTTTTAACAGCAAATGCATCCGCCTGCTTTGTAAAGGGCCAGATGATCTGTCTGTAATGCTACATCTTAGAGTGTCCCAGGGAAGAGAAGTCCAGCATGGCCATTCATGAATAAAAGCTACAGGAACTGCCTGTCACTCTAAAAGGGTCAACAAATCATAATTCAGTAGTTAACACTGTAACACTGTATTTCAATTTTTATAGAGGAGCTATGTTTTCAAAATATTCAATAATTTAATATTGTGAATTATCAGAATCTACAATTACACTGGGCTCCATTTTTACTTCAAAAGTATTTAATGTTTTTTCCCCACCTCCTTTTCATCTCTTAATATTTGTGTCAGATGGGTAACTACTGCCTTCCATAAAGAGTCTGCTGTGTATATGAGCTGCTCAGTAGCAGAGAGGAGTGGATGCTTTCACGATATTGCTCACAGTGTGTTTTTTCATCATCCTGAAGAGATTTCTTTTCTTACCCTATTTCCACTCCTATTGCCTTCTTTGCCTATATGGTTGTTTCTGAAGCTGTTCTTTTATTATTTGTTTTATAGTTTGTCTCAGAAAGCTGTTAAACTAGTGACAAGCAATCTGTCAACAGGGTGGTAGCACAGAGATGTTAAATTTTCATTAGCTGAAAGACCAGACTTGCTCATTGCTCATTGCTGAAGCAATTCTGTGACCCAAGCATCTTGCATCTCATGCTCTACCTGCAGGCTGGCCTTGTCCTGTGCCTCTTCACTTCCCCCATATCTAGAGTAATAATCCTTTCTTTCCCACTCTACCAAGAGCTGGGATCACAAAAGCTAGATTTGTTCTTTCCCTATTGCTGCAATAAAGTTGCTCATCAGTAACACAAAGAGTGAGATTCTGGGTCCTGAGATGGTTTGGATAGAGTGCCATAATCTGAACAAAGAGAAGGGAAGGAGAGAAACCCAGCACTGCCACAGGTCATGATGAAATTTTACCTCTGGAGAATCTTCTGCTTTTAAGGACCTGAAGGATGAGACAGCCATGGCCTTGGTCACACAATCATTTCCTGACCTACTTTAGTCCCTTGTGCAGGAAGTTTGATAATAAATAATGTTGAAGCATCGGTGTTGGTGGGTGAGTGTTTTGGTGGGCATGCAAGTCATGAAACATCTCATTGGTAACATCCTACACTACTCTGAGCACACCTACAATACAGACATGTGCTTGTGCCTTAGTGAGCGTATGTGTGTACCTCAGACTCTCCATAAAAACTAAAAAAGGGCTTACTTACTAATGATCTAGTGGCTGCTGAGGCTTTTGTGCCTTTTGCACAGGCTGGGCTCTACCCTGCACTGTCCAGCCTGCACTAAAGCCCAGGTTTGGAGGCTCTTGCACTTGACACTGGACAGCTTGGTCAGAAAGATAGAACTTGGTTATTTACAGCCAACTCACCAAAACTCCAAAAAGCAGGTCTCACATTTCTAGGTTACACTTTGGCGTTTTTTTATTTTCCCCTAAAGTCCTGAATTCCATCTCAAGAGAGGCTGCTTTTAAGGTGTCTTTCTTGGGAAATCTGTCTAAAAGTCATGCATTTTTCAGGGCCAGGAGGCAAAATCAAATCCCTTCAGCTAGCCCAGTGGAGAGGCATGGTGCTCAGCCCTATCCTGTGAAAGATTCACAAAGATGCTTCCAGGGACTGTACCCTCAGTAATCCATAGTATTTGGTCACTGAAAAGACGCTGCAATTACTGGCCTGTGCATTCATGGGATGAGCAGGGAACAGAAATGCCAAGTGATACCACTGTGGTGTTAAATGTCAAATGGGATGAGAGCTAGCACCGAGCATGGATAAAAACACCTTCACCTACCTGTTGGCAGTGACTCTTATGAACTTCCCCTATTTGGGATAACTCAAAGAAAATCAAAAGCTAAATCAAAAGTATTCGGTTGACAAGATGGGGAGCTGTGTATTTTTGAACATACTAATTCTTGAATGAAAAAGGAAATATATATAAGTACACACTTGAAAATTTATTCCTGTAAGGGACCAGTCAGGTTTCAGGTTTCTCACTGACCTACTGAATATTTGGGCTCTTTTTCCTGTGTGTTCTGTTATGAAGAGGTAAAATACATCCCACCACCACCCTCATGTAAAAAAGAAGATAATTATAATTGTTAATTTCCCGCTTCAAGACTAACTTCCAGTGGCTTCAAATTAAACTCAGATGGGATTCTTTTCAGAAGTTCTGTAATGTCCTTGAAACCAATAATGAGTATTATAAAACGAGTTCCATTTGTGAGCGTGGTTAAATGTTCGCTTGTTATTAGCCTTTTTTTTTGTCTGTATACTGAGATACACCAAGGCAATTAATTTTCAGCATTTTTTAGGCTGAGAGATGCCTGTTTTATTTTTTATATTACCTAACACATTTCCTAAAAAGAGGTAAATATTTAAATTACATCTTTATATTGCTGCTCAGTGACATGGATTATGTCTAGAAGATGTGTCATGTTTTTCCAGTTGTTATTCAGAAAAGTTGAAAAAAAGGACCCATTTCAAAAGAGGTTCTCTGAATTCCATTTGCATAACTTTCTTGTAGGTCTCTTGCTTATGCTGCAATAGCTTGTCTTTGAGCAGCAGTGCAAGGATGGCTCCTGTGTGTATCTGTTGGCTTACAATTCACTCACAATTCACTTAAAATTCACTTACAGTTCCCTTACAGTTGTGGTACTGGCTTATACTTGACAGATTCTACCAAGTTGTTCTTGTGAACATTCACAGAGTTAAAATTTTTGTATTTATAAATAACAAACAAAGTGATGACTAGAAGAAATCTCATAGAAGTTCTAAAGGAGTTATTCAATTACTGACTTAAATTATGAACAACTATGCTCCGTTTTCCCATTGTAGTTACATTTTTGGAAATTCACTATAGACCCAGACCAAGGTTTGAAGATCAATGAAATAGATAGCCAATGCATTGTGACTACACACCATTACTTTGTATGAGGGTGATTTCATGTTTCATTACACTCTATAAAATACGAATTTTAAAATGTAAACAACAACAAAACACCCATCATTCAACAAATACCAAGTACTTTATACTTTATAAAACCCATGTGATTCTAAACATGCTTAAAAAAGGAAAAAAAAAAGGAGAATATTATAACAACAAGTTTTATTTCAACTAAAAGATGTCATGAAATACATTATTTAAGTAAATAACAAGAAAATGCAGATTCTTCTGGGTAGCTGCTTGTTTCCTATTTCTGTGCGTTGAAGAATCTTTTACAGCTGCAGAGAAGTCTCTTATGGGCACACAATCCTCATGTATTTGCTAGCAATACTGGGGCAACTAGAAGTCAAAGGGAAGAAAAGAATATGTCAAAGTTATTCATGGGTCAGTGAGTTAATTTTTGAACAGAAATAATAGAAGAGATTAAATTAACAACAAAAAAAACATTTAAAACAGAATCTACCTAAAGCGGACAGAAACCCACCATTGGCTAAGCAGGTTAAATTTTCTACTTTCTCTGTATAATTGCAATTAAAGGTTAATTAGACTTAAACTGCTGCCTAAGCAGATGTAATAGCACATATCACAAGCATGATTTTAAAGCATTGCTCTCAGATACATTTGCCAAGTATGTTAGATTTATTTTCCTGAGGGGTCTTCTTTTCTTGTAAGCTCCTCCCCTGCTTTTAATGTGTGGAGATAACTGAAAAATTAGTATAAAATCTATGAAGTTAGAATGCATTATTGATTAATCTTTCCCAGCTTGAGTCAATAGATTTGAAAGCTAAGATAACAATACCTAAGTCTATTTTGCAGAATAATTGAAAGTGGTTTCTTTGCACTTTTTGAAAGATCGTATTTCTTTGATTTATTGTTATTTACATAACCATGCAACCATGAGATAGGCACTTCTATATTACCTGAATAGCATTAGTAGAAAGGATAAGTTTCAGTTGTCCAAGGTATGGACATAAGCAAAATGCTTTTGTGTGACCACCTTTTGTGGCCGGTTGCGTCTGTACACAGTCTTATTTTCCCTTGGTTTTGAGATTGGCTAATAGGAACACGATTTTCAAAGTTTAGACAAGTCGAGTGAAAGGTTATACCATTATTTCAGTGTTAATATAATAATTTTATAAGTGAAACTAACATAAAGTGTGCTAATTACAAATGTAGTTCAAGTCCAGGCAGACATGTGAAAACCTTAGCAGATTATGTGATCTATTAATTACATTTAAATCTTTCAGCACAATCAGTAGTAGACAGGATAATCTTTGAAACAGACACGTACATGTGTTCACATTGTAGCTGTAACCTTTCTAGTATTTGTGACTGTAAATCCACTGATACAAGCAAACCTTTTACCATGTACCCAAACAAACATCCCAGGACAATTGATGTGTTCCCCCTCAGTAGTAGAGCTGTAGACCAGAGGAATCACTCAGCAGATGACAATCAGCAGCAAAGCTTAAAACAATTTACAGGTATAAATCCACTGTTCTTCACACAGTGCCGTGGATTTCAATGCATAGATTCGGGCCTCATATGAATACCCTACCGCTGAACTTAGAGAGGTGGAGGATATAAATGAAAGTGTCTGTTAAAATCATCTCTGTGTTTATTCTGGTCCAGAGTTATTGAAGCTGGGTAGCAATGAAACAAGATCAATGTCTGCTTGAATCTTTTTACTGTGCTGCCTCTGCATTTCAGAAAACATGAGATCAATGAATAGGCCTACTTGAATATCTGGGAATGCTTAAGACATTTTTCTCTTAAAAGAACAAAAGGGGTTTGGATCACCCTTTCTCTGTTCCGTGCAAGGGGATTGGGAAGGATCGATAAACTGTAGCATTAAAGTCTGGCTAAAAGGCCAAAAAGACTCAAATAGATTTTATGAGAGTATATTTGTTATACTATCAAGAAATTAGATGTTTACTTTCAAAGAGGAAGAACAAGCATGACTTGTCCTCTGGAAACAAATCATGAAACTTGAAGAGACATAAAGAGAATAAGTTTAAAACAAAACACAGTTCCTTGTTTGGCTGTTCTTTTCTCAGCTCTAGGGCAGATTCCTTAGGATTATGGAAACATTTAGGATGGAAAAATCCCCTTCAAGATCATGAGTCCAACCATTACCCCAGCACTGCCAAATCCATCATTAAAACACACCCCCCAAGTGCCATGTCTACACATCACCTGGTCCTGCATGTGCCACATAATGGCACTCAAGATGAGCTCCTCCATAATCTTCCTGGCACTGATGCATGTCTAAGTGGTGTTGCCCTGCAACAAAACACAGGATTAGAAAGGAAAAATCTCTGCTTGTTACTCTGATAACACTGTTTAGCTTTCATATTTCATTATGTCAGTTAGGGTCTGAAATTTTCTTTTCATGGGATTTTGGTTTATAAATTTCATTAATCAATGGAAGTATTTATTCTTCATTTACATTGACTAGATTATAACATAGTTTTACCACTGAGAATGTGCAGTATCTTGACATCTCATAAATAATGTACTTTAAAGCTTTTATTTTTTTTCAAGTTTGAGGTAAAGCTCCATTGTTGTTTAGCATTTAAATGATTATTCATGGTTAATGCTCAAGCACATAAGCTTTTTTACATGAGTTTTGTGAGACATGCAGTCACTGCATGGAGGATTGTCTCTTTCTTACAGTTCAAAAAAAAATCTGGAAACATTAGCACAACAGACTGTGCTATCTGTCCTCTTCTCATGATGTACAGATTAATGTCACAGATGTGTTAGTGTCTGGCCCTCAGGGAAGATGCCAAAGCACTGTTTATTCTTGGTCAGTAATTGTAAAAAAATTGTTCAAAGCACTGTTTCACCCAGTGCTTTGCTCATGAGCTTTTCACCCATCTCTCTTACCAATGGACATGCTGTGGGCTGTTTCTTCAAAGCTCTGAAGGATTTTGGATATCTCTTCTTCCCTCCTTTGTGCAGCTGTTAAGGTGCCTCCTCTCCATTGTGAGTCCGAAACTTTCCAGAGGCAGCACAGAGTATTTTGAATAATTTATTACTCTCTATCTGCCTCTGAAAATACCTGTTTCTCTACTCTGCTTACTTAGGTAATTTGCCCTTAAATTGCAGATCTATTTATCTATCTCATCTTAATAATCTGAAGAACTACTCCTTTCCAGGATACCTATCCCCTCTGTAAAAGCCCCATGGTGATGCAGAATGAAGTGTAACCTAAATTTATCACTCCTGCACAGAAACGGGCTACATTTGCCAAAAAGGCTGAGCAGACACCATGCCTCCTCCCACAGCTGGCCTCCTGAAGGAGCAGTTAAGCAAGCTGCCAATGGCAAAGGAAACCTAGGAAACCTTGGACTGAAATTTGGCCCTCGATGTCAGAGTCTGGAAGTCTGTGTTTAAAAAAAAACAACCCAGTGTGGCAGTCAGTGTAAAGAGACCAGCACAGTGTAACAGTGGATGTAGCTGCCAAAAGAAAACCTTAGAGCAAGGTTTACCATCCCTTTATAGCAAAAGGGACTAACTCAAGGTAAATTCACTTCTCTTAAATGGGCTTACACCAGGCTCATACTGTAAAAGGAAGATAAGGAGTACAGGGGTGGGAAATAGGGTGGGAAATGAGGCTTGTGTAAGAATCTAGCAAAGCATCTTTTACCAACGTCAGCTTTGAAATGCTGGAAAAGGAAATGAAAGAAGTCCAGTGTGTAGGAATAGAGAGTAAAACTTAAATTTACCCACCATTCTTACAAGGAGTCCATTGGAGAGGTAGACAAACTTTCATTTTAGTATCAAAACCAAGCTATTCCTATAAATTGAACCTGTGAATTCATTTGATTTCTCCAGCTTCACCTTCACACTTCAATTTATACCTTTCATACATTTTTGCTATTAGTATTGATGCAAGGTAGTATATGCAATTTGCTTAACCACTCCAAACATAAGAAGAATCTGTTCCCACCATGAAACAGGCACAACCCAAGCTCATGTTTACAGCACTTCAATTTGCAGAGCAAGGTAGTAGTAGACTCCATCAGGCTCTTAAATATTCAAATGCCACTTTAAAGAAGAATGCAGGGATTCCAGGTATGGTGTCCAAAGAACAAGACAGTAACAAAGCATGGGCTTCTCTTTTCAGAAGTGAAATGCTCAAAACTAAAATTGTAAAATCTTCAATTCTATAAAAGCTTTCTGACTAAAAGTTTCAATAAAGAAAAAAACAAGAAAGCAATTTTTGACCCTCTGGAGTACAATAACTATTCCACTGCTTTAAGACAGAAGTAGAACAAGATGCAAAAAGGATGGACAATTTTTGTATTCTCTGAATTTGTCGGAGTACCATAGTGTGAGTTAATGGTTTATGCTTTTGTATGCAATGACATCTAATAGAGTTTCCATTAAAATCAATCCAAATTGGAAGTTAGTTAAACATTTTGGTTGGAGAGGCCTTTTAAATATTAGCTGTATCATGAATGCTTAATATTACGTATATATATCCTTTGCTTTATATTAGAAACCATTTAAGTAAAATGACGAGTGCCAATGTAAATTAGGATTTCAATGGCAGCAATGATCATAAATTATACATTTCTTTAAACTTTGCTTCATGTTTTCTGCTGTGAGTCAATCCTATTGATATTTCTACCAAATATGTACTTGGTAATTAAATTAAATTATGTACTCAGTATTTGAAAAACTACACACATAAACTTTGTGCTGCTGACTAGGCATCTTTATTCTCACACATTTGGATATATCAAATAGTCAGCCAACAAATACTGTAAAAACTCTTTACCTTTATGAACCTTGCATGCTCACTTGCTGTCTTTGTGTGAAATTTGTGTTGCTCCATAGAGTTGGCCTGTTTGGTTGGGTTTTTTTGGGGTTTTTTGGGTTTTTTTTTGTGTTTTTTTTTTTTTTTTACAGAACGGAGCAAGCAAACTTTCTAAGCAGTGTAATTACTTGCGGGTCATCTTTGTGGGTTAATGGTTAATGTGGTTGCTTCCTTTGCAGCTCTGCGCTTATTCATCTCATCCTCTCTCCATAAGCCTCTACATCTTCATCCAACCTGGTATTCCCTTGTAGGTGGCTCTTGGCAGCACCTGCGCTTGCAGCACAATGCTTGGGACTCAAGGCAACTTCTGCTCTGCTTCCAACACAAGGGTGGTCTTTCACTTGGCAATATTCTTAGGTTGCCCAAATGTTCTTCCATTCCCCTTACAGGGACCTCAGAGAGCACCAAATGACATTTTCTTGTTTGTCAAACTAAGTAGCTTAAGGAAATCAGTGAAAAAGAATAAGCTAGAGAAACAGGTGCAAAGTGTATTTATTAGTACTGTGAAAAGAAAAGCTAAATTCTTTTTCAGCTGTGAAGTAAGGACATACACCTATGGAAACCCCTAATTACCTTGTGGCAGATAGTTCCTCCAATATTTATACTAAACCAATTACTCCAGAGGGAGTCAAGGAAGCTCCTTGCTACCTGCTATGAAGGAGAAATGATTCACCTGCAGTGATCCATCTTTCTCTCCCTAAGTCAAGTCAAACTCTTCCCCTCTGACGTGTGGTGAGAACTGCATTTTTATTACCTGCCATTGGAAAGGGGGAAATAATATACATGCATTTGATGGAATGCTGATAGTACTAGCTAAATATTTTGCAAGCAAAGTCAAATGCCAAGCACAATGTAACCTGGACATCAGACAGTCAAGACTTTTATGGCATGTCTAGAAAGTCTTTTCAGAAGAAGCATAATACCACTTCCTCTCCCCTCTAAATGGATTCCAGCACTGATTATTTGGATGTCAGCTTATGTCAATAGAAATGCAGACACACGTGTCAGTGTGAGTGAAAAGCTCAAATATCTTGCCTTTCAATCCAGAGTAAATTTTCATCTGGCTGGTGAAGGCTTAGGGCAAAGCAAGTCTCCATCTGCCTGGAAATTTAAAACATTTTAAATATGGGAAATGGTGAGTCTGCTCTGAGATGGAGTTGTCATTTTTAGACTCTGGAACAGGATGGGATCCACTGGGAACAAGATTCTCTGTTTTCTCATTTGGAATCAGATCCTTTTGTGCTGCCCTTTAAATCCATATTATTACTTGTTTCCTTTGATTTTTTTTGCAGGTCTTATACCCCATGCTAATCTATGGCTAGCTGGCCCCATCTAGACTTATTGGCTAATCCACATTTGGCCTATTTCAGATCTTTTCTTCTTCTTCAGATGAATGCTTCACTTACAAGGTGCAAGTTATCAAGAAAGAATTTTTCGCTTTCTTTTGTGGTGTCCTTGCTGCTAGAAAGAACTTCCACAAAGCTATGCTTTCATTCTCCTTCAAAATCCACCATGACACTCTCCTTTCATGTGATACTGTGATGAAATTTGGAAAATAGGTAGCTACTATGAGAAAACTGTTGTTTTTAATGCCATCATCTCATTTTCCCTCGCATTTTTCCATCTGCCTATAACAATCTGTAGCCTCTCATCTTAAGTGTATATTATGGATTTAGGAACATCAGGGGTCAACTGTGAGTGTTGTAGTCTGCAAGGATAATGGTCTGTTTCATGCCTGAAGTTCTTAGACATTATAATACTGTCTATTATCATCATTTGTCAGAGCCCAAAGGTTATGTTTTCTTTCCCCTGCACTTACAGCTAAAAGCTAGAAAATATAAAATTATAATTCTCTTTTGTAGAATATTTTTCATCAGTTAAGGAGGAGAGCTGTTTATAACTTTGTAAAGAGCAACAAGGAAAGCTCATGTCAACTCACAATTGTTTCATTCTGCAAAGTCCTGTGTGATGGTAGGCTCCTATTTCTGCTTTTAAAAAATCCAACAATATGTCTATTTTTATTCATAGACAGTAAAATTTCTTTAAAATAAATATGAGTAAGGATATGGCATGAAACAGAATCATGCAGCTCTACTCATGCTATTTCTACATGCAAACCTAGAGTACCAGGAGTGGCCAAAATTACATCCTCCCAGGTGAAGGGAAAACAAAAAATTTTAAAAAATCTGATTAAGAAATCTTTCATCAAGAAGTAATGCAATGGTTCTGTCATCTAAAAGATAGTATCATTTTCAAAGTATTTGCTCTGTGACAAAATTAGGAGAATAATTTACTATCTCTGTTGCAGTCTTGTGAGGCAGCATTAATGTCACAAAAACATTTTCAGAGCCTCAGGCAGAATATACCAAAATCACATGCCGTCAACCTTTTTAAAATACATATCCTTAGCAATAAATTATTTTAATAACTGGAAAACAATTGAGGTTTTTATTGTTTTATTATCATTTTCATGGCTATGTAGATTTATTATAAGTACATATAGTAGTATATGAAGGAATGGATGAAGAAGGAAGTAATGAATAAATGAAATTTGAAAGCCAGCAGTAAGGAAATGTTTCAGTGTGTTTTGAAATGTTCATAATTTAAAACGATCTACAGGAGACCCTGGAGCTACCTGCTTTTACAGGGTGCACAGAAATCAAAGTGATTTATATAAAACTTGGGAGGTGTGAATTACATAGAGGAATTCAGTTTGTTTCTGTTTACATTTTTTTAAGATTTTCTACAGCTTGCCAGAAGACTTTAATAAATATTTGTTTTTAAAAAAGAGAAAAAAAGGCATGAACTTATGTTAAAATGCATTAAATACTTAAACAGGCATTTTTCTTGTTATCTGCAAGGTTTCCTTTATAGAGAATGCTGGTTTTCTTTCAAGTAATTATCGCATAATAGACACTCTCATGGCTATGCACAGATAACTAACATGAGTGTTTAGAAAATATTCGCAAAATCTATTAAATTGTCTATATTTTGCTATCAGTTCATGTTTATAAAAGTTTGCAAACAAATCAGTAATTCTGGCTTTTCACTATTAATTCTTAATTAGCTAGATGTTATAAGCAGCTAAAAGACAATTCCTACTTTAGAAAGTCCTTACAGTATTGGTGCTGCTTTCCCTGTGTCTGGGAGGTGCTTCGCCCTCCAAGGAGCAAAGGCTGGGATCTGTAAGTGTTCTGAGGGGCACCAGGGAATGGGCTCTCCCCAGCTTCAGGATACCTCCTACACTCACACTCCACACAGGGTGCTTGACACATTTCCCACAGTGAAGAAGCCTCCACTTCCAGATAAATATAATGGCTAGTTTTTTTTATTTATTGCTTAAATCCTTACTTTCGCTGGCAGTAATACTTGAATATCAATAGTTGAATATCAGTTGCATATCAACTAGCAGCTCTGATCAGGAAGAATATAAACATACTGATTCAGATAATCACCAAGATCTGAAGCATGTGAAATAAGCAGTAAGAGAATCAGAAGTTTGAGAAAACTCACAAAATGAAATGCAGTTTAATAAAAATGCGTGGGTTAGAATAATGACCATAACTGCAAAAGTTAATTCTGTATGACTGAAAAGCAATGGAAAATGTTTATGAAACAAAATATCCACAGTTGCTGTAGTTAAATGACAATTGGAATTTTAGAGAAGTTGGATTTTAGAAAATATCTTCCTCTTTAGTCATCAAGCCACTCATCCAAAGAAAAGATACAAAACAGATATACGGCAGATGATCTTGATATATCTAACATTTTGGGATCGTCTTTCTGTGAAGCACTTGGAGCAGGTTAATATTTACTAGTCAGTAATGAAATTTTTGTATTTTTGTTTCAGAAAAACAACCATGTATTTCTGAAACATGTCAAAAAGGTTAAACAAGGCACCTACAAACTTTTATTCTTTTTGAAAGATAGGTCAGTCTCATAATAACTGCAGTATCCCTGTTTTCATCCCTGTTGGAACCATCATCCAGAAATCAAGGCTTCCTTGCATTGCTGCTCCATAAGAGAAAACATTAGGGGTATACCACAACACTGTAACATCCTCTGAAGAAAAAGAGTTCATCTTAGAATTAGGCAAGAAAACAGGTTGTATCTCCTCTAAGTCATACAGTCCTCTAATTTCCCTGCTCTGGCTTCCCAGAGGAATAACCCTTTTCACCTTTGTCATGGAGTATTGTCTGAGATACCCCTGATTCTCTAGGATTCAGAATGTATTTATTAGTGTTGGTGATTATTCTTAAATCATAGCCTTAAGGAAGTGAAGTCTGAAGCCTATAAAACCTCCACCTCAGCATCCCCAGACCAAGTGCTCAGCTGTATAATGTGAATTTTAGGCTTCTTCCTGGGGGAAAATAAGGAATTTTTGTAGATAATTTGGACCTTAGGCACCTAACCTCTCCAGAAGTGACTATTATTGTATATGAAGGAAAATTTTATTTATTGACTTCTGTCCAGTACTCTTCTCAAATGAAAATAACTAACTGAACAGAAGTAGAGAACTACATGTTGCAACACTTTCTCCCTCAATTTATAAACTCTGTGCTTCTTCAGAGAACAAAAATACTCCCTTAAAACTAAAAGCCATTACTTAAAGTTTGTCAGACTGGAAGAAAATAGCTTATCAATTATGCAAGACCAAGAGGTTTGCCCGAGCCAAGAGCACCTCTCTGGTAACTTTCTCGGCAGTGCTGACAATTCTCCTTCTCTTTCCCCCTTGTCACGCAAACCCTGAGGTGATATTGCAGATTGCAGCCCCATAGCCTGTACCAGAGTGTTCTGATAGTAACAGCAAGCATTTTCTGTTCAGCATATGACTGCTATCAGACACTGATAACATATTTTCCACCTTGCTCACTACTGACAGGTAGAACTGGTCCTCAGTCCCCTAGAGATGGGATGGAGTCCAGGATTAGGTCTTTACCCATGTGTCCTGTTTTTCAAGACATCAAGTGGAACTCCTTTAGCAGCAGTTTTCCACAAAGGAGATCTGGCTTGTTAGGAAGAAAAGAAACCACTAGAAAATTGAGGAAGCCTCAGAACAGATATTAAATTTAGGAATTTTTTAAGTGTAACAACATGTGGAATAACCAGAGTAGCAACCAAGCTTTATTTGTGTCCCCAGAGATCAGAGATTTTTCTTTATTCCACTAAGGATGTACACCAGGACATGCCTTTGTCATGCATGGAAACACCTATGGAAACAGAACAGACCTTTGTCTTTGATTGTCTGGTTTGAGCCAAACAAGTCCTGTCACACAGTGAACAGGTCACGAGTCTGATTAACCTCTTTGCTGCCAGTGTTACATGGCACTTCTCTGTTCTTAATATTGTTTACGAAGTGGTGGAAAAAGAGATCTCCTTTGGAATTGAACATAAGGAAAATATGTTTGCAGGTATATCTCTTTCTCCTTTTATTTTGTGTTTCTGTTCACAGTGGTATAGCTTCCATCTTTTTTATATGAAAGTCAATTTATGAGGAAACAGTATGGAATATGTAATATATTCTTATTCTTCAAGGAACATTTAAAATATGGATTTATATAATATTTTCTTTTGGCTGTTTTTTCCAGATTTATCTGGTTTTGTAATATTTCAATTAGTAATTAGAAAATATCTTTTAAATTCTCAGATGAACACATATGTGCAAATGATAGAGGCAGAACACTTACTCAAAACAGTGTTTATTATCATACATTCATTTTCAGTTAATAACATCTTTTTTATTTCTGTAAAAGAAAATTGTTTTCATAAATCACATTAAACTACGATGTAAAATTGCTTACTTATATCAAATTGAAAGTCTCTCTGATGGCAAATTTTATGTATAATATGTATTTTTTCCAACAGGGTTTACATTGTGTGATAGTTTTATGATTATATTGAAATTTACTATTATTTTATGTTATTAGTCCTTTAGAAATGAAAATAGAAGAAAATGAAGCAGCTTATTGTTAGAAATATCTTTCTTCTTAAAAGTCATCAGGTTCTTTTATCTTCCAGTGTTAACACTTTTTTCAGAAATTCCATATCCTTACACTTAAATACCATGAACGCACAAAATAAAAAAGGATGGCATTTTTTCCTTTGAGAGTCCCAGAAAGTTGTGTTTTGTCACATCACAGATGCATGTAATATCAACTGTCTCATCATGCACTGGGTATAATTTAGGCTGCCACAGGAATTATGTGTCTGCTTTGACATACTTTCTGAGATTGAGCACATTGAGAGCCCTAATAGCTGTCTGTATATACATGGTTATATTATAGTTGTTTTTCTAGAGATATTTTTATAAGTGCACTTACATAGATGTACACCTTATATAAAAACACACACACATACATATGTTTCCATACACATATACATATATCTATTTACATATAGGCTTGTATATACAAAGATAAAATATTTAAAAATATGCATTAATGGTGGTACAAATCAATAAAAATAATGATAATGATCCTACTACTAGTAGTACTAGTACTACTGCTATTATATACAGTACAGTACTAAGTATAAATATAAAAATAAATATTCTATTGGGAAGAATTCACATAATGTTTCGCCCATTCAAAAGTCTTTAAAAAGTGCTAGATAAAAGAAAAATCAGTGTAGGAGCAGATTAAGGCCTATATCCAAACCTAAAAGAGACATATTGGAAACTAATGCTGCCAGGCTGAAAAAGCTGGTAGAAATTTCCATCTGCTATAAATCTGTGCACCACAGGAACTTCAGTTTACTTTGTCTGCAGCCTGGTTTCTAGTGGGGAGCAAAATTGCTTTCCTCCAGTGTAAAAAACTCATCATTCATATCCTAGTTAGATTTTACTGTGTCCCTATTGGCATTAGGTTTGCAACAGAAAAATCCAAATCTCCTCTCTAACATTATTTCTCTTTCTGCTATGTTCATTCTGAAGCTTGTATATGAGAGATTAATAGAGGCAAATTCTTTCAGTGTGCTCCTTTTTCACAAGGAATAATATACTGTGTCTTTGTTTAATGTAGATAAAGCAAAACTACTCAGAAAAGCTGTTTCAGCTGTTGAAATGTCCATAATTTTTATTTATTTCTAAATAAAATCTTAGGCAGAATGACTTCTGGGATCACACTGAGAAGATATTTCTTGTAGTTCGTACTCTCTCAATCTATCAGCAGAGAAGATTAACTGGAATGTAACCTGTGTACTAAAGACTGAAGAGAAGGAAAGCTACTCTCATTACAAAAAAAAAAAAAAAAAATTAAAAAAAAAATTAGGAAAATCGTTCAACACCATTATTGGCTGTCAGTCTTGTTTTTCTCTAAGTTCAGGATGAATACCCCATCTGTTGGCTACAGTAGAAGGGGGCTGATCAGACAATTGTCTTCAACTGTCATGATGTCTTAGCTGAAATCAGGATGCAGTTCCTGAAATTGGAGTGCACACTCTGTGCTTTTGCCAATTAGAACGCAAAGCCATCAAATCCTTCAGCTTATCTTTGTCAGCTCTTGGGCAAGATACATAGTGCACACCAATCATAAGCTTACTTTTTGGCAACTATATATATTTTAAGTTTAGAAGTTTTTATACTTAGTGGCCCAAAGATCATTGCTGAACATAACATGGTACCATAAAATCAGTGCAAAGCAGCCAATAACTAAGCTTTTGAAATCAGTGTTAGAATATTTATTCTTAGACACATTCTGCAGCAAATTAAAACTCTTCTTTCTTTTGCTGTGAACAGGCTTCACTGGGAAAAGAGCTGATCAGGAAACTTAGGAAACAGAGATATTTTGACATTTTGAGGTTAAACTGAAAAGACACTTCCTGGCAGGGAGCACATTTCATGTTCGACAAAGTGTTGCATAAGTACTGACAATTGTCGCCTTTTCCCATCCTTTACAAAGTCAGAATGAGTAAAGCTGCTATCACACACACTGAAGGAACTGTGCTCTCTATTCCGTAATTCAGCCAGGCCCAGACTGGTTTACTTTTTTACGCCTATTTAGGAATCCATCAATGATATAAAATACTCCAGTAAAATACATCAATGATATAAAAACTTTAGGCATGAAAATGTCTAGTGTGCTCACCATCATTAATTCAAAACCTCTTGGGAGTCCTAAAATTTCTTATATTCTGATACCTTAATTTCCTGATTTTCTGTTGAAGCACAACTAGCAGAATTTACTGCCAAATTCACTGGGGCAGCAATAGAAGTGTATTGACAGATGCAACCCATACACTTTTCTAAATGCAACTTTGACAATCATTGTAAAGTAACAGTGCTGTACTTTGTATCCCATTATGGATGAATATATTTTATCACATTCATAAGTTGCTGACATAAAAAAAAAAAAAAAAAAGATACTGTGTAAAAGCATGGAGGAACACAGAGGGTTTGGCAATTGTGGTTGCCCAAATGGTGATATCTATTTAGTGTGAAGCCAAGTAACTGGCTTCCATATAGTATGGTTTTCCTCTAACCACAACCTATGAAGTCAGCTCCATGGCCAAGCTTGGCTTCAGGACGTGCTGAAATCATTGAAAGGGCAGTGAAGGCAGAGGAAAACTTTTTGTTTGTGCACTGTTAGCCAAGTGCTGTGTGCCTGCTTCCAGTGATCTCTCATGGAGCACTTTTACATAAGCAAAATCAGTGAAAATGAGTTAATTTGGCCGTGCTATGGTGAGAAATTTTGAACTGCACTTAAGCAAAATAGGCTGTAACATGGTGAAAAACAAGAGCACTGAATACAAATCATCTTGCTGCTAACTTCAACAAGGGAAAAAAACAGAAGAAGCAGCACAGAACATTCTGTACTTGTCATGATCCCTGATTTGTAAATGTCTCATAGCAGAGTTCCAGCAGATGCTTTGTGTAAGAGTGATTGACTCTGGTGAAGCAGTTAGCCCAGCCCAGCCCTCCCTAGTGATCTGAAACTGCTTCTCCTTTGCTGCAGGCTGGGTTCAAGCTCTTATAATAAATCATGCTGATGCCTATCCCTGAGATATACAGGTTTGACAATGGGGTGTCTCTTCACCTCCTGTAGCAGTTCACCGAAGCTGTTAAAATACTCTAAAGAGAAGCTCATTTGTCACATTGGCCTGGTTAGGAAAAATGCTTTACACAGCTGTCTTACTCCTTGCCCAAGACATTCAATGTTTTCTCACCACTGAAAGCTTCTAGGACTCCAGTGAATTTAAAAAGGGTTACTATACATACTCCAAAAGTAGCCAATTTGTAGAAAAAATATGTTGACATCCTTCTGATCAACTTGTAAAGTGGAGTCTCATTTTTAATAACTGGATTTATCTTTCCCAGAAATTCCTCAGCTAATTGAAACATTTCATATTTCTATGTGTCTAAATTTTTTGATACATTTTTGTATACTAATCTATGACCACTACTTGAGATGTAGAATCATAGAATCACAGAATGGCTTGAGTTGGAGGAGACCTTAACAAACATATAGTTTCAGTTTTCTTGCAGTGGGCAGGGACATCTTGAATTACACCTGGTAGTGTTGCTCAAAGACCTGTCCAGCCTGGCCTTCAACACTTCCAGAGATGGGGATAATATTGCTTGATCACAAACTGTGTGAATATCCTTAATTGCTGGTGAATGCTGAGATTTTATATCAATTATTTTATTTGATAAAAGAGAGAATAACCACTGAGACATAAGTGCAATCCAAAAAGTCATGCAATAAACCCTGTTGTATAAATTCATATGAAAATAAATATATAAAGAAAAATGAAAAGAAAAATATGTATAATAGTGACAAATGCTGAAGTTTTCAGAAATTTCATGCAGGTGACACTACTCTTAGATTAATTGGTAGTGGTTTGTTAATTTGGAATCTTATGGGCTTCATCCTGACTGACTTGGAACAAATGTATTTGTTCATGCACCATCCACTTAATATTTCACCTAGACTGGCTCTGGTTGAGCTGCATCTTTCATCAGAAGGGAATTAATAGTCACTGAAATATTAATTGATTTTCATTTTTAGGGGTTTAGGTACAATTTTGTCCATTAAATATCAGGAGCTGAGGAGTTTGCCCAACAATTTAAAGATAATCTTTATTTGGCTATAAATTTTTTTATCTACAAACTGGACAAAAATCAAGAATGTCCATAATATCCTTCAGAACTCCACTGTTGAAAATAGAGTTGGATTGGGAACACTTATCTATTTGGTCAAATATAGTTATCAAACAGCCTTTAAAATTCAAAATTTTATTCAGGTTTTCCAGGTAGTGAAGAGTGAAGAGCATAAGACAGATTAGACCTCATGGGATAGATGACTTTTAGGAATTGAACTATGGCTGATTCTCAGACAAGAGCTGACATTGGGAATATGTTGACCCTTGAGGATCGTATCTTCAAAGATAGAAGAAGAAGTAGGCCATAAATTTCAGGATGGAGAGGACTGATTTTTATTTTAATGGTTTCTGAACAGCTTTTCTGGGAGTCTGAAGAACCTTGAGTATTTTCTCACACACATAAATTTTAAGTGTTTTGTTATCTTTCACACTCCTTATAAAAACAACATTTGTGTATGTGCATAGAAGAGGAATGTTAATTTTAGATATAATACTAACTACTTTATGGAAAATTGGAAAGGGGCTGCATTGTGGAAAAAGCGTTGAGTTTTTACACAAGTTACTCAAAGCAAAAAACAAAACAAAACAAAACAAAGAGATAGGCAAAATACCACCTTTAAATAAAACAACAAAACAGAAAACCAAACACACCAAGTCACCCTCTACAATGTAATTCTTGCCTTGTATAGCTTATATCTTGGCCTGGGTATTTGAGAATTGATAGTCTGGGAAATAAAAGGTTTGTGATTTACTAGACCATTTATATTTTGTCTGTAACTTTTGCAGGCTCTCACAGACCATGTAACACTTCTGGAACAAGTGTGTAAAATATTACAGAAACAGTAAAGGTTGTATTTTTTTCTACTTTCCCCATTGTATCTTACATTGGAGACTGCAGGCTGTTTTCTAGAGCTGGTATTGAAAACAGCACATATAAATGAAATGATAATTTGTTATTTTTTTCCTTGCATCTTTTACTGAACATTCCCTCTCTCCCACAAAAAAATGACCAAAAAAATAAAATATAAGCATTGAGGCTATAATTAAAAGCATAATAATATGAATTATATCTTACTTAAGTAAAAAAAATCTCTTCGTTCTATACTATGATCTTTTTTAATGTTTTGCAAGCTGTAAAGCATCTCTGTGGTGTCACTATCATCAAGATAAAAATTCAGCTCTAATTTGTAAAAAATGTTATCTCTTTTTTAATGCAGTTTTATTAGCTTTGATTGCAGAGATGAATTATTCATTTTCTTCAACACCAAAAACTTACCAGAAAGGCAATTCAGGTTAATTATCAAGGAGTATTTTAATATTGTTGTAATAAAAACCAGAAGAAAGCTTGCCCATACCTATTTTTTCTATTGGCACACCCAGTTCAGGTTAGTAAGACATAGACTTAAAGTCAGAGCAGGGCAGGCTGGAAAGGGAGCCTGCAGGGCTCCTGCCTCACAGCTTTCAGATAGGTGCTGTCCTCTAAGGAGGATGGAAAAGGCTGATGGCTTTGTTGTGAGGGCCAGAATCCTCTCAGTGTTTATTCCTGTGAGGATTTCCATACTGTCCCAACTTAAGAAGAGAGTTTGGAGTCATGTTAAAGTTGTCCTCAGTAAAGGAGTGGTCACTGAAGTAATATTTATAAACTTTTACCATCTTTCAGTGCCACCCCATGCTAGGTGCTCTAGAATAATTTCAATTATTTTTACAACCACGTGATACTTCAGTGGTCTTGAATATGGTTTCAAGCAGAACAAGGGTTTAATATAGTGAAAAAAAAAAATCTCCTAAACCTTAGGAAGAAACAGGTATGTTCTTGAACAGTGCCCTGCACCAGGCATGGGTGAGTATGTGTTACTTATGTGGATGAATATTTCATAATTTTGTCTGCCCAATTACTATGGCATACATGACTGTCAGAGTGGGTTATTTTATTTACCAGACTTGCTTGTATTGTGTGTAAGTTAATTATTATTCTGACAATACTGCCGCATACTGATTAGTGGCAATTAACACGCTGGAGAGTTTGGAGTGAAGGGATCTGATAAGAACCATCAAAGTGCTTATTCTTCATCTATTTATTTATTGAACCTAAGTAAAATTAGATAATTATTTTTTTAAATGTTAACTGAATATTTAGAAGTATTATGTCTTGTGAAATAAACCTAAAATAATTCCCCTCCCCCCCTTTTATAACAATTCGTTTTGTGCAGTTTTTCCATTCAGCTTGGCTGAAGTAAATTCACTTTATATGAAAGACTGGTCTCCATTTTGGTAATGTTGGAGAACCACTTTCAAGTGACAGAAAATTGTGCCCAAAATTTATTTAACAGTTGAAAATGTCCAAGAGTCATCAGGTTTTGTATATACTTTTTTTAATCATGGTTTTAGTTCCATTTTATTAGTGGTGTTTTGGTTTTATTTCCTCTTTGGAGAAGAAACATTCCAGTCAGTAGCATCAAATAAATCCTAATCAGTGATGAACCCATAATTAGTCACGGACCTCATTTCTCTATAAATACCTGAAAGGAGGTTGTATTGAGGTGGGGGAAAATCTCTTGTGTCGTGTCTGCAGTGAGGGGGACAGAGGAAATGACCTTAAGCTGAGACAGGGGAGATTCAGATTAGATATTAGAAAAAAAAAAATCCCTCCTGCGGTGATCTGGCATTGGAATGAGCTGTCTGGGGAGGTGTGGAGTCACCATCCCTGGAGGTGTTCAAGAGGTGTCTGGATCTGCTGCTGGGTGATGTGGTTTAAGGGTACAGTAGGTAGTGTTGGGTTGACAGTGGGACTGGATGATCTGAAACCCTTTCAGCCTTGATGATTCTATTATTCTATGATTCTGTGAACTGTGACTACATTGGTCAGATTTGCTAAATGTAATATTTTTGAACTTTGTTTCAAGATAGTTCTTCATTTAGTAATATTCAGGTTTTTTTTCTGATGCTAAATTTTGGCACTTAGACAAGTACATCAATACCTGGAGAGCAGTAAGTACCTAAAGTGGATGATTTATCCCTTGCTGACACTGCTGTAAAGTAATTGGCTGTATTCCCTGAGGAAATATGTTATACCCTTCAGTGACTGCTGAGGTGTCCTTGACTGGCCAGCTTTGGCCCTTAAAAGTCAGGTGCTGTTAGCAGTGCATTTCCCATCCAAACAGACTTGTGTAATACCCTCAGATTAGAGGAAGCCCAGAATACAGCTTCTGTATCAAGTCAGGCATTTATGCAGCAGGACGTCAGCGAGATCTACTCAACCAATGCTGTAGTCATCCAGCATTGTGGATGTGGAGAAGAATTTCCTTCAAATGAAAGGAAAATTTCCTTCTTTCGGAGCAGTAGGACCTTCAGGGTTTGTCCAAGAAACTCCTGGGACCTGCCCAGGGACTAGGCAGGGCTTGGTTTGGCCCTCCTACAAATCCTGTTGCATTACATAAGTAAGGACATAAGTTGCTTTGCCTAATAGCTAATCTTGTTTCTAATTTTGCAGGATAAGCGGTTAAGCATCTTCTGTAGCAAGCTGCACTTGCTCTGGCAGGGATGGAGTCAACTTTCCTCGTAGCAACCCATGTGTTGTTATGTTTTGGATTTGTGTCTACAACAGTGTTGGTTGGTAATGTTTTTGCTTTCACTGAACTGTGCTTGCACAGCACTGAGGCTTTCTCTTTCCTGTCTCCTGTCTCCTTCCCCCCAAGCAAGTAGGCAGGCTGGGAGTGGGTAAAAAGGTAGAAAAGGACACAGCCTGAATAGCTGATCCAGTCTGGTTAAAGGGATATTCAATGCCACATTAATATGATGGTCAGCAACAAAACTGAAGTAAAGAAAGAGATTTTCATTTTGGTTTGTAAGGTGACTTTTGCTCAGAACTGGTTGGGCATCAGTTTGCTTATAGGAGGTGGTGAGGGATCTTCTCTCTTTGCATTGCTTATTCTTTTTTTTCCTCTTTCTTTCACTTGAAAATTTGTCTTTACTTGAACCACAACTTTTCTTAGTGTTTTTTTCTTCCAATTCTCACCCCTGTTCCTCTGGAGCAGGGACTGAGTGAGCACTGGTATAGATGCTTGGCTGCTGGCAGTGTCAACCCTACACAGATCTATCTGGCTCTAGGGATTCAAGATAATGACAGATGTGACCAAAGTGTGCTAGACTGAATTTAAAACTGTTATATGAGTTTTGCTCTGACTCGGAGAGCTGATACTTTCTGGTACTGGTCACAGTGTTGACTTATTTACTCCTTCACCTGACTCGTTGCTGTTATGATCCAATTTATTGAAAGATTCCTCTGCCTGAATAAAGGTGCAAATGATCATATGGCAAATTCCAGGGTTTTTTTAGCAGTAAATGTGAGGTAGAGAGATAGAAAGAAACAGGAAAGGGGGAGGGGGGTGGGCAGAAGTAGGGGAGAGAGAGAGAGGAAGACAGAGAGAGACAGAGATGAAGCAGAAGATACTCACCCCCTTGTGTATCCTATGGCACTGCTTCCTTTCCCGCAGTCTGCCACAGTGGGAAGTTTTGTCTGGATGCATTAACTAGGGAGTCCTCACCTCTGCTAGGCCTGGAGTTAGGGCCTTCCTGTTCTAAGTTCCTCTCTTCTCAGCGTATCTCAGGTTGGTGCTGTGGTAGCTTATGGCAAGTTCCTTCTGTGGCCCTGACAGTGTTTAATGCGGTTGTGATCTTTAAGCCTCTTGCTGTTGCTCACTCGCTTTCTTACTGTACATTCAATTCCAGGGATTGTTTGTGACTGCTTTCTGCTTTTGCAGTTTACACTGCTTTTAGGTTTTTCTCCTCACTCGTAAAACTTTCTCAACTCACAGCTTTTTTTTTTCTCTGTCTTCCCACTGTCTCCCCAATCCCACCATAGGGAAGGAGTGAGCAGTTTTACAAGTGATGATTAGCTGCTGGCTGGCACCAACCCACTGCACAAGCCAATCCTTTAAATTAAACTGCTATCAGACAATTAGAATTACAAACTGATGTTGTATTCCTTATTTTACGCCATATGGATATGAATGAAACCAGTAGGACTTCACAGTTTTATATCAGAATGTCTTTTGAGTTTCTCTGATACCAGTATCAATGAGCAAGACACAAACATGTGTGGCAGTGAGATCATGAGCAGGACCTGCATCACATGAAGTTGTGGCAGCCTGCAACATCCAGAATCAATTCTCAGCAGAGCTCAGAAGAGGAATATATTTTTTCTTGTTGGTTTAAACTTTTCACTGCTTTCACTGTACCCTACACTACCACATCATAAGTAGTTTAAGCCTACAATAATAGGAAAGTTGGTTGTAAATAGACTCCAGTTTCTTTACTATATTTGTTTCTGAAAACCTAAAAATACACATTTACTGTGGCTTTTGCAGATGTTTTGAAGTACAAGCAAATATGTGTATTTATATTTCATCTAGAGATGTTTTAATTTATTCTGCAGTTTTCTGAAAAAAAAGTTCTTCCTAGTTTTCCCTAAGTATTTAAAACAATTGAATTATCTTGAGTTCCTATTCCAAATAACTGAGATGGAAACTGATAATTTCATCAAAAAGAATTGTTAAGAGTGGATTTTATTTGGTTGTATTTTTGTTGGGTTTCTTTTCCTTGGTTAATTAAATTTAGAATGTAGTTTAAATTGATTTGGAACCATGCTACAGCCATTTGCTACATACTTTGTAAGAAAAATAAAAGTGTCATGCAAGGTCAGCATGTCCTGTCAGAAACATTTGATACTTGTGCCAAATTTCTGTGGACGATGACACTAAATGGCTTTTCTATTAAAAAAATCTTTGAAGTAAGAGCAAGTGTCACAGTTTAACCATAGAAAAGGTACATGAACATGAAACCTACACAAGGCTTTCTCTTCTTCTTTAAATTAGATAATTAAGCACACTGAACTGCAACACTCTTGACAGTCCTGACCTGGAGAGACTCATGATTTGACATATGTTTTCAAAATTACAAAGATTTTCAGAAATTTATCAAAGAAAGTTGGTAATATATATATATATATATATATATATATATATATATATATTTCTTTATTATATGTGTGGTG
>WBMY01000674.1:5763-86657 GCA_013397315.1 Donacobius atricapilla | reverse complement strand
AATTTGTGTTGTGTTGCATTTAGTTTCTTCTCAAGTAGAAGTATCTTTTTCTCAAAGTGTATTTTGAAATAATGTTTTTTAATAACACAATTTCAAATATTATTTTTATTTTTTTAAATTAAGCCTTAGAAAATGCCACTAGTGAATAAAGCTACCATCATCATGTATTCTATGGCATGTGGCTGCTTGTATAGATATAGCTGCTATTTTAATGACAGATGGGAATAACTACAGGGAACAGGTTGTCTGGGACCTAAATGGATCTGGCAGGGCAGCAAATAACAGATATCTTGGTTATGGAAGGACCAAGAATGCTATTGGGATCCGTAGGTTTTGGATTGCCAGGTAGAACAAAGTGCCAGAGTAAACAAGAATCCCTGTTCCTTCTGCTTCTCTCCTGTCACAGTCCCTCCAACATGTTTCCACCATCCCACATCTGCTTCATTACCTCACACTCACATTTCCAGATTATTGAAGTCAAACCTATACACGCTTTTCCATTACAGGCAGACTGATGAATTATTTTGTACAGCTGTGACATTATGTTTCCCATATTTCAGGGATAGAAAAATGCATGAAAACTGCACAGTCTTGTTCTCATGACACACTAGAAAAGGAGCAATATCAGGAATGGGCAGGGAATGGATGCTGTTCTAGATGCCTGATGCCCGCAGGAAACACATACAAATGCGGATGAAATATTTCCTCTGAAAATAAACACCTTCTCTGTTCTAAACAGATGTTAAACATTGTTTTTAGAAGTAATTAGGACAATATAAGCAGGTAAAAAAGTGTAATCCACCAACACATCAGTCATCGGTAAAATGCCCATAGAATTTGCTTAGACAACAATTTTCTGTGTGATTCTTCTCCTAAATAATTTCTAAAGAAATTATTCCACTGTACAGTCCAGAAAAATGCTGAGCTCCTTGAAGTCAGAGCTAGAGAGAAGAGCAACACTTTGCCATGTGTAGGAAATGGAAAGTCAACTTCTGTCATGATAAATACCGTGACTGACAATTTATGACCATCAGTAGGTTAGTTCTTCTTCCTTTGCCTCATTTTTCCAATTAAGAAAACAGCAATAATAACTGACCTTTTTTAAAAAAAGTTTAAAGATTAAAAATACAATAAAAACATAATCAAGATATGGGTGATATTCTGAAAAGCATGGTGAGCACAATGATAAACTGAGAACATCAAAGGAACTGGAACAGCTCAAGTATTATTTTTAGATATCTTGTCATTTGAGATACTTGTGTCTGTGCACACGTGTACACATGAAACAGGCAATTTGATGTGTAGTTTCAATTCAAAGTAATATTTTATAAAAGCAGGAAAACAAAAGCAGTAAACAACAAAAATTACAATAGCAAAATGCTATAAATTTTGCTGTCTGGAACTGTGCGTTCACAGCACGAAAATATGCAAATTTTCAATGGCTGTTTGTATTGTATAAATAATAGTTTATTAAGTGTGTATTGGAACATATGTATATATGATGCAAATATAGTAAGGATTTGGTATGAGCTAGTAGTTTGCTAAAGTCAGATGTTTGTAGAGGACGTGATTTCCTGGCAGCTCCAGCTTGTCACCACATTTTCAGTAAGCAATGCAGTGAAGAAGTTGGCAGTAGTAAGATCAGCAAGTGTTCTCACACGAAAAGAAGTGGCAGTTGCTCACACTGATCCTTTGGAAAAGAAATGCACTCAAAGGATACTGTCAGAACTGATAGGCTTGAAGTGTGACCTACCTTGATAGTATTTCCCTATGGCAAATCTTACGGTGAAGATTGTAAACATTTAAGGCAATGGAATTTGAGAGAAGTAATACAGGATTGCAATTCAGGAAATTTTGACTTCTGGTCACTGCGCCCAGTATGTGACAGTATGTGCCCTGACAGAGGGAAAGTCACCTGGGGTAAGCTGTACCTCGATGACATCTCTTTATTTTGGTGGATATTCAATTTACTCAGGGCAAGCATCTGCCAGATTTCCATAGCACGAGCTCCTGCGGCAGCAGGGCAAGTACCACTTCCAGGAAATGGTGTCTTTTTCAGCTCCAGTTCTTAGCCAGACTCCATGAGAAGTTAAGTTTTTTTCCCTGCTTTCCTCAAGAGCTTGGGCTGTACAAATGTACTGGCTAGATTTTATCCTTTCATCTTTCTTACTTGGCAAAATGTGCGCAGCTAAACAGAGCATGCATTAATGTCAGAACTGGTGTAGATGGTTACACAGTACAACATATACTTACACTTTTGAATTCCCAATTTCTCTGAAAAACTTGATTTCTTATAGGCTTAATGTGGCTTTTCTTTTTAACTGGAGAAGAATTTTATCTTTTACTCATCCTCAAACCTGATATTTCTGAGTTTAAATAATTCAAGGTCAAGAGTATCCTACTCTCCTCAAATCTGTATAAATTACAAGCATCTTTGAATAGATGAATGATATTACTCATACTTAGATCAAAGTTTCTGTCTAAACTTTTGAGAATCTTTGAATAAAATATGATAACTCTGGGAACAACAGAGTTTTAATAATTTCAGCTGGTTAGTTAGACATATCTTTTTACCCAGCTCAGAACATCTTTCCCATAATATTATGTGTCTGTAGCTTGACAACAAACATAAATCAGAAATATGAGCCGTGACACAAGAATTTCTCACCAATTATCATCTTCAAAAATGAATAGATATAAAAGAAAGTACAATATTTTTGAATGGTGTCTTAAATTATATGTCCACAGGTACCCATTTTTACAGTGAAGTTAGTTGCACTAATTCTTTTCTCCAGCACACTTCCAAGTTAATAGTACATATAATTACTGGGGTAGGATAGCCTGAAGTTTATAACAAAACATTTATCAATTAAAATGTATTTTGAAAAATATCTTTACAAAAAACGTCAGAGAAGTTATTAGGGAGCCGCAGATTTCAGCTTCCCTTGTTGAAATCTTCCTGCTTTAACATTTCTGAATCATTTCAATGATTTAATATGTCTATAAGATTACAGACTTCTTATGGGAGGGGTGTATCCTAGAGAACTGATAATCTTACCCCAGAAACAGTTAATCATGGATAATTTGCACATACTGTTATTATTTATATTTATTGCTGTGATGATGCATGGAAACAAACGAGAATAGCGCCTGATTGTACCAGACAGAAACCAAACAAAAAGAAAAAAAAAACAAAACAGCAAATACCAAACAGGATATGTGCTTTGCATCCAAAAAATTTCAGTTTGGATGAAATCCTTCATTGGAAATGAATATTTCACAGAATGTTGTGTAAGCAGAGCTGGAAGAAAATTGACAGTAATTCCATGGCTGTAAGCAGGGGAAGGAGGAAAGGAGAGAAGAACAAGATGGGAAGGGAAGGAGTCAGAGAGGTGGGAGTGGATCTGGGGCTGTGGGGAGCACCCTGGTACCTGACTGACACAGCCAAGCAGGGTCTCTCCCCCAGGCTCCTGCCAGCATGTGAGAACTGCAGAGGTGTTTCTTGGATGGCAAGCATCACCCCAGAAAAGCTGCCTTCAAAGATCATGGTGCTGCCAGCACTATACTCATCTTCCTTTCTTGCAGGAGATGGAAACAGGGCAGGAAAGGATGCAAAACTAAAATATTGTGCGCAGCTTTCTCAGCAATCACCTGAACAAATATGGATTTCTCAAACTGATCCTCAGCTCAATCATTGCATGGTGTTCTGTTCCCTCGCCTTGCTTAAGGGATTCCTGTCAAATAAATCCATTTCTTCAATTGTATTTTCTGTTTCCTGGCAACCACCCACCTTGGAAAAATAAATCCCTGTGCAATGAGAAAGAATGGAAGGCTATCTCCTACCCCCTCTACCCACCTCTGGCAAGACTTTCTATGCTTAATTTCACGCGCAGTCAGACAGCCTGTATCTAAGTTACTTTCCTGAGACAATGGTTATGCAACTTAGGGGCATGTCAAGTCAGTTTGTTATTTAAACTCTACAAAGCTCAATCATATGAATAATTCTGATTTATAAAATTAAAGATATGAAGTTTCCCTTTCATTTTCTCAGTGTGTTCATGGAGATGGCCTTTTTCAGAAAAGAAAATGAAATTAATTTTAAAAAGATGAGTTTGTACAAATAGCTTTCTCATATAACATGAGAAAATATGGCAGAAAATTATTTGACACATAAAATTAGTAGTGAAAGAATATTAAACAATAAACAGATTTTGTGAGGTACTGAAATTCGCATAATGGATTTTTTTTTTTCTTTTTAGCATATTCCAACAAAATGCATAGGGAGAATATATGCAGTCATTCATCCAGGAAGCCATCCTGCAGAGCTCATGGGGAGTTCACTTGCAAGGGGAAACCAAGTTTTTCCCTGCAGTGTGTTTGTGCTCAGGTGTGTGGAGGGGTGGATTTGTCAATCTGCTGTTTCTGTTCCTTTTGTTGTTAGTCAAATATTGTGTCTTTCTCATCCTTTATTATACAGTTAACTTATTCTTGAGTGTAGCTAACAAGCCCATTAAAAAAAACTTCAACAACGTGAAAAAAAGGATGCCAGCCGAGAACCACAAAAAAAAAAACAGTGATCTTTAGTTCTTTGCTCTCATTTAAAGACAGACTGTAACAAAAGCATAGAGGAAAGCAAATATATATTAGTTCCCCAGTATATTCTAAACTTCATTAACATGCACATCAGGGACTTGAATCCTCAAGATTTTTCAGAGAGAGACTAATGCAGCTACACACAGCTAGTATTAATTAGAGTAAATTGAAGAGTAAGAATCTGACAACTTCCTGAAATTTAGGTGATGTTCACCAAAAACTTAATGACCCACCTAGAAGAAGATAAAAATGCATTGAATCACAGAATCACTTAGGTTGGAAAAGACCTCTAAGACTATCAGGTCCAGCCATTAACACAGCATTGCCAAGTTCACCACTAAACCATGTTCCCAGGTGCCACATCTACATGCTTTTCTGAGCACTTCCTGGGATGCTGACTCTGCCTCCCTGGGCAGCCTTTTGTGATGCCTGACTACCACTTCAGTGAAGAATTTTTTCCCAATATCCAGTCTAAACACCCCCTGGTGCAACTTGAGGCCATTTCCCTTCATCCTATTGGTTGGCCCTTGGTGAAGAGACCAATGCGCCCAGCTGTCTACAATTCCTTTCAGGTAACTTTAGAGAACAGTCGGGTCTCCCCTCAGCCTTCTTTTTCCCAGGCTGAACACACCCAGCTCCCTCAGCCACTTCCTTACCTGGCAGCAGCCTCAGTGGTGCATCCTTTGTGCAGAGACAGAATCATTTAGGTTGGGAAAGGCCATCTGAGGTCAAGTACCACCATAAACATTCTGCTACACCATGGAAACAGCACCTACATGGGAGTGTTTGCATGCATGAGTGTCCTGCAGATGCTCAGTGGCAAACAGTCCCGCATGGAACAGCACAGCGAGACCTGAGATGCAGCTGAGAGCTCAGAGACATTGTCTTCCAGAAGGATAGAAAGAAAGCTTAGGGAAAAGGAAGGGAGAAAACCTTCTTCTCAGTTTTTCTACGTATCTTCTTTCCTTTCAAAAAGGTAGGATAATAGTAAGAAGACAGTTTAAACTAGCATGCTAGTGGTGAAACTGAGTTTATAATCTATGGAGAAAGATGCTAGATTATATTCACCTTGCAAGGAGAGGAACAGCTGAGGTGGCAGTTTTGATACTACCTGGTCTCAGTGATTTGCAATGGGATGTACACGTACAAGTCTATTTCAGCTAATATCACAAATACATCGAATTCAAAAAATTCAGAAAAGTACTGCAAAACTGTGTTTGGAGGCAGGAACAGCAGAAGCTTTCAATTTAAGAGACTATGTAGACTAATCTTATTTACTGTGGGAAGAAAAGCAAAACTTTTCATCATGTGATCTACAAGATCATGAATCATATAGACTAAAATCTATAGCCCTTTTCAATACCAGATGGAGAAGAGGTCATTTAAAATTAAAATGCAACAGATTTGAAACAAGAGGTCCTACTTTACATAACATGTAAATAGTCTGTGGAACTCTGTACTATATAGAATAATGTTCAAGCAAATAAAATTCTAGGATTTGAAGTTGTATTTATGTAAGACTACTAATACTCTGTGAGTTTAAAATTAAATAGACTGTTGTGCAAACTATTTCAATGTACTGAGAGAACAAGAAATTTTCTCCCCAACTTTTTTTCTTTCCATTTCTAAAAAAATGTCTCCAGATTTCCATTTAAAATTTACTTAAAATCTTCCTATATTTTAGTTCGCTACTGGGTTTTTGTGTGTGTGCCTCTGTCAAAAAAAAAAAAAAAACCAGCAGAAGTAACATTGAATTTTCATTTTCTTAGTACAATAGAAGAAAGATGTGTGTTTGTGGTAAAATGGAGAACCACATAAAGGGAGGAATCTTACAGATGAAGATGAGATTTCCTAGTGATTAAAGAAATATATGATTTGTAGCAAAAGGGGACTTGATGTACTCAAGCAGCCACCAGATGAAGAATGCAGCAAAGCGCAGAGTGTCTGACACTGCTTGAAGTTGGTTTTATTTATATAAAAGGGAGGGACAAAAAGACCTTTTCAGTTTGACTCTGATACTGAAAAGAATTAGTTGATTCTGACTCATGAGGCCCCATGATTCTCAAGGAAAAGAACATCACAACAGAGAAAAGAAGCCTAAAGAAAGCACATTTAAAACTCCAAGGACTGGTATGTTAGACTATAAGAGGAAATACTAAATTTTGAAAAAAGGGAGGCTCGGGAGAGTTCTGAGTTCCTTAATGACTATATATTGAGGACACATTAATATTTTTCAATTCAGAATGTTGGATCAGAATTTTAAAAAAGAACCATCATGACTAAATCACAAACTGTTTAACTACATGGGGCTCAAGCTTAAAGTGGAAACAAGTTTAGTTGATTAGAGATGAGTACAGCAGGATGCTCATATATGTGGACAGAAAATCAGAAAAACACAATGCTTTCCACAGCTACCAAGAGACATAAATTATATTATGGAAACATTTTTTAATTCTAGAAGGACCAAAGCTCTGTTTCTGTCACAAATGTGTTTTCTTGTTGCAATAAACAACCTTCTGTTGCATGTGAAGTAATGTCTTTTTTCCCTTAAGCTTTGGATGATCTTGGATTTGCATCTTTGAGCCAGGCTAGGACTAAAACCGATGCATTTTTCTGTTGAAAGATAATTCAAATTTGCTTCTAATAGTTGTCCTTTTTTTCAACTTGAATTGCAAAATATTCCCTGTTTATTTTTACTCCAGGTAATGCATGGTGGGAATAATCTGAAAAGTTTGAAATCTCTATTTATGCAGCATAGAAAAATGTATTCCTCTAGAACAAAGATATCAAGGCCTGGATTAAGGAGATCAAATTTTAATGTAGTCAAAATTAATTCTTCTTCTAACACACAGCAGTAGTGTAATTGACAGATGATTATATATCTGCCCTTGCCAAGAATATTGCTAAGCACTTTAAGTCTGGCAAACTCTGTGTTACTTTGTGATTGGTAGGAAAATCTATAATTTTCTCTTGGGGAAAGGCCAATCTTATATCAACTCAAATGTTACACGGTGCTCTTTCCTTCACAAAATTCCAGCTGCACACACTGGATGTGCTCCTAAAAAGATGGACTTTATTTATTTTTAATAGAACTGAAAATTTATTTATGGAAACAAGCTGACAAAACTTGACTTTCCAACTCCTAACATTTTTGACGATGTTAAGATGCTCTTGGCTTCCCCTCTGGATTTCAATTCACAACTGAGTTATTAAACTGATGGTAGCAATTCATTACCAAGGATTATAGCATGTCATTGAGCCTCTGGAGCCCTTTCCCCTCACTGAGTCTGAGTCTGAGTAAGTTTCTGCTTGTGCAGCCCAAACACTCTGAAAAGCTTTTGGTCATATGCTCTTGTGATTATTTTGTTTGGTCTAATGGGATATATGGGATTATGAAAGCTTTTTAAGGTCTGTGAACCACTGTAGATAGCAATTGCTTGAACAGTATCACGCACTGCCTTGTCATGTTTGTAATGTAAGATTATCTATATACATATATGCACAAAGGAAACTGCTGAAATCAATCTTATGAGAACTTACTATTTTTAAATAGTCACTTTTACTGTGTTATTCAAATAATAGGTTATCATCCTGTCCTGGCTTAGGGCAAATTTGGGAGGAAACCTCTGAATGGGGTCCCTCTTGAAAGCAGATTTAAGCATCCTCCCCTCAACTGGTTCGGGAAAGGACTGCCTTGGAGAAAAGTGGAAAAAACTGTTTATTTAACAAGTATTCATGAGCATTAAAAAAAAAAAAAAAGAATATTAAACAATAAAACCTTTCACTGTTCTGAAGAGGTGGCAAATTCAGAAAGTCCTTTCCGGGTGTAGCTTGGCTTACCCAGTCTCTTTTCAGCCTCTCCTGCACTGGAAAATGCCACGTCCTGGGCCCCAGTGGGTCACATGTGTGAGCTCCCAGTGTTTTTCTGAGTTTTCAGTCCGGAGTAGGTTTGAACAGTTCCAAGAAAAAGAAAAACCACAGTTCTGGAAGCTTTTCTGTCTCAGCTAGCTAAAACAAACTAACTAAAAGCAAAGGAAAGATCTCTCCTGCATGTCTGTGCTGCAGACAGCACCGTCTATGGAATGTCTAAGGAAAGAGGGGCAGCAAGAGCAGTTTCTGCAAACAAACTTCTCCCCCCTTCGCTCTCACAACCAGTCTTTAAGGTGCAGAACTTAATATCCAGCATAAAAAGGACAGACAATTGGGGATACAAGCATCAGAAAGTCCCCCCAGCATGCATCCTCCTTTCCAGAATGTGGCATTGACCATCTCAGGCCATGAAGTATGTATAGTTTATCAGTGGCTTCCTTCATCAACCAAATAATTTTGCACCAATTCGTATTTAAGAAAGAATCAATACCAAATATCATGAATTTGTAATTTAATGAAAATTTAAATAAGTACTCAAACTCCATTGAATACTCATGCCTCTGTTTTTGTCATTGATCTTTTCACATTTCCCTCTGTGGCGGTTTCGTTTTGATGCGCCGGGTGGAACCAGGAATGAAGTGCAGTGGCCTCATCAGCTTGGTCATGGTTTGAGGGTTTTCTCAGAGGTAAACTTTGTTCACCCGTGGGTGTACAGGCAGGCTGATGAAGCTTTGATATTTTTTATTCAAACCATAGAAAGATATAATTTAAGTTCATGTAATAATTGTGGGCCTTGCGGAATTTGCCACTGCATGCCTAGAGGGAGTTGCCTCCAATGTGCTATCGAATAGCTGGGTGCCATCTCATCCTCTGATATCTCAGCTGAAAATGCACTGCTGCTAGATGGACCAATTGCTAATACTTGAATGAAAAACTGTATAACTGATGCTAACTACAAGGGTATTTTGGGGTTGTAGAAACAAGAAGAGAGAACCATAGAAGGGTACAGTTAATTACAAAGACAAATTAATTGACCAATTATAGCCTACATTTCTTGCTAACCTGCCTGAGTTAGTTATTTTTCACAGATCAAAAGAATTACATGGCAGTTATGCATATATTCAAACACAAATCATTTGCTGTCTCAGTAAAAAGAGAGAGCAGGTAAGAAGTTTTAACCCTTTTCTTTGAAGTGAAACAGTCTCTTTATTGTCAGTTGCCCTCCTTTAGGACAAATAATCCATGTACTTCATGCAGGAAAAGAATCAAAAATGCCTGCATAATGAAATACGCTTCTTTGAAAAAGTACTTCTGGAATACTAGTGCAAATACTCTTCTGAGACAATAAATGGTAAAGCATTTCATTTTTAACCGAAGGATAGCTTTTCCAAAATACACCCACATTCTGATTATGATCAGAAGGTGTATTTGACTGCAGAGAGTCCAGATCCGTAAGTCATTAAAAGAACAAGCATAAGTAACCTTTTCTTTTCTAGAAATACTGCAAATGCTTAATTAGGATTGAACTTGTCTCTGGGGTGACAGTGCCTTTACATATATCCTAAATGACATTTATTACCAGAACCTCATGCACTCAAATTCTAGAAAAACTGGGGAGCAACCTTAGCTGTGAGCACTGCAAAGGGAGCTCAGTAATGAATCCTGGCAATGAGGCTCTAATCATTGCTTTCATGGCAATTATGCAGTGTACTGAGCAGGACTTCAACTCATAGAGAAAGATGGAGAATGAATACTGAATTTTAACCTGCCTTTTAAGACATTCTAAACTAATTTAATTGGGATCACATAATTACTCAAAAGGCAATCTCAAGTGCATTATCATCCTCCTGTGTCAGCCTTCCATGCCTTGTTATCCTGTTAGAGTGTGTCAAAAAATTGTCACAGGAGACTGAATCTTACAGGGGATAATAACCCTACTGCTGCTTCTTCAAGCCTTAAACCTGAGATTTGATATAATGAGAGGGCTCTGCAGCAGGGAAGAACCTTTTTTATTTTGGAAGGGTTTTTTGTTGGTTTTTTGTTGTTGTTTTTTTTTTTTTTCTTTTTTTTTTTTAGCTAGACCACCCATTTACATCTGTCACAGGGCTTTAAAAACAATATTTTGAACAGTGGAATCTTTATGGCTTTTGTTCACTGGTTTATTATGCATTATTTGCAGAGATATCCAACAGCCCCTTGCTTGCTGGGCTATATATATTCCTAATGATCCCTTTCCATCTCTGTAGAAAAGAAAGAACATGGAAATTATAGTTCTTAGGATGGCATCTCATCTGTTTTTCACAGAAAGTTTACAAGTAGAATATATTCTGATTTTCTTTTCCCTGTCATTTGAATCCATGATGAAGTTTGATAGGATGCTGCGGCAGTATATGTCTTGGTTTTACTGTTTGTACCATTTGTTACCAAAGAGAGAAAAAGGCAAATGAGCATTACCAACTAAATTCCTTTTTTACTTGTTATTCATGCCCACTCCCAAAAGCTTTGAATTTGACCAAAATGAAGGAATCGGATGGAACAGCTAAGATAAATAATTTTCACACAAAGTCTTCCATCAGACTTGGCTTTTATGTGTCAAAAAGCAAAATAATAAAATTCTTCTGCCACTGTCATCAGTATTTGGATTGGGAGCTTAATGATGCACAGGGACATTGTCAGTTCCACTCTGTCCTCAAAAGAGAATATTAGACTTTCTTTCCTGCATTTCTTTTTACTTGGTAATCATTCATTTCACCAGCAGCAGCTGTAGCCCTTCCTGAACTACTACCTCCCCCATTTCCAGGGGCCATAGGTAAGCATGTTTTTATCTGCACAGACACTTTAAATTGTAACACTACTCCCCAGCTGGAAGTCATTGTGGATTCTTAAATTTTACCTGTACATTCATTGTTTTGCATTCTTTTGCCAGACCATGCAAAGTTCTGTAGCATGCATGGTGTGGGATTCAGAAAGGAGAAGCATCCCTTTTCATTTTGCTAATTTTCTGGGTGATGCTTTTAAAATGAGCTGAAAAAGAGACAAGCTATTGCTGACAGCAGGCTTGGTTTGAACAAAAGAGATCAATCTATAGCCAGATCAGTCACTGCTGCAAGTGCTCCCAGCAGCATTCATATTTTTTTACTTGAAGTGCTTCCATTTGGAACTGCTATGCACAGATTTTCTTCCTCTCCACTTTTATCAGCAATGGTTCTTTGATGTCAGGCTTTAAGGACAAGTAAATCAGCATAGAGCAATTTGAAAATGACTGAATTACTCTGTTTCTAAAATTTTTTTTCAGACAGAACACCCTAGGTAATCAGGAACAGTTATAGATCAGGTTTAATGTGGTGACTAGGCATAGCTTTATGACCCATAAGTGAGCGTGGATGCACACTAACGAATCTAGTTCAATATATAATAGTCTCAGAGATGAGTGAAGGGAATTATTGGCACACAGTGCTCCATGTACAACCCAGCTGAATCTATCCTTGCTGCACATCCAGAGAAATACCTCAGTGTATTTTTTAACTTCATGTGGCAGTGAAAATTGGCAGAATTTAGGGGCAGAAGTGTTGGAGTATACATAACCTGTGAATTATGATTGTATTTCTGGTGTCATGAGAAGCAATTAGGACCTCCCTAATGCAGAAGGGCTTAGAGCACTTTGGAAAGGACAATGACTTCATGTTATTTTGATTTCTTAGGGGCGAGAAAAGAGAGGAAAATCAGTGGAAAACATGTGTCTTCCATGGACACTCTATAGAGTTGACCAGAGATGGCTGTTGTAGACAGAACCTGATACCATTGTTTATCTAGTTTTTTTTTTACACTCTTGAGCAAATGGGATTAATTTATCCCATTATCTAGAAAAAAATTAACATGTCAGTAATGTGACCAATGGAAATTGACTTACATTACAATTAAAAAAACCCAAACAAACCAAAAGTGGTTGGCACCATTACTGGTATTTGTTTTGTGGCCAGTACATGAAGGAAATAATTATTTAATATTTTTTTACTTTGTTAATATATCACCAACACATGTGATGACATTTTAATAAATATCAATTGTATGACATATCAATTGTATGCTTACATAAGCAGCAGTAAAAGTTTGGAGCTCTTAATATATAAATAAGTATGTATAGTATCCTTCAGTTTGCTGACAACATCCTTCAATTTGCTGAAAACTGAAAGCTACTATTTTTGGATCAAATTGCCCATAAAACAAGATAGCTGTATAACAATTATACTATTTTAATAATTCTGTTTACGTTTATTAAAATACTATTTGAAGAAACTGCAAACCAAACCAAAATTCTACTAGTTTAAAAGGTTTTAAAGGTTTTAAAATATTTTTACTTTTTAAGCACATGCATTTTTAAGTCTAAGGAGTTTTCCATTGCAAAATGAATTAGGAGATTATTTCATATTTACAGAAGTTTGGTCCCTATCTACTCAAAAATTCATCGTGAGTAGATCCATTGCCAAATGAAATATGTCCACAGAAAAGCAAAACTTAAATAAAAAGCTGTTGCCTCTCATCCTCCTCTTTCATCAAAAACAGACTAATTAAAATCTGTATTACCATAAGTTAAAATTCATTGTAAATAATCATCAGAAAAATGAATATATTCTTCTTTGTTTCTTTTTGCTTTGTTTTCTATACTGGTTTGTGTTGTGCATTCATTTAACATATAATAAACTGGATTGATATGAGCATGTGAAAAAATATTTTGGGGTTTCACTTCAAAGAAGCTTTCTATTTTAACAGGTATAACTCAATCCTCAATTGTTTTTTAGGTATAATGGTAGCAGGAGTAATTATATACTCCTTTATCAATATAGTCTTAATTGTCACTCACAGTTATTTACATGTGAATTCAGAAATGGCATTTTACTTACTGCTAGGCAGCTGAGCAGCATCACTTGTATAATTTATAACAGGACTAATTAAAATGAATGAGTTTTCTATAATGTTCTTTTCAGTATTTGCTGCATGGAGTTTATTAAAATATTCGATGCAAGAACAATAAAATCCTTTTTCAAAGTAATAATAGGCGTATATATTTAATTCAATGTTAACTTGCTTTCTGTTGAACTGAAAGTAGATTGAAAATTCTTTAATGGCACCATGGTGTTTTTGTTTATTTTCTTAATGTTTTCAATGTACTTCTCTGGAGAAGGTTCTCAGAGAATCACAGAATGGTTTGGGTTAGAATGAGGCCTTGAAGATCATCCCGTTCCAAGCCCCCTGGCAGGGATGACTTCAACTGCACCAGGCTGCCCAGAGTCACATCCAGCCTGGCCTTGAATTTACCAGTTCTGCTTCACCCTCCTGGTTATCCACCCCTGAAACCAAAGCTTTGATAGGACGTGTTGTGTAATCCAACTTACTGTGTTTCTTCAGTTTTTCTTAGTTGCTAGGGGAAAACAATCATGTTACTGATATGAATTTCAACAGCTTGTGGCTGTCATTGTTTTTAGTACTTTTTTTTTGCTAAATGTTATTTTCCCAAAGTGCTATTGGTTATTTTCTCCTAACTACATAAATGGCTTTTGTTATTTCTTTGCATCTGTCTCTAAGGACAATGCATTGCTCCCCTTTATCATCGTCATGAAAAGGCAATAACAGCTTTCAGTGTGCAACAAGGTCACCAACTCTTCCACCACAACCAAATGTAGAAGGCTATACTTTAATAAATCACTTGTTACAAATACTCTAAACATACATTCTTGCTGTGAGCCCATTCTATTAATATAAAGCATCAAACTAATTTAGCAATAGCACACATGTAAATGAAGTTGTTCATCTTAAAGAACTTTGCATAATGCCCCTATGATTAACAAAGCAATTAAAATAGCAATTCCATGTCATTATTAATCTTTTTAATAAATTCTGTACACTAGATTTAGTTCATTTTTGAAGTCCTAAATCAAAATATTTCTTTGCATGATATTCAAGACTTTGTATTGTTTCTTGGTTATATTATTAGTTTGTGTATTTTTAATAATAACTCCAACCACTTAATTAAAAAAGTTTTCCATTGCTTCTCATAGTTCAAACCAAACATTTATAAGAATACTGTCCTAATATGAAAAAGTGGCTATAGAATGGCTGTGTCTTTATGACTCTATGATTTATTCTAGCAGGAGAGAGCATTTGCATTATGAATTTCTATCCAGTGTCTTTTTATGAGAGGCAGAAATAGACAGTTCTGAGCTTAAATAGGAAGGAATGAAAATACTTTTTTAATACTCATTCTCTCACCTACTCACAGTTTCATGCACAGGTAGCAGTGCAGTGAATTCAAACCCTTGTTTACTGCTCACTGACCCCAGGGATATAAAATTTGGGTCTATGGCAGTGGAGGCAAGTACACCTCTGTGCTGTAACCTGTAAGGATATGTTTTTCAGGACAAAAAAAATATCACAGTCATGTAGAAAGATATAAGGTGAGAAATACCAGCAGGCAGCCTTTCATCTGTTTGCTGAATCCTCTCTCTGCTCCGTGTATTAATGAGGCCATATGCGTAACACACTGATATCTTTAATTTATCGGTTTATAAAAAATAAAATCAACTCTGCCTTCAAAAGGGGTTGGTGTAACATTCCTTCCTGCTTTTTCTCATATCCCCTCTTCATGTGACCTGTGAGCCCTTCTCAAGATGAGAAGGCAAAGCTGAAGGTGCTGCACTGAAAGATGCTCTGTTTGGGCAAAGAGTGAATCCTTTTGCTTTGGAGTGGCATGAAGCAACCCAGGGCGGGGGAGAACTGCTGGGAATCAGCTCTACAGAAAGGTCCAGAGAACCCAGTTTAACATGAGCCAGCAGTGGGCCCTGTGGCAAAGGCAGCCCCAGCACCCTGGACTGTGTTGGCAGTGGTGGAGCCAGCATGTCTGTGGAAATGATCCTTTCCCTGCATTGGGCACCAGCGATCTGCATCTGACAGGATTTTCACCACGTCACTCCCCTAATTAGGGGTTTTCTGTCTCTCAGACTCCCGTACCAGGGTTTAGAAGATGAGATGGAACCTGTGGCTCGGTCTTCAAAGGTGTTTTTTCTATTTCTTATCTCAGGGTCTTACAGCAGTCTCAGTGCACTGAAAGAAAGCAGCTACAGGAACATGGACAGAGAGTCCAAGGTCGATTTTAAAGATTTCTAATCCAATTTATTCTAAAAACATACTATATTTACAGTTCTGCACCAATTACTATTACCTATTCTTAACACACAATTTCTTCATCAAATCCATCTCACCAATGTCTTTGTGCCACTGTCACAGCAGAAGATGGAGGAGTAGTAGTAGTAGAAGAAGAAGAAGAAGAAGAAGAAGATGAAGAAGAAGAAGAAGAAGACGAAGACGAAGAGGAAGATGCGGCAATGCCCAAAATTCTCCATCTTGCTCTGATCTACTTCCATACTAAAAACTCAAAACTACAAATTTTCACCCTTGTGACAAACTAAACTAATATCTATTTTAAATTTTTGTTGTCTTCAATTCATCTATGAGTGTTGCAAATTTTTCCCATGGACTAAAGTCAAAGGCAATGCTTTCCTGGGGTGCCAGCCAAGGTCTCGGACCCCCCCGGGCAGTTTCAGGGGTTTTCCACATGCCCTGGACTCCAACATGCCTCTGGAGTGGTATCCAACTGCTAAGGAAGAGAGAGCGGGAGTGCTCTGGACTTCCAGGTAGGATCTCCTAAAGTGGCCTCTGTTCTGCACACCATGGAAAGAGAGAGGCTGTGTCCCATTCCATTTCATTTCTCCATCACTGTGATGGCCAATGCACCCTGGTACAGTTCATCTGGTATGAAAAGGGAATTTCCTCGTGATCTCCTCCTAGCTGTCCTAGGTCCCCCTCCACCAAGTGTCACTCAGGATGCCCTCTAGGGGACTTCTAAAGCCAGTGCTATTTCATTCTCTTCATTTCTGTCAAGAAAGGAGGCAAGTCAGCTTTACACAAAATAGCCCAAATCCAAATTATGAAAAAGTATCTCTATTTCAACTAAACATTAGGATCTACCTTGAATTCCCCCTGAAAAACGGTATTAAAAAAAAATGTTCAGGAGAGCCCATATTCTGCTCTGGTCATCAAGAGCCATACGCAAGTTCTTTAGCCTTTTCTCCTATCAGAAAGTGCCTTTCTTTGCCTTCCAAATCAATATGAGTGACTGCTTTTCCCGAAAGCTTCTTCAACACGCTTTCTATCTCAGAGATTAGTGCACTGTATTGCTCTCCTTTTCCCCTGTTCTTAGAGCCAAATGGTTTTCATTTAAAAATGGCACTATCATCTGAGAGCAGTAGAAAAATGAGCACAGGAAATTTTAGATTCCAAGATACTTCTTCCTTTGCTGACCAAGCTGAAAATTCATATCATACCATAGTTCCTAGCACAGCACATCTTTACATTGAATCAATATGGGTGTGTTAGCTACTGCATTGTGCTTTGATCTTATTTTCTTCCCCCACAGAAAATATATACATAGCATGATATATATGTAGCTCTTTTCCAGCTTGTTCTTTAGCTCAGATGACATGGTATACTTTGATAAGGAATGCTGCTCAAGAAATGTGGGAAGAAAAAAAAAAAAAAAGAAAAGAAGGTAATATTAAGGTGTTGGGTTTTTTTTCTTTTGAAATTGGTTTTTGGAAGGCAAATAAAACACCTAAACGTGTTTGAATATCAGAATTATGCTGGCTGAGCATTAGGAGTGAGAATGTGGGTATCTTTATGCCTGCACCCTGAATTCTTTCTCTCTGTCACTCTCTCTCTCTCTCTCTTCACACATTTCTTATTTTAAAAAGTTAATCTTTGTCTAAACAGACATATCTCTGGGCAGTTTTTCATCTTTGCAGAAACCATTTTGATATTTATTTAACTCTGCTTTAAAGCAAGTTATTCTCCTCTTGCGAATGATCTGCTCTGTGTAAGCCTCCCGAGGATCCATTTGAATAACCCATGACAGATTAAATCTTACAGAAGTGTAGAAGGTATTTTGGGTGTGGTGCAGAGCACAGGGAAGGTAAGGGGTGGGAGGACACGAAGACAGAGCCTGTCCCAGCGTGTCTCTGCTGCTCCTGTGGGAGGGTGGCAGGTGAGCTGTGCCTGCTGAGCAGCTTGAGGAGAGGGAGTGCTGCCAGACCCCAAGCAGGAGATGAAAGGAGCTGTGTGCATGACCCTCCTCCTTTCACAGGAAGGTCGGTCATGATAACATTTGTTTGCAAAGAGAAAGTTTTAGACTTTGACTTTTACTTGCTGCTCCAAATATTTTCACCAGGGAATCCATGCCTAAGGTGTTTCTGAGATCAGACCAAATGTTTCTGTTTCATCTAGAAACCTTCCAGTGTTTCTATCCATATTCAACTTTCCATTACATCCTCCAGTTCCTAAATTGCTCAGAGAAGAAAAAAAGAAGCTCTTACAATGTCAATAGTTTCCAGAGTCAAAGGTCTTGGCATAAGAAATGGAACTGGAAGTTTGCAACAGTTTCTCATATTTTTCAATAAGGAGAAAGGAGGCATGCAGCCATTTATAGAAACTTATTGCCAGCACAGTTTTTGTTTGCTCCGATCTCTCACCAGATGAGCTACGTAACTGAAGGTAAACTCTTCAGATTACCTGTTCTTTTTCACTATCTCAGACTTTATGAGCAGGAACCTGATGAAAAACATTTACCCTTCTCAGAGACGTCATTACTGCTTTCCAGATTGGTTCTTATTGCAAAATCAACAGAAATGCAAGAAGTGCTACAATTCAAGCTTTTCAGAGAGTGGTAAAATACCACCGGAGGAATGAAACTGTAGAAGATGTCAGCCATCTGTTGTTTAATCCAACCAAAATGTATTTATTGCAATTCTTTCATGAGGACTGTGTCTTTAGAAGCCAACACAAGTGCATTTGTTGGCAGCAGAAGGCATCCTTTAATTGTAATAGGAAGAGGGAACATTCCTTTCCCTGATGGCACAGAATTTGGAGAAATAGTATCAACAAACCCAGAAACATCCTAAATGAAGAATCCAGCTAACAAACACATTGTACTCTCTTGTGTGGATGACAAGATGTTCTAATATGAATCAGTCAGATGTTAGGTTATAAACAGAAGTCTGCAACACATTCTTTCTTACTGACTCACTCAATTTCATCCAACATGATGTTGTCAAAAATAGAGAAAAATGGCAGCAAAATGAAAATCAAATGTGAAAAAGACCTGAAAGAGATTCTAAAAAATGCATCTATCTTTATTGAATTTCAAGACTTCAATGACCATTATGTATTTGTTTTAGTTCAAAAAAAAAAATCTGATATTAGGTAATTTATTTATTAAGGTATTAACAGTTCCAAAGCAAGTTAATCATGACAACAATTAGCAGCATAATAACATATTTGTTTCAAGTTTCAATTGAAATTAGAAATTCAAGAAGCTGTTGTTCTTTGGAAACCTAAGTACATCACGAGGATTTTTTGATACTTCTAAAGTGAGAAAATTCATCAGTTCTCATTGTACTGAAAATGAAGCCAATATTTTCAAATATGGAAAAGCAGGACACAGAAATATGTCATAGTTTAAAGCATTCTTTAAAAACAGCCTTACAGAACAGCATTCTTCTGAAATGGCATTATTAAAAAAAAAATCAGGTGGACTACTGTGTAGCATTTGTAGTACACAATTATACTTAATGTATTCTTTAAATTATTTTTTCCTCTTTTGTTTGTATCACCATAGAATTTTTTTTTCTCTCTCTTTCATTGTCTCTTTTCTTTTTCTCTAAATAAAGATGCACTTTACTTATAGGAAAATGTAAAAAAAATGTTAATTATTATACTATTAAAAGCATTGGGAAACAAGACAAATTCCTCCTCTGGAAACTGCATTTCCTACAGTAATAATTTTAATTGTGCTTGTGTTATGAAATTCTGTCTCCAGTGAAGGGACAGAAATATTGCTATTGATGTAAATTGAACCAGGATGTCATCCATAAGGTAATTTCCTTCTTAACAAAAAAGCTGGTTTAAATATGGAACTTACAACAAGCCCAGTAGAGGAACTAGAGTCAAGAACTGGGTGATGAAAAAGGAATCTGAGTTTTGATGTTTTTACTAGCATGAAGGGAAGCAAGGGAAACAGGATGCTCTCAAAAGTGGTACCAATAAAAACTCCTTATCCCATACCACAGTAATGGGTGCACTGTATATGCTGTCAAAATATTTTTAAAACTTTGATTGCAGTCTAAGTACTTAGTATCTTATTACCTTCTTGTCAATAGAAAAGTTAGGTGCTGTCATCCTTGTAATTCTCTTTACATGTCTGAAAGGGATCTTTGAACTTGTGATTAATTGAAACATAGCACAGGTGGTAGTCAGAATCCTTCTGGTTGTGAGAGCCAGTTGGATTCTAGTAAACAATAGATTTTGTTTCTTCTTGCCATAAAGTCATGATTACAACGTGGCCTCTGTATGTGGGGACATCAGTTTTCATCCCTAGCTTGGTCCTTCCGTTGGAGTGTTTTATTCCTGTGAGCTTTTGTGGAAGGAGCACTGAAGCAGTGGGGTGGCAGCAGCCCTGTGGTTCTGTCAGGGGTAGGAAGATGAAGTTCATCCAAGAAAGGGAGAAAAGATAAAATCAGAAGATGCTGAAGATCACAGAATGAGTCTAAGGAAAGCAGGCTGATAGACAGCTTGAGTATGAGACAAAGTTCCTGGATCGCCAGGAGCAGCAGAACCCTAGTCAGAGTAGCAAACCCATGGGATACATCTGAATCTGTGCTGAATGTCACTGAAGTTGTGCTGACTGTCAGGGACAGGTGTCCTGTTCCTGTCTGGCCATGAATACAGTAATCTGATCATAATGTTTGTTTTGTATTTGAATACAATTAAATTGAGATTGTTTCCTAATTAATAATATTTTAAATAATTAATATTTTTAATTAGTTGCATCTAAAGGCTGTGTAAAACACCACAAGTGCTTTCATACATAATAAAGTGTTTGGTAATTTTTTTTTAATGTTTCATAATTGTCATTTAATTTCATCTGCTTGTTGTTTCATCTTTAGTGATTTGATAGGACTGGGTGTATAATCCTGCATATAAAGCCATATTTTCACCTGTACCATAACAAAAAATTAAAGCATGAAGTTTGGTGGTATTTTTCAGCAGAGAACATCTAACAATAAGTGGCAACATTTTCTGTTCTATAGCCTACTTTGAAAGTTGCTCTTTTAGACAAGCAAAACTTCCCACACTGAATATTCCTCATGTTTATAGGCGAGTAGAATTTAAGCCTTCCAACATTTCCAGTTAGTATCATCAAATAGGGCGAATGTGAACCTGAATGCGAAATCCATAACACCAAGTTTTATTAATATTTGAAAGACAATGCTAATAAAAGCCAGAGTATAGTTCAATAGCCTATCAAATGAACAAAAGTAAAATCACACAAGCTCTGGTGCTTATTTAATTCTACTTTGTTTCCATAGTAACTATAAATAGCTAATTGTAGTACTCTTATAAGTATTTTTGCCTTTTTCTTTCCTAGCAATGGATGCTGGTTGTTTTATGGAGGGCAATAATCTGTGCAGGAAATATTAACAAATTGCTTTATGTTGTTCAGAAGTCCAAGCTGATTTATTGATATAATTAACCTTTATTATAGCTTAATTTATTCTAAGTTAATAATTGTAATAAATAGCATTTTGTTGACTAGAAGTATCTAGTGGCTTTCCGCAGGACATGACTTTATTATCCATCTTGATTAATATCTTAATTTTTGCTGTGGAAGCTGGAATTATTCTCACATGAATGGTTTTAACTGATGATACATAAAATAGGAGAGAGAATTAATATGTGGCAATATTGCTATGAAGAAATAATAAAATTTATATTGAGATTTAAGGGAAGATTAGAAATTTAGCCTAAAAATATCAGCTTAGAAAAAAAAGTGAACAAATACACTTCCAGCAAAATAACACATTTTCAGTTCAAGACATGAAGCAAAGTCTAGCAACATCCTAAACTGTATTCCAGGGACTATAATGATGGACAGCAGGTGAAGTCAATGTTCCATGTAATACAGGTGCTCAGAAGGCTTACAAAACTTTATTCTGAACCTGACAGGAATTATTTATATCTCAGCATGGAGCAGTGCAGAACTCACATTCAGTCTAGGATACTGCTCTGGGACAATGAAACAGATGAGCCTCCTGTGATGTCTGGTTAAGAAATACTTACAAATTGCAGAAAATATTTGTACTTGGAAGTCATTGTGTGATTTATATGTTTCCTAGCAGAAATGCTTTGTTTTCTATGACTAGACACAAGAGCAAGACACCAAACTACAGCAATGCTTAGAAGTATGATTTATATCATTTTTTTAAATCAGTATTACCAAAATAGACCCCACATGGAGCACCTTAAAAATCTACAGGGCTGCAAATTCACCTTTGTGATAATGGTTACCTGTTTGCACCATGCAGAGCTTTAAACCAGTGTAACAGAGCAGGGGAATTGGGGGGCTGCACAGCCCCTGGGAATTCATCCAGACTTGACTCTGCTCTAAAAAGCATGTGAGTCGTTTACTAAGATGTTATTTGCAATTCTATAAGGAGTTCATGGCTGTGCATAGTTTCATATGTAAAGTGAACCAAAATTTGTCAATCTTGTTTGAGGCTTAGAATCTGTCATAATCTGGCTCTTCCAGAAGTTCCTTAGCATGCACAAGCAGCACACCAATGAGAAAAAGTCAAAGAAACAAGAACTGAATGCACACTTTCGAGCAAGTGAGGATTTCAGTTTCACACTGCTTTACTAATGAGAAAGCAGCTAATCATTTTTTATAAATAATTGCTAAAAACCATGAGGAAAATAAGGAAAATGCTCCCAGTTTGGTGTCCCTGAAGCTATTTCTGGTATTTTCTTTAGAAGCAGAGTATAAAACATACTGTTCACCTAGCAAATGTCACTTGTCCCTAGATGTGCATCAGCTTCTCTCACCTGTGTGAAAGTTAGAGGTTATTTCAGAATATGAAGGCAGCAGTTATATTGAAGGAATACCAGCTGCTGAACAGCCACTTCTTTCTAAGGACCAGTCTGAACATGGGAGCACAAGCCTATTGGTTCTCCTTAGATGTCCAATATAAGAGGGAAAGCAGAAAGAGGAAAGTAATAATGTTCATTCCTGGCAGGTCTTTTGTGTGGCTCATAAGGAATCTGAAGAACGGGAGATGGCTCTCTTTCCAAAGTCTTGACAAGTTTAAAGCCCCACAGAAGCAGAATATGTGGACTAGAAGCCTGTGGCAGGAACTACTGTCCTGTGTCTTTTCCACAAAATACATAGCTCAGCAAAGTGAGGAGTTAGGGAGAAGTACAGTACAAAGGAAAATATGCTCCCCAGATTCCTCATTCACAGGAAGGAAAACTTATCTATGATGAGGAGAGGATCGGTCTAGCCCTCAGGAAAATGGACACTCATTACAGGAGAAGCCAAGAACAATGTTTATCACTCGACAGTGAATTCTAAAATCATGTTTAAAATTGATTTGGAACAAAACCACTTCCGCCACTGATTCAAACTTTAATTCAAGTTTAAGCAGTTGTCTTGTAGCATAATTCATCAAAATCTTGTAAAGGCAGAAATGCTGCTCTATAAAAAGCCCTGCTAGGAGTAACCACCATAACTGGTATCTCTCTGCTGCTTGGCTACCAAAACATAAGTGGTAAAAATGTTATAAAAAAATCTGACAATATCTATTTTGCTTTTGGCTTGCTTACTTACTTGGAGGAGAAATAATGCTTTCCTTTCAGTCTCACTGTAAACAGAAAGGTTTCAGATACAGAGAAGATATTTAATATTTCAAACTGATTTCTTGGATTGTCATTTTTAGTTTAAAAACTCTTTGTCAGAGCTATTCATCGTATCCTTCAATGTCCACCTTAGTAAGCATTGAGTTGTTTATGTATTTAATGGCAGATAGTTAAACCCCCTGATTTTTTACATTATCCAAGTGGAAATTAGTTTTTAAGCAATAAAGAAATCATTTATAATCACTTTATCTTTTTCTGATTAATTAATTAGATTTTTATAATCAATAAAAATATTAATTCTATCTAGGACTAAATTATTGTCTATTCAGCTAATGAATTCTTCTTCTATTCCCAGAATAATACATGCAGAAGGGCAGATGGCTTTTTGGCTTTTTCCATATCTACAAGAATTTCTTAACATGGTTCTGTTTGAGAGTGATTTAGAAGTATAGCTTAAAGAAATCTCTAGTTAAAGTAAAATATTCCAAAAGAACCTTTACCAGTTCCCATAGAGCAGTTGGAGGTCACAGGGCACACTCATCTGAACTTGAGGTTACAAAGTGATTTTATGGCTCTGAAGCCATACATGGACTTTGTTTTAATAAAGGTGAGACTGACAAGAAGGTGGTTAGTGCTATCCATGGTAGCAAGAACTTATTGAAATTCTTTGTACAGTTCTCATTTAAAGAGTAAAAAAAGGATGTCAGAAGTTTGATTTATAAAAGAACTCAAAGAATAATGTCAGGTTGAAAAACCTATCTCAATCTTAAAAGACTAAAAAAAAGTTAATCTATTTAACTAAACAAAAAAAAAAGGTTAAGAGGTGGATTGTTTGTAGTCTGCAGCTGCCCACATGAGGAAAGTATTCTGGTGGTAGAAGGCTCTTTAATCTTGCAGATAAATAGAGAATGAGGCCCAGTGGCTGGAATCAGAAGCTTAATAAATTCAAAGTCAAAATAGACTTTTCAGCAATAAAATTTAATTAAATTGTGCTGGAGTTTATAGTGTATCTTCTACCATTTAAAGTCTTTAAATTAAGATTAGCTGTCCTTTTAAAAGATGTGCTCGAACACCAGCATTGTGGGCCAAGTGAAGAAATCAGTGGTTGAAGTTTTTGGAGCTGTTTTGCAGGAAATCAGATTTGGATCATCATAATGGTTCCCCCTGGATAAAATCCTATGAGGCTTACATTCTATTGTCCTTTCTCATCGTGAACATTATTTTCCTTTGCAATTAACCTCTTTTGAAGCCATTGGCACTCCATGTCCAGTATGTGTAACAGAATCTGGAGCTCAGGAATGCTCCTCTGTAACCTCATTCTGTTTTAGCACCCGTAAGAAAAATAACATTTGAATTTGTAAAACATATAATCCTCGCATATATTATGATTGTGACAGAAATCATTGTACAGCCTTTCGAGTTAGTTCATTATTTGCCCACCTCCACTCCACCCTGGCACATCTTTGTGCAGGGTAATGAATGACCTCCGCTCACTGAGGAGAAAGCCCTTGGAGAATTTTTAAGCCTGATTGCCCAGGATTGATCAATCCATGGAATAATCCCGAGTTCTACTCAGTGAAGCCACTGGAACCTACTTTTTACGGGGTAACTGTTTCTATACTCTGGACTTTAGTGCTGAAAGAACTGGATAGTGACACTTTTTCTGGTCCGTTTACCATGGACCTGAACATGACTTCCCAGAGTGGTGATGCATCTTCTCCAGATAGGAATGACACATTTCTGCCTTGATCATATATATATATATATATAATTGCACATATATAATGAGCTTGTTTTGCTGGGACACAAAAGCTCTACTTCTTACATACAAAACATGCATAAAATAAAGAGGACTCCATAGTGAAGAGGGCCCTAATATATCTGAGGTGATTTATAGCATGCTCAAGGAAAGTGATTTTAGCATGCTCATGAAGTTTGCCTTAGTAAATATATTAGATTAACAGCAACTGAAAAATTATTCACAATAATTGATCAGTGTTATACAAGTACAGTCGGCCGAGCATATCTTAGAGACTTCTTAGAGAAGTAAATACTCAAATGTACACTAACTGAAGGAATGGACAGATGGTACCCTGCTTCTCTCTCCACTCAGGTAAAAGAACCCAAACTAGGTGGAAGATGGTTTGGGTCACAGGACAATATTTATCCTTTACAGGAGCCTTTCTTTTTAATGTTGTGGTATGTCCTCTTGTAACTGGCTAAAATAAATCCAATTGATATTACAGTGTAAGGAAATTCTCCTGCAGTACATAACTTTACATGTGCAATAATGGTAATTCTACAGACAGGCCATTTTCATCAACTAAACTGCAGCATATTCTGTGGTTAAGTACTTAAAACAGACTCCTAAAAAAGGTTAAATCGAATCCACAAATTTCACTTAAATGATTAAAATTTTCCATTGAGCAAATGTGGTGTTCCCTATTTGTGATAAACAAGATGGTATTCCAAATGCTTACCTTCCACTACAATAAGAAAATTACATTGTAATTTAGAGGGTGGCTTGTACTCATTTTATGGGACTATTTCCAGAAGGCATAACTAGCAAACTGACAACATGCTTTTGAAATAGCTCATATATTTCCTTGTAAAAAAGGCACTGCACAAATGTTATTAACTTGCCTCTCTGTTTTATATTTGCATTACAATGCTGCTCTATCTAAAGCAGGTAATGCAAAAACCTGCACATAGCCAAAGTCATATACATTGAATATATTCAGATATTCAGATTATATCTTTTATTCTTAATTTAAATTATTATTTTACATTTAATGTTTACTTAATTTTATTTTCTAAATGCAAAAAGCATAATGATTGCATAAAAATTCAATCCTATTAAACATTTATTGTGCAATTCAACAAGAATACCCTCAGATTTGGGTATTATTACATAATTATTTGAAATTATATGAACTCATGTTTGAATGTTCCACACACAAGTCTGCAGAAATCTACCCATCAAAATCTTGCATGCTTTCACAGTAGAAATTGCCCTCCATAAGGAACGTTTGGATGTAAAACTTCTGCCTCTGTAAAGGTGGTCCTGAGGTGGTCAATAGTGTTGTGGTTAAACCCCTTTGGGCAGACAAGCACCACACAGCACCTCACTCACTCCTTCTGCAGTGGGGTGGAAGGATAGAAGCTAGAAATCTCATGGGCTGAGATTTAACAGATTTTTAATTTTTAAAGCGGAAGCCACACACACGAGCAAAGCAAAAGGAGGAATTCCTTCACCACTTTCGGTAGATGCTGATTGAGAGATCAGGCAGCAGCACAGTGTCTGTGTGGAAGTAAGCCACATAAATTTCTCACACTGGCCTAGAAACTGTGGCCTGAGAAATTGTGAGGAGGAACTCAAACAGTCCTTGGGGAAGGAAAAGAACATTTGCAGGTGTTGTTTTTCTCCTTGTTGTTTGCGTGCAAGAAACGGTCGAGAGGTGTTGTTCCCAGATGTCCAATGTTGGTTTGATGGCCAGTGAAGTTCTACCTTTTTGGACCTTTTTGGAACTGTCTATAAAAAGGGATCTTGAAGAATAAAACATGCTCTCTTTTGCAAGTAAACTTTGAGAGTCTGCGTGTGATTCACCGTTCCTAATACAGTGCAGCGCACTTCCCATGGGCAGGCAGGTGTTCATCAGGAAAGCTGGGATCTATCAGCGCAATGGTGGCTTGGAGAGACAAATACCATAGCTCTGAATGCCTCCCTTCCTTCTTAACTCTCCAGATCTTATTGCTGGGCACGAGCTCCCTATGGTCTGGGATATTCCTGTGGTCAGTTGGGTTTAATGGTCTCAGCTGCATCCCCTCCCAATTTCTTGTGTCCTCCCAGCCTGCTCACAGAGGAATGGTACAAGAGACAGAGGAGGTCCTGACACTGTGAGCTCAGCTCAGCAACTAAACAGCTAAAACAACCCTATGCTATCAACTCTGATTTCAACACAAATCCAAACTACAGCAACTTATGGGTTGCTAAAAAGAAAGTCAACTTTATCCCAACTAAAACAATGAAAAAATATAATTTTGCCTAAGTTTAAAATAATGGAATTATTAAATTTAGCAATGCAAATTCTGTAAATTCAGTGTCAAATCCAACTTTTATAGACACCGGTCCTTTGATGACAAAAAATTTGATCTTTAAAAAAAAAGTTATTATGCCATCAAGTAATGAAAGCTGTATCCATCAAGTCCATTAAGGAAGGCTAGCATGTCCATGGCATTTACCATTTTCATCTACTTAGAAAGTAGTCTAGATCTAATTTAATATCTACTAGGCAGTCAGGTTGATCTACCTTGCATACATATAAATTTCCAGTTCATATACCAGTATGGCAGCCAAATTACTGATGTGCTTTTTTAGTGGAGAGGTGGGGAGGTGCGCTGAAAGCCTTGGATTTACACAGAAACCTCATCTGCGTTATTGATGTGCATGTTTTTTTCCATTTTGCCACTTTTTAGGAAAAAACATCTGGAACAGAACCAGATTTTGAAAGTTATTTTTACTTTCAGTCAATAGACTTAACAATGAAGCGGCTGCCAGGTTTTTCAGGCATTGCAAAGCTCTTTCATTTCTTCATCACCTTGATGTATTAACATTTCTCAATTTGTTTGGAGGGTTGTTTTGGTTTTTTTTTTTTAATAAGATACTGTTTATTTCATGCACTTTAAGCTCTATTCACAGGAATTAATGTTAATCTTTGATCTTTGAATATTTGATACTACAGAAAAAGAACATAAATATTCATGAGAAGCCTCCTAATCCCTTCCATCCCTTCTTCTGCTTCCCTGCTCCACCTCTCCAAACTTGACAGGATTCAGTTTCCCTGTTTTGTCTATCTGAAAGTTAAGCATTTTTGTACCTTTAAGGGGCAAGAGAGGGACGTGATCCAATGGAGGTTTACTCCACCTTAGACATGAACCTGGAAAGGTTAAATTTACCCCTAGAAGCAGTTGTTTACTAATACCAGAAATAACCTAGAAAAATTTTGAACCAGGCACACAGTGGCTGCCAGGCACTATGAAGAGCACACTCTGTATTTGTCCATAGTGTCCCATGGTGACATAAGCAGAAGAGGAAGCTCACACAACTTCAGTACTGTAGTATCAGGTGCTTGCATCTGAATGCAATTCCTCCCTTCTAAGTAAAACTCTTGGAGCTGGCAATATTTCTCACCACAGCTATTTCAGATTAGATCCTGTTGCTGTGTACATCCACATGATCTTTCCACTGGCTGTTGCTGGAATGGTGTGCTTTTGTTGTCCCGGCTCAGTGTGCACTCCACATCCCACCCCTCCAACCCTCTCGAGTGATCTGTTGTAGATTCGTGGTTGCAACTGTTGTCTCACGTGTAGAAAGAGTCTCTTTGCTCTTACTCAGACGTCAGGGCAGGTAGCAGTGAATTATGAGGATCTGCAGTGAAATAATATCTTAGCAATTGAAAAGAATTTCAAATTGAATTTGGGGAAAAAGAAGGCTGGTTTGGTTTAGAAAATTATATATTATACTGCAATTGAAATGATTAAAGGGAGTGCTTTTTCAGCTTAGAGGCTTTCTCATTATCTCAGATTTTAAGTATGATTGTTGGATCTCCAGCAGAGAGAAGCAGTTGTGAAAAACATTTTGCTACAGCTAGTTAATTCTTCCCTACATGTGCTATATTCAATGTGTCCATTTTAAAACCAAATGAAGCAGCTCTGTCTTCCTTAGAATCTACAGCAAACTCTAGATGTTCCAATTTTACAGTATGCTCATTTCTGTGGGAATATGGTTTCCTAATCTTTATTACATGGTAAAATTAAAATAATAAAACCCTGAATTTTTTCATAATAGCAGGAAATACACAGGTGGCTGAAGGATTTTTACAGTTCTTCAGCTTGGCTCTTAAAACTAAGAAATGTAATTTTTAGAAGTGTGTTAAGTAAGAAAACCCATGCTTGTAGAATTGTCCCAGAAGACAACACTGGATGGCCAACTCATTAACCTCTGAGTACTTTGCCTGCAATGTATTGACACATTGCCAAATATAATTCTCTCCAGCAGTGGCCATTCATGATACTAGATTGAAAACAAGGTGTCATAAAACAAAACAAAACAAAACAAAACAAAGCAAAGCAAAACAAAACAAAAACCCAAACCAAACCAAAACTAATTTAAAAAAACCCTCTTAAAAACCTAGCTCTGCCTCCTACAATAGAGTCTGGTACAAGAAGTTAGGCACTGAAAGGTGTAGGGGATCTTCAGGCCTCCTGTAGGAAAAACTGTAATATTTGAAGTAGTGCTTCACTGCTACTTCTAGCAGGAAGCCTCAGCTTTATTTGAAAGGAGTTACTTGCTTTTGTTACCAGACACGTTTATGACTACAAATCTGTGCCCAGAATTCTCTGCCATGCCGTGAAGTCAGGTCCTACAGAATCCAAGTAAAGGAGTAAAAGTCATCTCAATAAATTAAGGAATCTGCATTGTAGGTGTTTTTTTCTGATTGATTGACCTGAATGCCTTGGAGTAAACACAAGTAGTGTCCAAAACATGTCACATGTACTGCATCTTATTAGAGATTATTTAATTCCATTGACCAAGGGTCAGTTAACTTCGAGGTAGACTGTGTAAACATAGACTTTGCAAAAGTTAAAGTAAGAGCCAGTCTTAATTATTCCTTTGCTAAGAAAGGAATTAAATTCCCTGGCTCTTGTGTTCTTCATTCAGGAATCACAAGCATGATTAATGCTGGGCTCCATCAGTGATCTCTCCTCTCTTGTCATGAAGGAGCAGTTTAGGCCATTTAAAGAATCATTGTCAAAAGGTACTGCTCAAAGCAGGTTTTACCATAAATTTGTGACTTTAACAGAGTCAGTGGCAAGGTTCACTCTATTACTTACTACATTGTGAAACATGCAATGGAAAATCAAGTTAGAAGCAATTTAGAATGACTTACATGGAAACCAGGGTTGCAAAAGGGTAAGGGTGCAGAAGAGTTTAACAGCACTTAATCATTGACTAATTTAACATTTAAAAAGTGATTTGATAGAGTTTACTACAATTGCAACAGTGATTTAATTATAGATCTGAGCAGCAATGTTCATACTGTACTAGCTAGAGGGTATTTAAATCAATACATACACACACACGAATACAGAGAAGTATACATTTAAATGCATAAAGGCATACTTATTAAAAATTTCCCAATCCATCTTGCTCCACAGAGTGCAGTGTGGTTGCCTCTTGCCTCCATGCCTATAAACATATTAATGCCCTACTTAATTGTAATTTGAGAGAATTTTTCTGTTAGGTTACCTACTTATCAAGGTTTTGTTAAATTTGAGCGAGTAGTACTATATATGCAAGGCAGTCTTCGGAACAGTGTCACCCACCTAGCTCTTCTCCACACTCTAATATACAGAATAGTATTCAATAACAAGCATAATATGACAGAAATTAGCAAACTTATTATGGGGTGCAGCATCTGAAGTAGAGTTTCTGTCACTGTTGGTGACCATATGAATGAGGTGTCCCACCAGCACTGATTTCATTCCCCTTCACTCTTTCCAGGACATAGTATATCTTCTCTGTGTCACGGATTAGAGCTTTCTGTCCATTGTTTCAGGGATGTTCTAGCTCTTGACACAGGCCATCATGCTGCAGTAGTTTCTTTACCAATGTAATAAGTCAGATTCATTCCAAGGGGGGTAGCCAGTACATCTTTATATGGTGTGCAGCTAGATTATAACAGTAGCTAGGTTTCAGGAGTTTCATCAGGATGTGTTTCAAAATACAGTTGTTCAGTGTCAAAGACAAATGTCGTAGGCCTTGATGGTATTCCTTTCACAATTAAATCCTTGTTTTTCCCATACAACACATACATCAACATTGACAATTTAACATTTGTTCCCTTTTTGTTGGGCTTGTACTCCCTGTTCTATCAGTTATAGTTCCTTTGTGATTTAGTCCCAGTAAAATGGTCTCCACACAACCTTCTCTTCTCCAGGCTGAACAGCCCCAACATTCTCTGCCTGTGGAGATGATTCCATCCTCTTATCAATGCCGTGGCCTCCTCTGGATTTACTCCAACAGTTCCATGTCCTTCTTACATTGGGGGCAGCAGAACTGTACACAATACCTACTCCAGGAGGGGTCTCATAAAGAGCAGAAGAGAGGGGCAGAACCCCCTCCTTCGACCTGCTGCCTACGCTGCTTTTGGTGCAGCCCAGGATTTGGCTGGCTTTCCAGAGTGGGAGTGCTCAGATAGGACTACCGTTGGATATGGTTTATTTTGATGTAGCATCAGCTAACCTCAGGACACCAGCCTGGAAGGCCTCCTGTCACTAGCATTTTTGCAGGACATTTGCTACTGTCATTGTTCCAAATTCATCTGCTTTAGAATCTGACACTGCTGGGAAACCTGCGGCGGAAAATAGTGCTTATTTCTGTTGTTTGAGCTGTTGATCCTTACACACAGTGTAAGTTTTTGCTCTAGGACTTGTATAATTTTTTCTCCCCATCCTCACCTTTTCTTGTTCTTTTATGGTCACTTCTCCTTGTGGCAGTTGTGCTGAGACTGAAAGCAACAGGATACAATTGGAAGCTATCACTAATTTAATATTATTGCTCTTTTTTTTTTTTTAAATATTTTATAGCATGAAACTTTGACTGTGTTCATCCCTGTCCATTTGGATTGGAAGTGGCCTATTATTTTCCACTGTCTCTCCCAGTGAAAGACTGGCAGTTCATAGAATTAGACTGGTAAATTTAGAGCTATCATCCCTATTCACTTCATGCTTCGGTGTTGATATAAATTATGACCTGGATGTTCATAATCATCTACTTATGTGTTCTTTGTCTATACTGAGGAGTTACAAAGGTACCCTAAGGGAATGGTAGGGCTGCTCATAGAAAGTCTTGACAAGGTGCACTTTAGGGAAAGTGATAGCAAGTTTAATGTGCAAATGTGTAGGCACTCAAGCTATCTGGTGCTTTTAAATATCAGTTTTTCTGACAATAGATCTGCTTCATCCCATATACATTCAGTACTTCTCTTTGTATCAAAGAGCAATAGCCTAAAAATATCTAGGGAGACAATGTAAAGGTTTTCCTAACTAAAAGTGACTTAATCCTTAGTCATTTCTCTGAAAGCAATTGTTATAAACCCACTCTCATTCCATGCACTAGACCATCAGAGATAGATCTGCAATACAGTCTAATTTATATCTTCTGAATGCCAAAGCTGTTCTTTGTCCATATTTAGCTCATATGAAATTTAAAAAAAAAGTGAGATAACTTTTGTCTCTAATACTTATCCCAGAACTGTAAGTTTTACTATTTCATCTTTAACTCCACAATTCAAAAAAAAGCACCAGAAAATCTTTGCAGAAGAAAACATATTAATATTGTAGATTCATCCTTTTATATAGCCGAAAAGTAGCTGTTATGTCCTCTCTAGCAATATGTAATTTCAGAATCATGACATCCTTGTCCTCAGACTTAGCTGGAGAATAACCAACATATTTGAAATATATAATCTTCATGAGGTTTATTCATCTAAGTTTTCTTTCTGTATACTTATATCATGAACTCCATGAGGCCTATCAAGTTTTAAGTGTACCCCTTAAGTGTAACTTCCTTCAGAAAAGAGAAACTTCTCAGCTGAGAGCAGTTGCCAGCTCATGTCTGACCCATTTAGACATCACAGTAGTGTCTCTCAAACTTGTCTGTGCAGAGTATGCTGTGGATTATCTGCTGAAATTTGGTGTGCTATAAGAATATGTTGGGTGTATATCTCAGAAGTGTACGTGATCCATATATCTTTAAATTATTCTAAATAAATGCCATGCCATTATGAAAACAAATTAATTTACAAAGGAAAAAAAAAAAAGAGCAGAGTTATAAAGACAGAAGTGTCAGAAAAGAAAATATTTGGATCATTTCAAAATCAAATCCCTGTAAAGATGGATGGAGATCTAGAAATTGTACCAAATTGGCACATACCCTCAATTTCAGAAACTTGTATATCCTGCCAGTTATACATCTTCAGATTATGTTCATAAGAAAGATGTTTTGGACAGAATGCTAACTTTCATGTTTATGTCATTTCTATTTAACTTCAAAAATCTTTTCTTGCCATTGAAAATGATGACAGACAGCTTACCACGAAGCAGTTTCTTTCCTGGATCACCAGAGGCTCTTACTTCTCTTTAAATGCTAATGTAGTTTGGACAGGATGGGTGTAGACATCTCCTCCCTCTTACTTAAACCAGAAAGTCATTAACCTCTCAATAAAATGTTCTTTCTTACCTAGTGCAGCAATACAGATCTTCCAACTGGCATTTATTTCCATTTATCAAACATTACACTTTACCAAATGATATAAAACAAGTTATGATTGCTGCTACCTACATTAATACAAATAAAGGACATTAATACTTTTTTTCATTATAAGCTCATAACTGAGACCAGATGTGATTGTAGATTAGTGTCTCTGAAGTGATGACCACATTTATGATAACCGACTCAAACTTTTGCCTTTGAAGAACCTTATAACATTCTCTTTTTTCCAAATACAGTATAAGACCTGGCCTAAAGCATAAAGCAAAAGGAAGGGTAGAGAAAAAAATAATTACTTCTTCTGAGAAAAAATGCCTGCAAAATGTTTCTAAGCTTTAACATGTTCAAGATATAGGTAAAATAATTTATCACTGGTCACATTACACAATATCAATTTCAAATTTTTAACAGTAGGATGAGTTGCTTCTCCAAAGCACAAACAAAATAAGCAGATAGCTTTGCATTGATACCACTTCAGTCAACTTGAATGACGCCAAGAAAACTGCTGTTCATTTTTTCAGTTTTACTAGCATTCTCTTTTTCTCAGTTACTGGTGGAATTTGAGTTTGAGGACTGCAACAGCCTGTTTTTCTCTCCTATTTTCTATTCTAAAGCTATTGTATAACTGCCACTACTTGGCAACCTTTTCCTCCTGGCGTGCAAAGTTTCTCTTGCAACGTCTCTTTCCTTATTGCCCTGTGAAGTAGCATCAGCCAAAACAGTGGGAATGCAAACCTCTTCGTGCTATCAGAGAGTACCCACTAGATGCTTACAGTCTATTTTAAACTGTTTATAGTTGTTCACAATTGAAGTTCCTCCAGCATCTGCATAGATTTGTTTCACAAGAATACCATTTGCCTTTTCCTCAATTAAATTAGTTTAGGTTTAAGAAGTCTTAATTAATTTTGTAAAAAAAGAATATACTATAGCCATTACTGGAATACACCGTGCCACTCAGCCAGCTGGCAACCAATGTATCCATAACTACCCATATCTTCCCTTCTCCTTGTAAGAATTAGAAAATGGTAATAAGTAATGAAAAATTACCTTCTGTAATCCACCATTCTTGCCAAAGTTCTCAGATGCTTTCTAAATATTTGAAATATGTTGTATTTTCAAATGACTACATTTTCCATCCTTTACCCAGAAGAATATTGCCCATCCCAGAAGGAATGCTAATTTCTTGTTTTCTCTCAAAACTCATATGTGTTCTCGTCTAGCCTTTCAAACCGATAGCATTCTTCCTTTTATGAAGCGCACTTGTGTCTCCTATGTATCAATTTCACATTTAATGGTTTCCATAAGAAATGCTATATATGTATTTAATGTTCCGTTCAAGTACAAATTTACCAGCTTCCATACAATTATACTGTGTTTTATGCTCAAATCAAAGCTGAATAATGGAGAGTGAATTCCAGAATCAGAAAGGGGATTGGGAAGGACTTCAACTCATAAATATATTTTGGTTTCCTATTAGCCTACAACTTGTTGTCAAGAGTCCCACTTAACTGCTTTGGCTTTTGATCTGAAATGAAAAGCTGTATTTTTTTGCCCCTAAATGGTTTAATAATACTGACAGTTGAAAGATAGATACAACATACACAATCCTAATGTTTTCCTTCCAGTGTGGGGAATTCTGAGATTTAAGGAGCCGAAAATCACTTTCATACTGGAGTTTATAAACTGAAATCAGAAGCTTGGAGGCAGTGAGTATCTCTACCTTAACAAATAATTTGGTGCAATATCAGCAGTCAAATAGACTGAGCTGGTTTGTGTCAAGGTCTAAATTTTGCATCTTTTTACATTTGGGGTTTTACTTCAGATTCAGGCTCATTCCTGCGACTGCATGCCACCTCCATGTGTGTGGCTCAGAGCTGCCCACAGGGAGCAGATTTGGTGCACACATGGGGTTCTCCTTGAAAGGAGTTTGATTCAAGCCTTCCCTGTAAACTTTGTCTGTATATTGAAAATAGAGCAAATAGCCTGTAGAACTTCACAGCAGCTCTGAACAGCTTGATGGAACCCACAGGAAGAACTTCTTAATGGGCTGCAGGTTCATTGTTTCTTAATACAGTCCTGATTGCATTTATTCACTCTACAGAAAATAACAGAGAAAAGCAGATTTAAGTGCCAGGGGAAGAGGAGAATTTCACAAGCTTTGAGTACATAGTCAAGAAAGAATCCACATGCCCTAACATACACTGCAATATTTTCTTAATTGCAGAACAAACATGGTTTCTGCTTCAGTTTTGACCTCTGTAACCCTCTATTTGTCCACCATGGAGCCTGGGTGCTGGCCTGGAGGGAACTTTGAAATGAGCAGTCTCATCCCAAAACTTCAGTATGAGCAGTCTCAGCTCCAGTCATTCATGGTAACCTTTAAAACAGAAGTTTCTAAAATGTGTGTGGGGAGTGCCAGTTACCACTGAAAGACTCGCTGTTATTGCAGGTTTTTGTCAGTCTGGAACTTATCAGAAGTGCCAAAGTTTGCAAAAGTACATATACAAATGTATATTTGTGTTTATTTATATTTATATATTTGGGGTCCTGAACTCTGTACTGACCGTGTAGCCCTTTACTGTGAAGATAGTGGTTCTGCTTTCTCAGTGCTTATGTTTTGACTAAAATTCCAGAACTGACTGATTTCTTTTCCAGCATAGTCTAGTTCATGTGTCTCAGAAAAACAAAACAAAACAAAAACAAAACAAAACAAACAAACAAAAACCCACAAAAAACCCCACCCACTCAACAAAAAACCACCTCTCTAGTTAATTGCACAGAACCTGCTCCAAGGAGAGATAAGTGATAGTGAGTTTTGAAGTCTCACTAAAAGAGCATGTAAGAAACAGTCATATTTTTATAAGGAGGAAAGTATAACTGTGATATAAACAGAAGAATCAGTTTCAAATTCAAACTCTTTTCTAAGAGGAAAGTTTGGATTTTGAATTGAACCTATAAGATAGGAGGGGAAGGATTCACTTTTATTGCAAGGCCACAGGTCTCCCAGACCCATACCACAAAGCACCTTGTGCAAGTGCAACTGAAATGGCACTTGTTGCATTTGCACTGCTGTCTGAACTGGGCCACAGGCACCTTCTCCTGCCACCATGGAGTGGTCAAAGGCTGAAAAGAGCAAGGTACAAATTGTTGTGCACCGATACTTTCATCAGCATGTAATGCCCAGATCCTTCTCTTTTTGATTTAACACTCCTCTGCAGTCAGACAGCAAATGAACTGAGGTCAAGTGCTGATCATGCAGCAGAAATGTGAGTAAGACATGAATGTGAAAAAGAGCAAAGTGTCACTTAAGTCATGGAAGTGGTTTAGCCAGTGATTCAAGAATGATTACTTCATTTAAACATGCACAAGGTTATACTTAGGGCTCTTAATTGTTTCTAAGCATGAACATTGTGGACACAATAACAGAAATACTGTTGCAATAATCCATTATATTAAGATATATTTTAGCTTAAATGTTTTTATCCTAATAATTTTGTATGTAATAGTCAAAGTGAAAGTCTTTGCTGATATAGCCATAGAGAACTGAAAAGGGGAACTGGCTTTTTAAAATCTCAAATGGAAGACAAAAGCCACTTTGGCCTAGATCTACACTACTTCACTCCTATTCCTTTTAATTTATCCCAATTAGCAGGATTTTCATTTCGTGATTTGTTTGTATAGAAGCCTTTGTGACTGATCTTGGATTGAAACAACAGAACCATGGGTCTGAAATCTGAAATGCAACCAATAAAATGGATTATCCTAAGATTTAGTAAGATCTTAGGAAGAGGAATGTGAAGTAAATAGAATGACTGTACTTAATCCAGGAAAAACATTCTGATTTGTGATGCAGGGGAACACTAGTAAAGTTGCACTTGGAGCAGTAGGAGATAAATAGAAGAAAAATCTCAAATAAATGCTCCAGAATGTTTCCTCTATCTATTTTGTAACAATGAAATCTTAATAAAAGAAGACAAAAAAGCAGGGCACATGGAAGAATTGTAATTATTATGATTTCAAACATAATACAAAAAGTTAAAATAACAAGTTGTTTCAGAAAAACTGGTAATTGCATTGGACAACATAATCAACTTCTCTGCATTCTATCTGGCTACTGAAGAATTCAAGGGAGGACGAGCAAAAAAAAAGAAACACTTTGCTTTTCTGATGCTACCTTGCTTTTGGAAACACATCTTGCAACCACCTCTCTAAAATCTGGGAATTTCTAGGTATCTTCCTATGGAAAATGTCCAAATGCTTCCTCTGAAAATCAGGTTTGTTTTAAAAATGCACTGGATACTTGCAATTATTAGACAAAACATGAGTTAGCTATTGCTATTCCTTTTTTCTGTCATTGCGTAAGTTGTGATAAACATGCAGTGCTTCTAAATAGTTGTTTTGAAATGCTGCACACCAATTTCTTCTGTAAGTTTCTCCTGACTACCCTGGTCATGAACCTAATTTGTCTTCCTGAGAAAATCAAACAATATATTCCACATGGAGTTTGTTTAGATAAAAGCAGGTAAAAAAGGAGGATGTACAAGTATTGCATTTCCCTGATTTTTTTCTGACAAAATACTCATATATAAGAGGTTCAGAAATTAATATTCTGGCCAAGTTCTGATGCTGCACCCACAATCTCATTTTCTCAACACTTACACAGCTTGATAATTTTGCTCAGTATCTCCTCATAAATTGTAAAATCTCTCCTTATATTTCCTCAGAGGTTGCAATTTTGTTACTGGTATTGAATCTACAGATTAAGATATCTACCTGTGCATGTCTAGACATGAGCCAGGTTTCCTGTTATTGTAGACAATGCAGGTGTAGACAACACAGTAGACTCCAATACATTGTTCATCTCATTGTTAATTGGACGCCAGGACAAACTAGTCATACTTACTGCCTTTTCCATGACTCAGAAAAAAAAAAAAATTAGATGATCAGTGTTCCTTTTTCTCTGAAAGCTGAAATGTGTCATGGGAAGACACTTATTCTGCACTGCCACTTGGGGGCTCACTAGAAGTTTACCCACAATGGCACATTTCATTCTAAGCATTTTTAATCATTTTTCCATCAATACATTCTTCTGGGATATTCATGAGGCCTTTGGTACTTACACTCAGATGTGAAGTCATGTTTCATGGCTGAATGATTTGAGAAAATCTTAAAAAGCTTACTAAGGTATGGGATCAAACCCAGTAGACATGCTAACAAGTCTAAATCTCATGTGAAAATGTCAATGTACATATGATTCTTCAGTGTTCCATTTCAGACACCCAAAACACACATAAAGGCTTGCTGACAGACTATCTGAGTCATGATGACCTGTGTGGTTTCTTTACACTCCAAAACATGCATTTTACCCACCTAAGAGCATCTTCGGAAAAAGCACTTACAGACTGAAGTACATTCCCTGTTAGCAGCAAAATTGTGCCCAGGGAGGAGAGGTTGTGCACTCTCTCCTCTTTCTCAAGGACAGATGAGGATACTTTTCCTGCTCTTCTGTGTATTGGTCTTTATGAAAGAGGGCATAGATCTAAGGGATACATTCCAACTATTTCAGCACGTTCATGATGGTTTAGCTGTTCTTCTTCTAAGGTTTACTTATTTGAGAGACGGAGAGACATTACCAAGGGAAAGACACACTGAGCACCACACGACAGTCTATAGGTGAAAAAAACCTGTATTTCAGTAGTGCTTATCATGACATCAATAATGTTCTGAGGTAAAAACTTGCAAAAATCAACCAGTTAACAGGAATTTAATCTGCAGAAATGTAACTCAACAGCACTAACAAAGTATGCCTGATGTGAAACATAAAAGACAAACTTCTTTTCTCCTTCATTGGTAGAAACGTGAGAGTAACTCATGCAGAGAATTTAGTAATTGTGTTTCTTGGAGAAAACTAGTTTGAATGATTGAAGAACATTGTTCTAATAAAGTTTTTTGCCTCTTAATTGAAAAGGACAACATATTCAAGAGAATTACTGTAAACTCCTAGATTTTCTTTTTTCTTGTGTTATACCATTTCTCATATATTAAATACTGGGGGGATGAATCCCTTTTTGTCACTAGTACTTCACATGTAGTATGTTTTCAATAGTGATATTTTTGGTTTTTATCCGATAATGGCAAACACTTTGGTTACAATATTGAAATGTGTTCTCTTGTGTTTACACAGAGATCTGAAAATATATATCTGTATAAATGTATTAACTTAAAATTCAGCTTCATAAAGCAGTGAATTATTGATTCAGTATCCTCAGCTAACCCTCCTTTACAGGTAGCATAAACTTCTCATTTGTCTTTAATACACAGTCCTTTGTTATGGAAATAAGTCACAGGTGTTCCCAAATCATACTCGTGATAATACATTTTGCTCATTTGACCCTCTTTTTTTTGCAAAATATCTATGAAAAATAGTTAATGAATCTTTTATTGATCTCTTTCTTATTTCATGTAAGCAAATACAGGCATTTTATAATCTCATATAAGGGGGATTTTAAGATTTCTGTGTGATTTTCTTTATACTTTTTTACTTAAATTGATTAAAAATTTATTTTTGATTAGGCACCTCAGTGGCAAGCCCTGGATTTAAATCCACTGTCCATGGAAGACGTGAACTTTTATTTTTGTCCCTCTCTAACTCCATCCATACCAAAACACAATGCAAAGCAGAAGTGTAGCCATTTTTTCAGACCAATTTCTTCTCACGGAAACATGGAGTTACAGAGTACTTTGAGTTTGAAAGGACCTTTAAAAGTCATCTAGTCAAACCCCCGTGCCATGGGCAAGGACATCCCCAGGCTCCGTCAGGCTGCTCAGAGCTCTGCACAGCCTGGCTGTTAGTGTTTCCAGGGCTGGGCCATCCTTCACCTCTCTGGGCAATCTGTCCCAGTGTTTCACCACCCTCATTGTAAAAAATTTCTTCCTTCTATCTTGGGAGCCTGTTCTCTGCCGTCTTAATGGCTGGTTTGATCGAACTATTGATTTTCTCTCTGTGAGGGAACAGTAACTTGCTGCAGGATCACCACAGTTATTCCTTTACACGGTATTTAGCTATTGACAGAGAAGCATAGGCAGAGCAACATATTGCATTTTCCTGTCCCTTTTTGAACAGATATTTTTTGGTCTGTTCTATTTAGAGAACTGGGAAGAAGGGTACAGAGGCACAACAGCCCTGAACTTTGACCAAGTGCATTATTACAGCTCTTCAGCTGTAATTTGGTTATAATGAAATGTATAGAAATATGCACATAATGGGCAAATAAATAACCCAAATGGACCCCTTATTACAGTCAGATACACTTATGTAAATTAAAATGGATTTAACAGAAGTATACAGCATGTACCCATATAAAACTCTTGTGAATGGGAGCAGAAACAGCCCAAATTTTCTACTGTAAAATGTCAGTTGTTTTCCATAATACATTGAAACACTCAGGAGATTTTCAAGACACACAAGTTCAAACTTAAATATCCCCAGATACATGTCCTTCATTTCTTAGGAGATCTGTCCAAAGAAATCTTTTCACTCCATTTTTACCAGGACAGCTACTTTCATGACTGAATCCATATTTCAGTAAAACAGAAATATTGGAAAAATATTAATTAAAGGAATGGTGAACACCACAAAGTATTAAGTAGGTTAAACAAAAAATTTCATTGTATTTTTTCTTTTTTTTAATAAATGAGATATTGTCCATACTCGTTGTTTAAAACTCACTAAAAGAAAATGCCTTTTTCTTATGAGAATTCACAAAATTATGTGGAGTCCTAACACTAAATAGAGATGCTCCATCTTTTTTTATCTTTGCACACTAAAGAAATCAACTAAAATGAAGCTTCATTATGAAAAATGTCTAAGTGAAAAATTAAATGGTATTTGAACCCTCATTTCAAAAGAAGTCACCTGTTCCAGGGTCTGACACAGCTTAGTTATCACCCAGTACTTTGGATGTTCTGCCTCATTATTGTTCACTACAAAGGTGTTCTCATTGATTTCATTACTTGGGCAATTAACAGCACTGACTATAAATTAGTCAACAAGGACTGATAAAATGGAAAAATTTTGAGTCAGTGTGCACAGCCGCTAATATGCAGAGCTAAAAATCAGTAACAGGACTTTAAATTCCCTTCTTCATATTCCATTCTGTCACCTTCATTATCTTGAGGTGATAAAGAATGAGGTTTGGAGAATAATGTAAGTCATTTTATATGCAGGCTGAAGTGAAATTTTCAGTACTCTTAGGACACTCTTTCATTGCATAATCCACTGATATGAGAAAAGAGAAAAAAATGCTAACAAATTGATTGAATTCAATTTTCCTCAACATCTTTCTTTTATCCTTCAACAAGAAAGAAAAAAAGGCTCACAATGATCCGTCTCATGTTGCATTACAAGGATGTCAGAAATACTGTTTTAACTGCTCAGTGTCATGCAGAGGTTAAAATCTAACTTTCAACTTGCTCATCATTAACATTTTGACATTCACTTAGCCTGTCTATTCAGAGAAAGATGAATTAATTAGAGATAGGTAAATAATAAAAAAAAACCCCTAGTTATTTTCTCTCTAAATTAATATAATGACACACTTTCATGATGAATTTTCTAAATCATTTTCAGCTTATACTTTCCTCTGTGTGGGTTCAATTATCTCTGTCATAAAAAAGAGCTTTTTCATAGACAACCTTTAGCCATTTTTCATGGCCTAATTTAACTATAAAGCTGTTAACATCACATTTCAAAGATGGTGATAGATTGCCTTTTAAACTATCAGAAATTTTCAGATTAGATATTATAATATTCATAGATATAACCTTAAAAATTAGGAAGAAAAACTCTGAAAACCTAAATATGGCTTTGACCTTGAAACCTGACTGGGTTTCAGACACAAAACTCTCATGTCCTACCAGTGCTTTGTCCCTGCAAGTTCTGTGATGACTTGAATTAACAGGGACTTGTGAGGGCCAGATTCTTTTGAGACTTTGGTTTGATTCTTTTGTTGTAGCTGATTTTACAGCCAGTTGCCTCAGGTCTTTCAGATAATTGTTTGGGTTTTTTTCTCACTATTTACTTTTTCACTAAAATGACTCCTTTCATTTGTTTTGAAAAGGGGATGGACTTTGGTTGCTTCATTACCTTGCTGGTTTTGTTTTGCTAGTTTTGCTCTCAAAAGTTAGAGAGTATGTTTTAACAAAATAAACAATGACATACTGACATGATTCACTGAATTTCTTTTTGAGTATTTTAATAACATTCATCGTAGGGGAACTGAGATGTTTCTGTGATGGAGAAGATTCTCTGAATCCAAAAAGTATTGCTAAGTTGCATGTTAGAATTTCACAGAGATGTCTTATATAGATACCTAAAGAGAAAATCTGTACAGCAGCACTAACAGCCAAGTCATGTTCCAGGTGACTCAGGCTCGTGAGTCAATGACAATCTTCCTTTCACCTGTGGACCGTTTCCTCAGAGCATAGGAAAGACTGTTTTATAAAGTGATAAAAAGGGAAGAAGCAATTTTTTATCTATGCCTGTGAAGACTTCTATTGAGCTAAGACTTTTGTTAGTGAAAAATATATTTTACAATTTATCAAGGAAAAAAAATCAATTTTACCTGTCTGACATGGTCACTGCGTCAAAGCCCATCCTACTTGCCTCATTAGATTGGCTTTAATTATAGCACTTACTTCAATGTTTAGGGACAGAACTCTTTGCTTAATTAACCTCTCTCTTTAATGCCTTTGTCCTTTGTGGAAAGTCTCACTGTGGTATCAATACAAGGCTGCAGGTATCTGGGGTGTGAAGGCCAGTAGCAGTTACCTGGAACTCACTCAGCTGGCAAACAGGAGCACAAGGCTGCTGCAGCAGCAGCATCACTACCTCCTGCAGATAAGGGCTGCAGCTCTTGCAGACCTTCCCTAATTCAGCCATAATTAACAGATGGAAAAATGAGGTACCAGGCCACCAGAGTGTAGCTTCCTTGTGGTTGTCCTTGCTGAGCATCAGGACTTGTGGCAGGTGGCCCTGTCCCCCTAACCTCAGGGCAAAGAAACTCAGCTCCAGCCAAAGCAGCCTGTTGTGGCCAGTGGTTCTGTGAGCAGGCTGCCTGTCCTCCTTCTATGACTTAGGAATCGCAGCAATAGACAGTATCAGATGTGATTAAGGGTCTGTGTTAAATCCATTGAGGTAATGAGGGCTAGAGTTCAGGATGACAAACTGAAGTATGTCTTCGATTCAGGATTCTTGGAAGAAATTTAATTTTACACTGTAAACATGTCTTCCAGTGAGGTACAGACACACTTATGGTATGTTTTTAAAACAAAAAATATACTCAGATACTTAGAATATACAATTTTTTTCCCATTTAATGTGTCTGGGAGCCACTGGTGTCAAAGCATGACATTGCTGAAATCTGCCCATGTTTATGAGCTGAGCAAAGCTGGATTTGATTTCCTGAAATTATGTACCCCCACTGCCTGCTACTCTTTTCCATTGAGTACCCTTACCAAAGAAACTTCCTCTCCTATCTCTTGGCCTGATCATGTCATTCGTTCTCTACCTCTTTATTGACTGTTTTTCTCCTTTCTGTCATGGTAAAATTATTAATTATTGATGACAAAACCCTCTGCAATCACACTGATGTCTCTATTTCTAGTTTATTTTCATCTGCAAATACTTTACTACTTCTTTGCCTTTTATTTCTTCTTCTCTTGACTTGACTTAGCTTCCTATCGTACTCTCATCCCCCAGCTAAATCAGTCCTTTTTTTCCTGCTGTTCTTTCCATCATTCACAGACCATTCCCGAGCTTCCTTCAGCCAGTCATTTCTTGTTGTCATGAATAATCATCCCATCCAGTGCTGTCACTTCTGGATGTCACTAAAAGCTCTTTAATAAAATGCCTTGGAATATATTTGTACAACATTGTGTGACCAACCAAGCACAGTAAGCACAGTACAGAGCTTATGTAGAATAAGTGCATGTAGAGAGCTTGGTCTGCTGTGAATATCAAGTCAAGGCACAAGATCATCAAGTAAACAAGAGAAAAAAATTGTAGTTATTCTCCATTATGCTTTTGTCACATGTTTTCTTCTTGATTACACTCCCAGAATTCACATCTGAAATTTTTTAACAGGGTTTTTTAACAGACCACACCATCTGACACCTTGAAATCTGGGTAAAGCCAGTGTTTAGCCTACAAATCCCTGTAGAACAGTTTTAGTAAAGTCTATTTTAGCACCTATACATGTAGCCCGAATACCCAAAGCACCCATATAAAATAACACCTAAAGCTGGACACACAGACACCACTACCTTGTCCTGAACTGCAGAGTGCTCAGCACTTTAGAAAATCAATGCTCTAAGTGGTTCACAGTTAGAATTTGGGAATCATCTTTAAGATACCATTTTTATGTTCTTAACTATCAGGCTTAAAGCAGACTTTAATGGAAAGGTGCACCTATTTTTCTCAGCTCAACAGTCTGAAAGCTGACAAGGTGAGACTTGCTTGTATCCCTGGATAAATTGCAACATATTTATTTTTGGGAAGCTTTAGTTATCAATATCATTCTTTTCAGAAGTGTTGTGTCATTTATGAAGCGTTCAATATGAGGGTGAAAAATAGAGGAGGGTTGTGTTCTGCTTAAATATGGATTTAAGAAACATTTAAAAAAATATTAAAATCTAAATCTTTAACAATGGTCTTTTATGCCTGCTTCAGCAATTACTGAAATAGAACCAAAGTGTGTTTACAGATTCCTGCATTGAACTCTTACACCAACACTGTCACAAATCACATTGCTTTTCAACAATGGGTCATTTCTAGCACTCAAGAATGGAAAGCTGTTTGAAATGAGATACTGCTGTGAATTCACAGCAACTTATTTGTTGCCTTTAATATTCTCTTATGTGACATCTCTCTTTTTTGACATTTTACAATGTCCCGCCTCTTTTTCTTTGCAGTATTACAGTGAAAGAGAGCAGAGCTTTTATCCAAAGATTTATTTTAAAAGTATAGAGTTTGCACTAAAAATTCAGCTGATGTACAAGTTTTTGGAGTACCTACGAATTATATTTGGAATCTTCATAACTCATTTATTTATTTATTTATTTACTTATTTAATACAAAATGTGTGATAAGATTGTTATTGTTTCTAGTGGAGACTTACAAAGATAGAGAAAGGGAAGGGGAAGCTCAAGAGCTCAGCTCTTGATGTAGAACATTTCTGCAGTCCCAGATTCAGTAAATCCAAGATAGTGCCTCTGTGATTTGTCTATCATATGCTTAAATATACACAATATATTGCTAAAAGGAATAGGAACTCATTCCAAAAAAAACCAATAAATTTTCTTTTCTTTCAGTCATAGTAGCTATAAATCCAAGGTTCTGCTTTTCAAATTAAATAATTTCAACTGGATAAGAATTCTTTTATTTATTCTCTCCTAAAATATAGATCCAGCTGAGGGCTTTATATATCACTCAAGTAAGGATCCCTGTCCCACCTAAACTTTACAAACATGCAATGGTTTCTTCTTTTCCTGTCACCAGATTTTAGTCTCAGATACTATTTTCTTCTTAAATTACAATGCTGATTTAAACTTCATGGGATATGAAACCAACAACCTTAAGCACGATGAAGGAATGATCATAAACCTTCACTGTATATTATAACAGTTTCTGAATGAGTTCAGGAAAAGAAATTCTCAACTAGAGAATTCACATTTAAAGATATGAATTTGTTGCCTGTGCTGGAAATTGATAGGAATTTAAGAAGAATAAAGGTTACAGACAAAGTACAGAAATTTCTTGACTGATCAAGGACTGATGGCTAAAATGAACCAGCATTTCTCGGTGTTACTGGCCTACTGAAAATGAAACAATAAGGACCGAAAACTAATAACTATTATGAATTTTGTCAACTCTTTTACCAAAAACAAAGTTGAAATATCCACTTGGAGCATGTGGCCAAACTCTAAATCTTAAGTTTCTCAGAATTTAGGCATTTTCAGCTCCAGGATCTTTGTTCAGAGCTTTTTGTATTTTGAAGTACTGCTACAAATGATGTGTTATGGGCTTTACATCCTATATATACATTGTAGGACCAGATGTCTTGCAGAATAAGTTCTAATTTGAGACTTATGCTGACAGAAATAACGCATTTGTTTCTACTTAAACAATGCTGCTGTAAAATATTAAAAGGCTAGACATCACCTGCTGATGGGAATTAAGGAATAAATCTGATTTTCTTTGCTCCCACACATGTCTTTGCTTTTGCTTTTTTTAAGCTGCCTTCATCTTGACACACAAGCTTTTACCATCTTATTTTCCTTCCTATTGTCTGGCTGATGGGGAAAATGAGGGCTTGGTGGGCACCTGATGTTCAGCCAAGGTAAACCCGCCACTGTCCCTTTTGGTGCCCAACATGGGGCATGAGGAATTTGAGATAAGGATAGTAATTGGGAGAGCTGACAGGAAAAACACGGACTGCACCCAGGGTGAAGAGTGAGGAATCCTACCCTGAGGGGGAAAGAGTGGCAGAAACGTGATGAACTGACAGAGCGTCCATTTGCAGAACCCCTGCACTAATGCAAGGAGGAAGCAGAAAAATTTGGAGTAAAGTTGAGCCTGGGAAGAAGGAGGAAATATGTTATATAGTTTGATTTAATTTCTACTTACTCTGCTCTGATTTTATTGGTGATAAGTTAATTTCCCCAAACCGAGTCTGTTTTGCCTATGATGCTGACTGATGAGTGATCTCCTCACCCTCATCCCAACCCATGAACCTTTTGTTGTATTTTCTCTTTCCTGTATGGATGAGCTGAGGCGTGACAGAGTGATTTTGGTGGGCACCTGGAGTCCAGCCAGGGTCAGCCTGCCACAATCAGTCAAAAGTTCAGACATGTCCCTTGTGGTATTATCACTTCTCACTCAGGCGAATAGCCTTGGCTGGAAGGAAGGCCATTTCTCAGAGCAAAAGTGCAGCATGTGTTACAAGAACAGACCTGGACCAGCCCAAGAACTGTCATCAGCATTAGTAACTGCATTCAGAGGTGAAGACCTCAAGTGCAAACTGCTAACATGCCTACAAGACGTTTAGGAGAAGAGCTGCCATCCCTACAAAGCTGTGTCATACTGGTACCTCCTCCTGTTGGGAATGATGCCGTATTCCTGGCTTGCATGGTGCAGACATACCTGTTGCTTTGGGGGCAGGGGAAGACTTCTCCTATTCAGCCTCCCCTCCCCAGTAAATGTAACAGAATGGCTTAAAATGCATTATTTTGGGTTCTATTAAGGATCATTTATTAGGTCGCACTGGTAAATATATTGAAAAATGGAAATATATTCAGTTTCTATGACAGATCAAAACCAATAACGAAGTGATAGATAAATATTTTGCAGAAAATAATATCTATTCCAAGTAACAGAAATCTCAGATGAGCAGAGAAAGAAGGAAGAAAGAATTTCATATCAGGGTGGCCTCAACACAACCATATTTTTATCAGGGAACAAGTTGAAAGAGACCAAGTATCACAAAGGGGAAAAGCAGCTTTGTTTGAAGCATAAACAGGATTTGTGACCCTCTATAAGTCAATTAAAGTTCAAGGAAAATAAGCCATAAATAGAATAAATTACTTTTTTTGTTCTCAAATGATAGGCATATCTGCTCACAAAAATGGTGTGATGAGACTGGGACAATTTTGTCAGGGCTTTTTGTCTTCAAAAGGAGGTCATGGCCTCGTCTGTGTGCTGCTTGCAGCGCCGGTTCTGCAGCAGAGAGAAGCTGATGGTCATTTCATGAAAGTAAATTTCCATTTCTCCAATACGTAAAATTTTAACAGAATCTGGGAGCAAGCATTTCATAAATAAGAATGCATGAATTAATTCACTTACTCACTTATCTGTCTGCTGCCCTTCTAAAATATTTATTGCCCAAATGAGGTGTCTGGGTGAGCTGCATATCAAAGCTATGGGGCATTACAGGCCTCATAACATCTTCTTGCCTTTGATGGCTCAATAGCTGCCTCTGCAGGACAGGATCTGAGCTGGAAAAAGGAAAGGAAAGCTGCTGACTCACCATCATGGTTTAACCCCAGCCAGCAGCCAAGTCCTAGGCAGCTGCTGTCTCACTCCCCACCAGAGAGATGGGGAAAGAATCAGAAGAATAAAAGCTGGAAAACTCAGGGGCTGAGATAAGGACAGTTTAATATGGAAAGGAAAAGCTGCACGTGCAAGCAAAGCAAAACAAGGAATTCATTCAGTGCTTCCCATGACTGGGCAGGCGTTCAGCCATCCCAGGAGGGCTGGGCCCCATCACAGGTAATGGTGACTTGGGAGGACAAAGCCCATCACCCCAAACACCCTCCCCTTGCTCCTACTTCCCTCAGCTTTATACGCTGAGCATGGCACCATGTGCTGTGGGGTATCCCTGTGGTCAGCTGGGGTCACCTGTCCCAGCTCTGTGTCCTCCCAGGCACCCCAAGCTCCCTCACCAGCGTGGCTTTAGGAAAACAGGAAAGGCCTTGGCTCTGTGCAAGCCCTGCTCATCAGTAACAAAAACATCTCTGCGTTATCAACCCTGTGCTCAGCACAAATCCCACACACAGCCCCTCAACAGCCACTGGGAAGAAAATTAACTCTGCCCAAGTCAAGACCAGCACACTCGCTCCATCTTCTTTATAATTAATGACAGGGGTATATTATCACAACTGAAATAGGTTGTGATAAAGAAAATGCAATTCTCTGTGAGCCATGCAAGAAAAGAGTTAGGTCAGAAATAGATTGGAGCAGGTGAGTGTTTTCCTTCCTTAAAACAGAAAGCAAAAGAAAGCTTTTTAGGTCTAAGCTTTGCCAGAGAATCTCGTACTTCAGATTTGAAATTCTGGTGATATGGGAAGCTGCTGGATCTGATTCCCACTTAGTGACTTGTGACTTTTGATGTTGAAGGGTAGGGAATATGCTGTCCCAGTGCTTATGCACTGCCAGAAGAAATGTGGCAGCCATCCTGCCTAGCTAACACAGTAAAATAATAATGATAAAACTGGTGCTACCCTGTTTTCCCTAGGAAAACAAGAAAAAACATATTTTATATTTTTTAATATGTAAATGTCTGAATTGCTATATGGCATATTTTATGGCTAAGAGAAATAACACGGGGTTTTAGGGAAACCCTGGAAAATGCCTGAGGCCGATCAAAATCCTCACAATTTGCTTAATATGATCTATCTAATTCTAGCTAGCCTAACAGCTGACATTGTTGCATCTTAGTACAAAAATGGATGACAAAATTCCCAGATTTCTATGTCTGCAATGGCCAGAAATGTTTTTTTTTAAATTTTTTAACCTATTATGAAGATTAGTACTAATTCACTGTAGGTGTACTGGAATTTGGTAAAACAGAGAAACTACTTTGGAAATTTTGCTTTCTAAATTTCATATAGAAATCTAGCCTTCTGAAGGGGAATATGCCATTTTGTAATGATCAGTAATGATCTATTGAGACAAGCCAATTCTTTTGTATGACTGGAAACACATAGCAAACACATTTCCAGTTCTTTCATTTCTCTCTCTTAGTTAAAAGTTACTGTGAATTCTTGAGTCTGTTGTTTAGTGAAACTTTTAATCTTAACCTGAAGGTACAGGTGCTGCACATCCTGAGGAAAGGGTGCTGTACTATGGCTGTTGCCTCAATTTGCTGGCAACGTGAGGGAATTAAATTTGATGACCTAAGACATTTCATTTGTTCTGTTCATGAATTACTTCTGACCAAAATCTTGAGCAGTTTTCACTCCACAGCTTTCACTCCTAAAGTCCTCACTGTTGATTCTGAAATCTATAAAGATCTTGAATGATAGACACATAATCCATTCTTTGTGCAAAATATTTTATAAGATGTATTATATGCTGCGACCTTATGGTTCAGAGGATTCTGTTTAATTCAATACATTCACACGTAATGTGCTTCTTCTTGTCATCTTAATTTGTATCCCTATATTTTTAAAATATTATTATGCTTCTTGACGACTAGGATAATATTATCTCTTCTGTCGTCTAAAAATAAAATTATAAAAACGTTAATGAAAATTTACTTTTACCTTTAAAAATATTAGTAGCCAGGACATATAAAACTTGAGAAATTTGAAAGCATAAGGTAATAAAGACCAAAGAGGAGACCAGGGAGGCAGGAAAGGATGACAAACAAAACTATCCAGAACATCCCTTATTCATCATAAGAAATTACCGATTCTGAACATTTGCTTACTCGAAACACCAGTACCCAGTCTCAAATCTAGAAAATCAAATAAATAACTACAAGAGACAAAATTTTGTAAGTGTAAAACTTTAAGAAATGTCTTTTATATGAAACACACAAAAACATCCAAACACCCAAAGCCAAACCAAATCAAACTGAAAGAAACCCCTCATAATCTCAAACCATCAAAATAAAAGGAATAAACATTCCAGAAACACGGGGAGAGAGGATGTAAGAGTGTATGTGTGTGTATGTGTTTGTTACTTTTTGCTTGGCTAATCTCCACAGCTGATTTCAGCAAGTTTTTTGTCCTCTTTTTGGGTTGTCATTTTGTGGTTTTTTTTCCTATTGGCCCAAAACCGACAAAAGCAAAACCCAAGAGATAACTGAGCCAATTTTTGTTTATATGTATTTTTGTGGCCACATCTATTAACCAGAAGTAGAAAATAAGAAATGTGCAGCAATTTATAGACAGCACGTGGAGAGACATTTTTGTCTGTGGTGGATTTGTGTTAGTGATTTTTTTTTTAGTGGGGGAGACAGAGAATTCTCAATGAATCAAAGCACAGAAAATTTTCTTGTTGGTGACAAGATAAAGTGATGTGTAGTCAGTGACACATAAGCAAGTAACTGAGCATTATAGATTTTTCTTATTACAAGAATTTGAAGTGAGTGTTGTTTATAGTTAGATGAACAGCAACCGTACTGAAGATCTTCGGCACTAAATTATGCAAGCATTTGTTAGAACTCAGTAAAGTGTACATAATCAAATGGTTTGTCAACATCCTAAGAACTGACCTGATACTTACCTGGTCTTACATCTTCTCTCTGTCACTCTCACTAGGCAACACATAACATAAATGGAAATACAATATGGTTTCAAATCATAGTATTTGTCTCATTAATTCACATCAGCAGTTAATGAGAATAAATTGTATCCATGCTGAAAAAGAAAACATTGATCGTCTTTAAAGATATGCAGTTATTAGCTTTATCAATTTACCTCAATCCCATTAACAGCTTGCTTAGCTTCAGTAATTGTAATTCATAACTGCAAAAAATACAATTTCCAGTAAAGACTCCTGAAGTATGTTTAAATACATATGAGAAGTAATGATGATTTATAAGGAATAGCTCATAGAAATAAACATTTTCCTACTTGGAATAGACCAATTTTGCATTTTGAGCTGGACTTGTGATGTAGTCAATTCCTAAATTTGATTTTCACCTTTTCATCTACACTGAATTCCTCTCCCATCTCCTCGGAGAAAGAATAATGCTGTAAAACTCATACCAGGTAATATGATAGTGGCAACATAGAAGATAGAGGTCAAATATGAAGAATTATTAGTTCAGCTAATTAATCAGATCCAATTCCATTTAATTATCCAGAATAAGCAATGTAAAGAATAAAATATCTGTAAATAACTGAGCCAGCCAGTGAGGAAGAAGAAAGCCACTCTTTTCCAGGAACAGAATCTGATTTTATAAACCATGGGGTAATTAAAATATTACTTCTTGACATTTTTAGTCTTTTTGAGGCTGACAGTGTTGATATGTGTCTTGTCATAAGTGGATCTACCTTGAAGATGCTCACACTGTGGAGCAGAGCTCAGGTCCTTGAGAATATGGTCTCTCCACTGAGAATCTGGCTTCAAGTTCTACTTTCAGCAGTTGCAGTAGTGCATCACTGACATTAATAGTGCAGTTTATATCCACTGTCTCACTTGCACTGTATTTTATAAACTTATTTTTGAAAATACCTAAAAGTTTTCATGTCAGTGTGGTTTTTTTAAGGCAATTTCCTTTTTCTCATTTCTGCATCAATCATGGGAATATAAGTAAGCACCTGTGAGAGATTAAACTGTGCTGTCTAGTGCACTCTGAAGCCACACTTAAGTCATCCTACAATCATCTTATATTCTTTTGAGCTTGAAAGCAGTAGTAAGATGTTAACAATGTGAAAGGCAGCAGTACAACTACATATTATATCATAAGAAGACACAATTAGAAAAAGGGCATGAGATGAAGTACCTGCTTAGAAAGCTGTAATTCTGGCTGGTAATTAAACTCAAGTGTTTCATTTTCCCAGTCAGCTCATCAGTGATTCTAGAAAATAAATGATCTGAAATTGAAATCTGTTAGGAGAAACAATAGTAATTAATTATGTTTCTCAAGAGACAGTGTATTCCCAAAGCGTGTTTCTGGATAACCTCTTGAGCAATAGATGCTACAATGTACGGGGGACAAACTAGGGACAATAAGGAAAAAAGATAACTTAATTTCAGTATTAATGAGGCTTCCATCCAGGCTTACAGTCTACCATATTTTTCTTAGAAAACGCTGAATTAGGAAATTTTTTGTAAAGTGTGACACGGTTAATGATTACCACCTTTGCCCATGTGAATGTAAGACTGTATTCTAAGGATTTACTGCAGTGTTTTTGCTGTTAATTACATATACAGAGAAATTGGTGATAAAAAGAACCTAGTAGGTCAGAAAGTAATATTTCTTTGCACTGAGGGAATTCTCCAAGAGAACACCCTATTATGTTTTTCCTTTATATTGAATTTAAGGCTTAAAGTGCTGGGAATTTCCCTTTTGTTCTAGGAAATTAATCAATTCTACTTTTCCTAATTCTTTTTCTGACTAATTTTTCTTCTGATTAATTTCCTTCAGTTGCCTCAAGTTATTGTGTTTACTCCCTGCATGGCTATCAATCCCTTCTCAGTTTTTGTTTAGCTACTCTACACATATTAAAATTTTAATCTATTCTTGTATGTCAATCCCTTCAGACCTCTTACATGTTTCAGTATTTTTCTCCATAATCCTTCTGTTCTGCATAGTCATTCCAGTTATCAGTCATCCACAGTGAGTATTGAATTTTAAAACCTTTATTATCAACCCAGAGGTTTTACAGAGTGAAGTAAAGACATCTTGCAAAAGAGAACTAGAAGTTTTGAAATTGTTGAGGTAAAATACATACCTTTTCTTTCCTCCCTGCAGAAAAGGTGCAAAACTGCACCTTTAATGACTACCTCAAGTTGTTTGTGGGTTATGATAATGGCCTTAAAAGATGGACTCAAATGAAGCTTTTCAGGATGAGAGGGTTGAAAAGCAGACAAGAGATGTTTCACAGCCAACGTGGAAGATAAACAACCATGCTGCCAACAGCACCTCCCAGGACAGGCAGCAGAGACAGCCATGAGAAGAATTACAGATTTTTACCTTCAACAAAGCTCCACGATAATTTGGATTAATTTTTTCTGGGATATGGATGAGTTTCTTGCCTGCAGCAGTGTTAGCTTTACCTAGCTATATCAAGTTGGTTACCACAGCTCTCCAGCTGTCCAGGAAAAGCCAGGTAGAAGTTTTCTGCTTAGGCACAAAGAGTTAAGTATCATCCTTCTTCGCTAGCCCACCCCTCAGGCTCCAAAGCAGACTTTTGCTATTTTCAATAAGCCAGCATGCAGAATCCTCCAGAACACAGGACCCCATGTGAGCGTTCACAGTGCCCTGATCAAGCACTAGACAAGGTTACAAGCGAGAAACAATATCTCTTGGATTACCAGAACTAGCAATGAAACAAACAAACAAGCAAACAAACAAACAAAAAGTCATGATAAAAGACAGAGAATCTTAGGCTTATTCATAGAACCATCATTTTATACCTTAATAACATAATTTTTTCTGCCCTTGCCATTGGAGACTGCTCAATCTTGTCCTGTCTTTACCATATGGTCCCTCCCATAGATCACATCACTTGAGACTCCATCAACAGCTTTATTTATGAGAATAATAAACATTTTTGAATGAAATATCTGCATTACCAGCATATGCCTCCTTATAAATGTCTTGGCTTGTTATAGACAAAAGCTCACCCATCATTTCCATATCAAGAATAGTATTGTTTCAAATTTTCCATTCCCTGAAATTAAAAATTCAAGCAGCATAACAGAATAATAGGATTATTTAGGTAGGAAAATGAAAGAAATCAAGATGATATCAAGGCTCTTCCTAACATTTGAGAATATCCTTTTACCTTAAATTGTCTCCTGAAGTTCAACTATTAAGAGAAAAAAATCATATGTCTGTTAATTAGGCCACTTTTATAGCTACAAACCAGTGCTAGAACATAATTCATACTTAAAGTAGCCAAAGTTATGAAATAGCTTGTAAGGAAAAGTCCCTAGTGTTTCATGCAGATAGGTGACATAAAAAGATGAAAGATGAAAAAGCATAGAGTTTGTCTGAAACCTGTTTTAAATCAGTGGCTTGCGGACAGAATCCAGCTGTTATGAGACAGAGTTTCAACACAGGATTCCTAAAGATTTGGTGAGTCCAACACACCAGGATGACACAATCTGTGCAGCACTCAGTGATTGGAAATAATCATACTGACACATGCAGAAGCAGAGTTCCCATCGTTGCAAGCTGTCTGAAGAGCAAAGACAGGATGGCACAAGCAACAAGACTCAAACCCAGGAATAATGAATCATATTTATAAATAATTCAGCGGAAAAGAATATTTCTCTGAATTTCTAAACCAAAACTTTAGTAACAGGTTATTAATCCAAATTTCCTACAAGATTTCAAAAAATAAGGCGTACCAAAACATCTGAACAGACTTGCAATGTTAGATTTGCTGTTTATTTATTTATTTATGTATTTCTTTGCATTGTGTTAGTGCCCTGGGATAACTGCACTAGGCAACAGGCAAGTACATTATAGAGATATTGCCATTTGCCAGGAAAGCTTGGATTGTAGTGCAAGAAGAGAAGCACATACAGGAAGCTTTGTCACTGAGCTGTCTCTTTCCAGCTGTAGTTCTCAGGATACGTCGCAGGTCTGTGAGTAAAAACAGAAAAGAAAAAGGCACAAAAGAAACACAGAAGGTACAAGAGTGTGTGATTGTAACAGTATATGAAGAGCTCTGATGAAGAAAACACTTAAACATATTTTTACCCATTGGTTTATGACATTAATATTGTTTCATGAAAATGTGACACAAAACCTATGAATGTATAAGATTCTAAAGTAAAAAATTAATGAAATTTCCTAAAGCAGTTATTGATCTAGTAAGGTCATTGAACTTTTAGTTTAGCAAACTATTTCTTAATCAGCATCTATATTTACATGAAAATAATACTTAAAATATTCTAATGATCTGAAGTGTTACTGTACAAATTCAGTGTTTCATTCATCCCTGAAAGTTTGAAACTGTCTGAAGACAAAATATTTGGCAATATTCTTTAGCTATCCCTTTACATATGTTAATACCATGTTACTACAGCCTCAGGAATTTCAGATGTCATTTAGCAGAGCATCTCAATTAAGACTGCACATAACCTAAAGCATTCTTCTTTCACACACCTCACAAAATACAAAAGGTGATATCCCTCATAAACAAAGCGCTTCTTGTTCAAAGGAACTTCGCTAGGCAAAGAAGAAGAAATTAACTACGAGGCATATTATTATTTTGAAAAATTATGGAATAACTTCGCTCAAATGACAGAGAAGGAACAAACTATGAAGTTGACTGTGTAACTACACAGCCACAACTCTGTACTGAAATTTCCTCTTAATCAAATATTAATAATTTGGACATAAAAACTGACAGCTTCACTCACAATCTTCATTCAATATCAGTTTGCTATGGGAAGTTAATTGGTAAAGTCATATAAATTCCTGTTTTAAATTTGCCACATGATCAAAATCCAAACCCATAGAAAACTGACATAAGTACTTATTAGTATTGAATCCCAGTGATTTACTATGGACATTTTATTTGCAGACTTTGTTAGCCCCCAGTGACATATAGAAGAAAAATCTGACTTTGATGTTTTAGGTGAATAACTTATTTTCTGCTTTCAGTGTCTTCAAACTATTACCTAGGAAAATCGGATTAAAAAAATCAAATGGGATTAGAGTCTTTGGCAAACATTGAAGTTGAGGGACTTCATGTTGTGATGAGAGGAAAGAAGATATTTTTTCTTTTTCTGCCTGATTAAGAGAAGTTTCTCCTATGATTTCTTTCAGGCATCTAGGCAGTGCATTAGAACAAATTCACTTGGAAACTGGAACAGGATTAAAGCTTTTTTTTAAACTGGGAAACTGAACTAAAGCATTTTTTGTTTGGATTTTCTGAGCCTACCAGGTATCACCGAAAATAAAATAAAAATAACTGGAAACTAAAATTTCACCTTTATTTTCATAATTCTAAGTGTTTTTAAAAATATTGTCCTTGTGTTTGTTGAAGAGGAAAAATTCTTAGCTTAGCAATCTAGCTGCACAGAAGAGTTGAGATGAAGGAATTTTCTTGAACCATAGTTTCTTACAGACAGACTGCTTACTGAAGAATAAAAATGCTGCCAAAATGAAACAGATTCATTATGCTCATTTTGTACAGACACTAATAGCCTCAGATAATGAATAATGAAGACCAAAGTAAGAGCACATCTATGTAACCAATTTTGTTTGCTAAAATAGGTATTTGTTCATATATGTAACAGACATTGGGAGAGAANAGGTTCCATCTCATCTTTTAAACCCTGGTACAGGACTCTGAGAGACAGAAAACCCCTAATTAGGGGCATGTCAGGGTGAAAATCCTGTCAGAGAAAAAAAAAAATCCCATTTCTGGTGCATAGATAAGGAATCAGACAGAAATTTATCTGACCAGATAAAATCATCCAAAATTTGCTACAATTCATTTTAAGCTGCCTGGCCACTTCCAAAGTCAATAGCAGCAAACAAAAACAGAGGTTTGCTTTGAATACTGATTTAGCCTAAATTTATGTCCAAAATTTGCAAGCCTTTTTTCTGGTTTTTCACAATTATAAGACTGGATATGAAAAATTAAAATCAGTCGTAATGAAAAAATAGCAAACCAAAAAACGCAAATGGCAGATTTACTCCTTCAAATCAGAGGAAGTGTTTTAAAGGGAAATTTATATACATTGATTAATTTTTGTCTGAGAAGGTTTTGGTGCGCATCTAAAATAGAAAAGAAAATCTTGCACAGATCATCTTAAAACTCACTATGACTTTAAGAATTTCTGTCCTATTTATTTTGTCATTATTTTTCCTGTTGGAATATTTTAAATTCGATTATGGTTGAATATTTGGATTTGTTTCTAAGAAAGTTTTCCTATTTTTTAGTTTTGGTTATAAAATTAGCTTTTTGAAGCCTTCTACGATGAGCGAGTATTTCCCAACATACTACAGATTTTTATTTTAAAGGATTCGTTTTTCCTAAATGTTACACCTTATGATCTATTCTCTCTTCAACAATTCAGTGGCCTGTGTTGTAGTGGTGTAATCACATCCTCCAGCTCTTGCAGTTTCTTTTGGAATGTTCTCAAGTTTTCATGTTCCCAACTCAAGAACTGCTTAGGACTCTGACCAGTGTTTCCCATTTATTGTGATGATCCCTCTCTGGGTAGCACTCACATCCAGCTCCACATGCCATAGAATATAAAAGAAGGCATAGGTCTTGCCCAAAAATTTAAAGACAAAGTAGATGGTCAATGACTGAACAGACATGTTGGACAAAAAATTATAATAATTTTTTTCTGATGCTCCTAAAAAGGCTCATATCCAGACAACTATGCTAGTCTAGTATTTTTAAAGTTCCTGTCAGTTCTTTTGTAATATCATTAACCCATCTGGTTAGAGTTTGTGGATGTTCTCTAAGGAAGGGTGTTGAGGAGGAATTTGAAAGGAAAGGGAAGAGATAGGGCGCACGTGTTAGCACTTGTGTGAAAAAAATGTGAACTGAAACAAGAAGTTGTACAGGCAAACTGAAAGATTAAATTTGAGATGTAATTGGAAAAACATAAATCCACAATGAATTATTAGAGTGGTGCAAGGAATTATGTTTTTCTCCTTTTCCTGCAGCATGTTTTTGAAAAACTTTCAGGATGGTATAAAGAATAGGCTAGAGAAAGTCAGCCACTCTTGGGATGTAGACATTACTCTGGTCGAAAGAACAAGGAGTCTTGATTTAGCACCCAAATAAAGCAGACAGTGGCAGCAGCATGTAAGGAAAATAACAATCTGACCTTTGCGGTTGCCATGACTTTTCAGTCCAGTCAGAACAGAGAAAGGATTGTCACAATTGCTGCTCATCCTAGGCTGTTGACTCAGTCAAAAGGCTTAAACTAACTATTAGGATGAAACTGGCAGGAAAAATGCATAAATACAGAGGTGATGTATTGCTTGGATTTGAATCTGGTTTTTCTTAATTTTGAACTTTACACATACTGAAAATTCTAATAAACCTTTGAAGGCAGTGGTGTTTGCAAACGGCATACTATCATAAGCTTGTTTGAAATTATTTTCTCCCTTGCTTTACCACAAATATTGAAAAAGCTGTTCCTGTAATTTTCTCCTTTCATTTTTTTCACTGTTACCGCACAGTAAATAAGATACTTGGTTCTGACTCTTTCTTATTTGTTGATTTATAGCATATGCTTCACAAACACAAATACCCTTTTTTAACACATCAGAACACAAAACCTAACATGACATAAAATGTAATTGTTAAGTTGTAAAAATGAAATGACTGAAAAGAGGCAGCACTGTGGGTTGAACCTTTGAGGGGCTGAGACATCTGAAAAATTTTACATTCTGCACTCCAAAGAATATTTCCAGACTGCTTTCCAACTTCATATTGTTTAACACAGAAATTCTGTGAAATAGCCCAGCTTACATACTGAAGGCATGTTGTGAAATCAATAGAATTTAGCCTCAGCAGCAGCTGTAAGATTTGGCCTCTGGAAAGTGTGAAAGAACAAGAAAAAAATTATTCAGGAAGAGCATATATTTTATGAGTAGAAACAGCAATGCTAATTGAATTCTACAAAGAGACTATCATTGAAATGTGAAGAGCCTTTGAGCAAATTTATGGCCACATTATGCCTTCTTTTTGCATCCCATTGTGCTCATCTGGCTCATAACTTGGCTTCAAGAGCCAGATCCTCAGCTGCTATAAATTGGTGTCATTCCACTGAAGACAGAGAAGCTGCACTGATTTACACCAGCTGTGGACCAGGCATGTCTATTCCTTCTATTTTTTCCGACTATCTGAATGAAGGTGTAGCCAGAAAAGCTACTATGGTCTAAACAGGAGATGAATAAACATAGCTGGAAGCATATCCAGCATGGCTATAACATTTCTATTGTTTGAATAGAAAGAGATGACCCAAACTACAACTGGAAATCAGTTAATTGGATATTCAGAGACCTCCCTCATGTTTTTAACCATCTACCATACATACAGGCATGTTCTGCTCAGAATCATTTAAAACTTCATTTTATTTGTCGAAAACCCAGTGAAAATGTGAACTTGTTCTGAGCACATTTAGTTCTTACGTGTTTTGTTTTATGGTTTTGGTTTGGGTTTTTGTTTTGTTGGGATTCTCTTCCTAAATCAATGAGTCATAATATAGCTCTCTGAATTTCTGTGTTGATTTTTGAAACTCAAGGTCTTTTGATAGAACTAAATTTTATAAATCATATTAAAATTAGAATGACATGCATTTTTGAACAGACTCTAACCTTGGGTAATTCACATTGGCTTCTAAAATCAGAGTTCCCAGTTTTATTACATCAACTCTCCTTTTGTTTGTATCCTGTTTCTTATTAATTTAGTGAACAGAAACATCTTAAACTAAAAAAATGGAAATGAATATCATTATTATTTTTCCTTAACAAAAACTCAGTAAAGTCTTCATGAAGAAGACTCCTGGACTTATGAATGTATTTTACAGCCTGAATGTTCAGCATGACTCACAGAAATTTAAGATTTGTGTATTATGACCAGAGAAAATAAAATAGCATTTCGTGATACAGTCTCTGCATTCTCACATATACCTGCAAAGCTGTAGATATATTTTGAAGAAAAGGCAACTCTATTCTTCACTTCTCCACAAATTAATCTGTGAGATCTGTTATTCATCAGACTGGATAGACTCTCAGCATGTTGAAAAGGGGCTCCTTATTTCTGTGTGACACATCCCATTCTTTGATACTCAAAATTTAGAAAGCTAAAGGTATACATCAGAACTTTGAAAAAATAAGGTTTCTGAAGGGCTTTTATTGCAGGTGTCTTGAAATTTCCAGAGGTGACACTCAGTTCTTTGGGAAAGCCAAAAGCTGTATTCAAACACCGAAGTACCAATTCAGTGACTGGCTTTATATTTTTTTTTGCCTTTTATTTTTCTTTCTTTTAAATGCATCTTTTTCCATTGGAACAAGTTAATTAGCCAGGAGAAATTAAGGATAAGGGGTTAATTTGTGGCAGGTTGGTACTGCCCAAAATGAAAGGTTCCAAGGACATATTATTGGGAGCAGGGTTCTTTCTTTAAAAGTGTGAGGAAGAAAATAAACATGAAATAAGTTTTGAAAAATATTAAAAGCATCCCTTTATGAGGTTTATTGCTTCTAGGTAATTAATAATGATAAAATATCAGTTGATTAAAACTTATCAGTTAATTAATAATTAATCCTCAGGTGGATGTGATTAGTTACTAAATAATTATTAACTCACTAATGATTAATGGTGATTATTATTATTGATTATAATTTTAAATAACGCTTCTAGTGTGTCCGCAGTAAAATAATTTATCCCTTTCCCTAAGCATCCATCCCCACAGCATCTAAAGTGCAGATCAATCACATTGCAGGGAAATGAGCTCCTTGTTCTCTTTAAGAATGTATCTAAGTGATTTAATAACTGTAAGATAAATGGATGGAGCCTTTGGTTTGTAATACCCATTTGCATACGATCTCTGTAATTCTTGTTGGATTTTTTTACCAACTCTGTGCCAACAGGACATGATTCTGCTGTTGAGGTAATGTGCTTGCAATAATCTAAAACACTGCTTTATAACAGACGTGTGGAAATGTCCATTATGTTATGCATTTAGTTTGCCATTCAAGGAAAAAAAAGGCACTTCAACACAGTATGAAATGACAGCTATAAAGAGGGTAATAGATGAGACAGTAAAATGAAGCTTGTAGAATTTTTTCAGGAAAATCCTATTGATTGGATTGTTCATCATAAAACTCAGAGTTGGAGTAATAAGGTGTTTTGAACTCAAGAGTTCTGAACATAGCTGCTGTTGTGCAAGGACAATATGAAATTTGAGGAGGGAAAAAATCCATTTTAGGAATTTGGATTAGACCCTTTTGAAATAAGCCCATAAACTAGATGGTTTAGATGCAATATGGCTGGATCCCAAGAAAATATGTATATGGCAAAAGCACCTTCAACAGCAAGTGGTGAAGCTAAATTATGATTACTACATAGTGACATCAAATTTGGACCTGGTTAAACACTGGCTTCACTGAAACATTTGAATTTTTCCTATTTACCACTCCTTCAGCCTGGAGAAACCCAAAGCCACTGAGCCTCTCAGCTCCTCTGTGGCCATGATCTGTTCAGTATCCCAGAGGAATAAAGAGGTGCCAGCCTGGAGCACAGATCTGAATTTTACTCCTTTCTGTATTTTGATCTGTATTTGATCACTTTGGTATTACCTCTTTAGGGACTTAAATGTCAAAACCAGACATTTTGCTATCCCCAGCTACACACACTTTACATGTAGGGAGAGACTTCGGCTCATATTTGAGTCCTGCCCAGCGAATCAGAAGCTTAAACATGGCAAAACCTTGGCCTGTCATGCAAACCAGGTCCAGGGTGTTTGCTCAGTGTTCCATGGCCATCGGTGACTCTGGCACCGCTGGGTGAAGTTTCACCTTATTTCTTGTGTGGAGTCAATGAGGAACAGAAATGTTCATGTCACTGTAAGCAACATGATGGCAGCAAGCACTGGAGCTCTGAACTCCATCCTGCGTGCAAAGCTCTGCTCCGGATCTTTATCCTCTCAGGTGAGGTCAAAGGCTGATGGCTGAAACTCGCGGGTTTTTCTCCCTGTGCTGCTAAAAGCACTGCATCAAGCTGCACCTGCAGAACTATTCAGTGTGTGTAGAGTGGGCACACCCATTGCCATTCTGAAGATGTGCCAGCTCTTTGGTGTATGAAATGGAAAGTGACAGTAGGTTGTGAAATTGTGATGAATGATTTAGGTGGCTGTATTCAGCTGTAAGCAATAAATGCTGAGCTCGGCAGAAACTACTAAAGGCAAAACTGCAAGTCATTTACTAGCAACTTAAAGCACATGAGATTTGTAACGCATGAGGCCCTCAGGCCCATCACTTCTCTTCAGTAATGGGCAACAATATTTTGGTGAAAAATGGCATGTTTAGTTTCAACTTTGTGCTGCAAAATATATGGGTAGCCTAGTTTTCTTCATTTCTAAGGGTGGTAGCTATTTACATCTTATTCAAACTGCAAGTTTATCTTCAAAAAAAGTTGGCAATATTAATATTCCTTGAATGAGTTTTGATAAGGAGGAAAATCAATACTTCAGGATAACTAAAACAGCACAGTTTTAAAACTTCGGGTCCAAGTGATTTACATTTCATCTTATGTTTGATAAACTTGTGTGAGATTAACTCCGTAGTGAGCTAATACAGCTATCCTTTGAAGGAAAAAATGAAAATGTCATCTATTTCTGCACATGTACCAATACAGTTAAGTAGTTCAAATACAAATTCTCATTTAAGAGGGCAGTGGTGGGTAAGGGGTTGCTGGCATGAAGCTGGGTACTGAGATACCACATATTTGGTGTGACAAAGATAAACACCATCCAGCTGGGGGCTTATGCTGAAGTTTTCCTAACATACCAGTTTTTAAGTTCATGAGACAGCCTTCAAAATACTGTTGCATTTTGAACAGTGAGCGTGTGAAAATGGTGCAGTGGATGTCACTGTGGGTTTATAAGACCTGGAATTCCCATAAAATCCATGTCTTTGTTTTCCAAGTATGTGTAACCTAAACAGTGGAAGGCACAATAAGCCTGCCATCTTACAGCAACACAGTCTGAGACAAAAGGCATTTCCACTCATCAGAGCTAATTAGGTTATGCCACTTTTCCATGGGTTATTTTCAACATGGTCACGTTATCTTAACTCATGAGTTACGACCTCTTCTCTGTCAAGGTTTGGATGGTAGATGAGTTCTGCAAACAGCCAGATAATGACCTAATGACTACAAATCCTTCCTGCTTAGCAAGGATCTGATGTCTGCTTTCTCCTCCGGTATCAATAGCTGAGCAACAGTCTACTGATAATGCAAGATGGAGATGGATGGTTTGTCTTGGCTGGCTCTGAGTGCCGCCCTAAATATCCCACCCTCTGTCTGCTCCCATGTCAGCTCTGCCTACCACACATACTTGTGTGCACCTTTGCAGAAATGATTGCGCTAGCTATAGAATAGCTGTTGAAAACATCCCAGACTCCAAAGGTAGTACAAATGTCCTGAAATACTTCTTCTGGATAGGTAAATGAACAGGTGAAAATTGCATTAATTCATCCATTTGCTAGTGAAGATTAAACCTCAGTAGTAGGCAATGAAATCATGCTTCCAATTTTTTTCTTTTTTTTTTCCCAAATGTCTAGTTAAGAATTTCCTTTATGGAAATCTTGCACCTTTTTACACTTTATTTATCACAGCTAAAAAATTATCACTCTAAAAAATTTTCTATCCAGAAATACAAGTTATTTGACACTACAAATCCTTAGATTGGCAGCATGAAGCAGGAAGGAGGAAGTTAAAGCTATGAACTAGATATTTATGCTTTTATCCTGAATCTATTGAAACCATGGTAATACATTAATCATTTCTGTTCCATCAGTGAAACCCCGTCTAACTTGGTCAATAAAAAGGATTAAGATGAAAGGAAAGTAGTAAAGTACTTTCTGTCTAGTGGCAGTGTACATACCCACTTAAAATCAATTACCTATACAAGGAGCTATAACTACTGACAGACAGTTTTCATGTCCTACAATGGTTTTTCCCCCCATATTATTCAATTGGAACTAAAAAGCATCAAAATCACAAAAGCTTTCATGAACTAAAACCTCAAGGTAAATCAGATCAGTCAAAACCTTTCACCATAGTTTCTGAGGGGATCTTTTTAAAGTTTTGTTTCCATTTTTAAAAAAACTTCTATTTATTTTTCCAGCAAAAGGTTCACCTTTTTTGGTTCCTAAATTACTCCAGTAATTTAGGAGTGGAAAAATGTTTAAATAATTAAACAAACAAAAAAAGATTGAATAATAAGAGAATAAAATTATTTTGGAAAGCCTTGCAGGTGGCGATATGAAGGATTTCTGATAGCAAAAACTGCTTTAGAAGAATCAGATCTTAGTAATCAGGTTTTATGGCAATGGGTGAGAAAATTTTACAGGACTGCTAGAGAGAAGGCTGATGTGGAAATTACATAAGATGCGGATCTTCAGAGGTTAGGGGTGTCCAGGAAGATATCATAGATGCTATAGAAGAAAATGACAAGATTTTGGCACATTCATGGCATGAGGAAGAACTGGCTGTGTTCACAGTTGCTTTCCTTCTTTCACACACAAGCAATTGCCATCAGTCAAAGTGTTTTTTCCCATGTGTGGGTGCAGAAAACAAGTGGTATTTTCATCCATTTCTTCTACTTCTGATTTCCTCATTTTTAGAAGTGTCTAAACAGCCAAATCTTTGAAGATGTAAAGCAATTTTCTTTTGACTTCTTTAGTGTAATTTCCCCTTTTCTGTCCCCTCATCCAAACAAGATGTTGAATCCTGGGATACTAGAGGTCACTATTCTTCCAAATTCATACTTCAGAGGAAGTTCAGAAAAAGAAAAGGATTTGTCATTTATGTTCAATAATCGGAGTGGAGCACCTGCCAAGGCAGAATATTAGATTGTTTCATATAGTGACAGATGATGATGTCCGATGACTCTTGTAATGTAAATTGATTTCAGATTACTGTGGAGTCTCTCTTTAGTTGACAGTGATTGTGCGGACATCTATGAGGGAGAGTTAGTGTGATCTAAATCCATGGGTTTTTCCTCTATGTGTTTAGGGGATTCAGTAGCATGGTTTTAATGAAGACTCTTTAATCTATGGCCATATAGAATTTATTTTGAATAAAAATCTTTTCCATAACAGGAGACTTCTTTTTTATTTCTCCCCATGAGCGATATGGCCACAGTAGTTAGTTACTGTCATTTCACACTCTGGAGCCTGCTGAGAGATAAGTCACATTTTTCTTGCCTCTTTCTCTGGACTTCTGCCTGAAGTCTTTCTTCCATGGAACACTCAATTACAAGTTGCTCAGAGACAGCAGGGAGGGAGCCAAAAGATGCAGTGCCCAAAGAGGAGGGACCCGTGAGTATGTTCCTGCTTAAAATGTGCCTGGTGTTCAGATGAAACTGTGGCATGAACAGGAACATCTCTGCAAGTGTTTAGACCCAGAGAGATTGTGGTGGTTATTTCTCATATTATGTGAATCTATTTCAAGCTTCCAGTTACAATAATATAAAACCAAAAGAAGATCCAGATTGTGATTATGAAGGATTTTTTTTTTTTTTAACAACAACAAAGGTAATAACTTTCAAGGAACATTTTTAGATCTATTTCTCTCAAATCCTCTTTTTGTAGGATGGATGTCTCCTTCGAATTTTATAAATGACAGTAGGTCTCAAGACTAATGGTGCCTGTTTTCAGGAATGTTGCCATATGTGAATAGTATTTGAATGGACTCTTATCTTTCAGGGTGGGATGGGAAGATAGAGGAGGATTAAATAGGTTTTTATAGTATTTTTGTCAGTTGTTTGAAAGGTTTTACACTTTAATAAAGGGCACATTAAATGAAGATATACTGATTATCGGAAGATTTATCCTGTAGTCACTGAAAGCCAGAACTGTACAAATTAAGTATTTCAGAGTAAACTGCATGTAAGCAGATTGTGTCTTATTCTTTGCATATACAATTTCCATTTGTGTGCACATCTAAGCCTAATATTTTTAAGTTCCTGCCTTTGGAATCTTTAAAATAGAAGACTTACTGTGTTATGCAATTTATTCTTTTGCTGATAATTACTCTGCAATCCAGAAAAAAGAATATTAATAACTTAGAGATTTGGAGCCACTTTGTTTTTGGCAAGGACAGTCTCCTTTTATTATGAAAAACTGTATTAGGTAGGCCCATGCTTAAAATATGAAACTGTATTTCTCACTATTTTCTTGACCTGTACAACTTAAATATGGTTAATGAAAGAACACTTTGGTCTACTTTAGATTAGAAATTTAATTCTATATACTTTGATTACCTGAAATTATTTTAATTAATCTTATCATCATAAAAATACCAAATATTTATCATTCATCCTTTTTGGAAAGATTGTGTTACTTTTCAATACTCATATATATGATAGGTCTAAGATGGTAAATCATGCTTAAAATTTGTTTTTCCCAATTATGTTCCCCCTATATGAATTTAAACCATAATAAAAAATTATGAAAATGCTCATCAATAAAAACTTTAGAGTAGGATTTAAAAATAGGGGTTTTTTTCTCACAGTACTGGAAAATAGCCGGTAATTTTTTTTTCCAAGTATACTATTCTATTGGATTAACTTTTTTTGGTTTTGTGTATAAAGTTCATTTATTCTTAATTAGGCAGTGGTAATGGTCATGAGACCACTCTTGGAAAAATTTTAGAAACAAATGAAAGGATTTCTCCAGAAGTTAAAAATGATTGATTTAAGTCTGATGAAGTCTTAATTACAAAGAATCTGCACTGGGAAAATTTAAAACTGTAAGATACTTGTCCAACCCCAAACCAAACCAAAAAAACCTTTGTTCAAGCTAAAGAATCTGAATAAGGCAGTAATAGCAGCTTGAATTTAAGCAAACACATACACCTGTGTTCATCTTTAATCTATTTCTTTAATTTATGTCTAACCTTTTGATGAATGAGTTTAATGCCCGTAATAAGGACCACTACAAGAAAGGATAAAATTGTGATATGGATTTTCAGTAATTCTGTAGTATTATTACAATGTTTATTACATCATCGCTGAGATGTGGATGGAAAATAATTTCCCCTCGACAGTTTAATACTAGTTAAATTTAGCTCTTAATTATTCACTTTCTATTATAACCTGTGATTTTTACCTAGTTTATTTTATTTGTGTGAATGCAGCAGAGAGAGGAGTGAAATGTTTAAAAGTAGTCCCTGTTCTTCACCACAGTGCTGAATCAAAACCATGACCAGATATAAAATAGGAGTTCATCTCCAGGGTATTTAGACTTGGTCAATGTGAAAGAGTGGTATGCTACGTCTGAGGTTAATTGTTACTCTTTGACAGTTTCACCAGACCTCTGGGTTATCCTCGCAGCATCTTGGAATGAGGAAATGTCAGCTGCACATTTGTTTCAGTAAATTACCTCTGTTTATGTGAGATTATGTGAAAGTTCTGATATTTCCTGGGTTACTTCCATGGTTACACCGACAACCTCTTTGTAAATTTGCTTTGTGGTTAAGACTTTCCTGATGAATCACAGGGCGGAATTCCTAGCATGGTTCTCCAAGTGCCTGGGACATTTCTTCAACCCAGCTTCTGTAACATGAACCCAAAGTTCTCTATACATAAAAACAAACAAATAAACAAACACCACAAAAGAAAAAAATAAACCAAACAAAAAACCCCGAACACACACACAAAAAAACCAAACAAACCCCCCCCAAAAAGCCACAAACAAAGAAACAAAAAACAGATCAAAACAAAACACAAAACACCAAAAAACCCCAAACCAACTAAACCTTTCTCTAAACTATAATTCTATCTCATATAGTGTGGATACAGCAGGCATTAGTCATTCATGAGGATTAGTTTGAGATGATTACATCTGAATGACAGAAGTGCATGGAATATGGCAGAAAAGAATTTCTTAGTTGAAATTCAAGTCAAACTCTAAACAAACCGTTGTCTCTATGGTTCAGGAGATTTTAACACCTTTTGTCCATTCTTGTGACACTTACAAGCAATTCTCCTGACTTTATATAGAACAGAATTACTAAAACAAAGGTCAAAATGACCTCAGCTATAGATGCTGAAAGCACAGGAACCTGGATAGAAAATGTTCTGGGATGGCATATTTTGTTTCTGGCCTACCATTTTAGTTTTCATAAGCCACCAAAAAACTTTTATGGAGTATTTTGTGTTATAAACAGAAGTTTATCTGTTAAAATTTTTACAGTAAATTTCTGTTTACTATAAAAAAAAAATTCATCTGGGGAGACATTTTGCCAGAAAAAAAATCAGGAAGGATCTACAGAAAATTTCTTGACATGTGGTCTTTCCAAGTTCTTGGGTTCAATCTGTTGTTTTTAGAATATTGAGAAGCCAAGTAAGATCCATGCAGGCTCCTCTGTGATTTTAGACTCTGTGTAATTCAGTGTTCACACTGCTTTTCACTGACACAAGATGACAGTGACCATACAAACCTAAACTGTAACAGGTTCTTCAGATGGCAGAGTTCAAAGGAAATTTGAACTCACAGGAGACAGATTAACCTGAGCCTAAGGGGCTTGAAGAAATATAAAGTGTTAGGTTGTGCTTGCACATCTCACCCTTTGACAGAACTCAAATATCTGGAGATGCAATATCTCTCCCTTCCTCCTTGCAGTAAAAAGCACCATTTGCCTGAGGGTAGGAAAGGACAATTTAGACACGGGAACTTAGAACATTAAAGAAGTCTGTTCTCACAATAATTAGCACCATTCAACCCTTGTGATTTGAATCTGCCAAGGATCAATACTTGGCTAAGAAATGACTGCACTTTTTAGGGTTGAAATTAAATAACCTTTTTAGGAATATTTGGTGTAACAATGATGTCATGCATTGTCTCATTTTGGAGAAGCCAACCACATCTTTCAGCACAATAAGTTGCATTGCCTTTCAAGATTTTTAATCCCCTTTGAAAAATCCTTCCTTTGTCAGAGTAGGTCATTTCCTAAAATAAAATAAGTTAGAGTAATAACTATTGAAAAACTTTTTTTGAAAATCTAAGAAACACATCTCTTGATATTTTCTACCCTTCTTTAGCCAAAGTTCATCTGAATTCACAAATTCTGATGAATTTTGCATTCACAGAATTTTGCATCTTGCTTCCTTTCTATAACTGGACATCAAAAAAATTCTCTCTGTCAAGGCAACGTGAATTGTGTAAAAGCTTTGTGCACATCTGAGGCAGCAGGCATAGTCATGGTATATATATCATTTTACTGGGAATTCTGTTCCTTGCCATCTCCTGAGTATCTGAGACTGTCACAATTCTAAATGGGAGCAAATGAACCCTGTTTAGACTGTCTCTGTTTGCAAATGAGTCTATGGTGGGTATTTCTGCCCTTTACCCACTCCAGTTTCTTCTGTTCGTAAAGAAGTTCCCCTCTCTACCCACAGGATTATAAATTTCACTATATTTTTATCATCATCCTTGAATAGCTCCAAGCAATTTATATGCATGAACCTTTTAATTGACTTAACATGCCTTTCTTAGGGGGATAAGAATTAGTTATGAAGCATTACTAAATAGGTCAATTCCCACGATGTTATAGTCTCTGGATAGTCCTCCATTTTATGCATAAAAAAGCAAAGGATTTTCTTACCATATCTTTAGTGTGTAGAAACCACATGTTTTCCGTGAAATCAGAAGAGGGAGACAGAATTATTATTTAAACCCATACCCCCACAAGAAGATATAGATTGTATCCAGGCAAGCCACAGAGATTACTGGCAAAGCTGGCAAAGGAACCATTGCCCCAACTGTTTTATCAGGCAGCTGGGAAGAGAATGGGGATACATATTTACTTCATGAGGGCAAATATTCCTACTAAAACTCTCCCAAAGGGAGTATATTTCAATCTACCAATAAAGGGGATAAATTCTAGAGAACTTTATAGTGAATTAAAACTAATTATGTAGTTTATTATTATTATATGTATTTAATTGAAAAGCATTTGTCTTGGCTTCTTTCCAAATTACACATCTTTCTTGCTGGTCGTTTGGGTAGGCCTCAGTAAAACATACTGAGCATGTTAGAAGTATGAAAACTATATCCTGCATGAAGGATGTGGACTCAGTGGTCTGAAAGGTCTTTGCTGCAGCCATCGTGTTTCCATGACTACCTTTCAAATTAGCAGGAAGAGTTCATCCCCGAACACCAGAAATAAAATCCTCTCATGCAAGGTATGAGTTGATTTTGTTTCTCTCTCTTCACAATTAGCCACTTTCTCCAGCTAAGATTTAATCATCCATCTTGGCTCTCAAAGGAGCTGTTGTCATATTTCTTTTCCCAGTTCACCACACTCTCTTTTTTTGTCTGTGGTCATCACAACGACATTCGGTGGGGAAGACAGGCAACACTGCCAGGACTCTACTTGGTAACTCGAGCCAGAAATACAAGAGGCACATCAGTAATTGTTGTGAGCAGGGAAAATTCTTCAAAGACCCATGGAGGAGCGATTGACGAAGCCCCCTTGTTCTTGGTCCACATAAACACCCAGGTTCCATTTCCCTGCTGTTCACCCATTATGAAAGGCCCCGAAGTGATGCACTTTTGCATAGAAGGGGTTATATGGATTGAACTCGTGCATTTATCTCACAGCAATAGGAGCCTTAAATGGTTTTGTATTTCACTAGACTATTACAGCTGTTGAGCTGGGCAGTGGTAATGATGAGGGTTATTTTGCCAGCCATAAACAGATGGAGCATTACTGTGCAAAATGCTGTGGTGCTGTGAAGACAGTGGGTGAAATCCCAGACTAGGATGAGAGTTCTGCTGGCAGCCCAGCTAGTTCTTCAGCAGTTGGAATCTCACAGTATTTTTCACCATAGAAGTGTATTAATTGCGTTCAACTGAACAGAAAATACAGACCCAGCCATTTGTATCAGAAAAGTTGCTGTACTATTTAAGAACACTGCAGGATACCTTAGGTACTCTATATAAAGTAAGTGTAGAAATACACAAAATGCTATCCACAGAAGATGTGAAACTAATCATTCTGTAAAAATAAAACCATAATTTTTTATGTAGTTTGGGGACGCAAATTTTCCAAGTGGATTGCAAAAATGAGAAAAAACAGTGAAAGCAGGAAAAAAAAATAGGAACCCCCTTCATCACTGTAGGGAGGTTGGACTCCATGGTTTTGGGAGAGCCCTTCCAATACAAAGTATCCTATGATTATATGAACTAATATGGGAGACACACCAGTTTTATAGCATGGAAATTAGAATGATTTTAGTTAGAGGTGAACAGGACAAGTGTTTGTCCTAACTTTGAGATCAATGTTTCCAGTTCTCCATGTCTTCATCTTCTAGCAAATATTGCCTCTAACCAATAAAACCCCCTCAGATTATTGTGTTAGGGTCCAAATTTATCACTATTACAGTATCACTCACAAGAGTAATTATGCCTACAGGTTGTATTTTAAAAGATGCATTCAAATAGTACCTGAGCCATTAAGCAGCACATGAACATCCATGTAAGGACATGTAGCTATGTCTCTATTGTATTTTGTATGTAACCTAAATTGTAGGTTAATGACATGCAATATCAGACAGAGCAGTGACCAACATCCATTTTAATTCCACATATATTTCCTTCTCTAATACAGTAAATTACCCTACAAAATGTTTTCCCTGATTTGCATTTTTACTGCTTTGCCATTTTTTTCATTTTACCTCTGTCTTTCAGGTACAAAAGCATCCCAGGAGCACTATGTTTGCTACAAGTTAGTAGCGAAAAGAAAAATAAGTAAAAAGATATCTGGGATGTTGTAACTTAAACAGCAAAGATATTCCTAGTAGAAGCAGGAAGATTTCTAGAAAAAGAATTAAATTTTTGGTGTGTAATGAGCATGGGAGAGATTATTCTCTTCCCCCATGGAGGTTAAGATGCAATGCCCCCAGCCTATAAACAGTTATGTAAATGCTTAATTTGAAGCATATGAGTCATCTCAGAGCTTACAGAGTGTTAAGCAGTTTCCTCATTGCAGAAGTGTAGCCTAGACAAGAGTGATAACAAGGGCTCTGCTAAGGTTTCACTACCAATTTGTTTAGAGCCCTTTCCAGTGCCTAGCCATTCTGATTTTATTTATTCTTTTCCTAATAAGTTGAAAGTAATATTGCCTTACAGATTATACAGAATTAAACTTGACACCCTTTATATAAATGCATTAATAAATATTCTCCTTTTTTCACACTTCTTCAAGTAGCCTGCCAAAAACAAATTACCTCCTTGAGGAACAGATGAAGAAATAGTGAACGATGGAATGAGCAATCAGAAATGTAACTAGCAGTGCTTGTTATCACAGTGACATTTACTGGCCTCCACCAGAAGGAGGTTCCATTGCCATTTAAATCCAATTTTCACAGAAGAAACAGTGTTGTAGACCTATAGTAAGTAATGCATGCTACACTTATAACACCAATGGGGCCAGAATAAATAAACTCTGGTACAGAGGCAGTGCAGATGATCCAATACAGTATTTTACAGCTGTATTGCTTTCAGGATTTTAGCTATTGTTTTCTGAATATTGTTTTACGGTGGGAGATACTCAGGCCTACTGTTCATTCAGCTGATCCTGGAGGGTCTCTGTTGTGGAATCTCATTGACTTGCTGCCCTTGTAGTTGAATTAAATTAAACAGAGGATTAAAACACAAATTTCTCTGAGCTCTAGTGGCAGATAAATTGGAAGAACAAGTGACAGTAAGTATCCAAAAGTCCTACAGAACACATGCAGTAGAGCTGGAACTACACCTAAATGTCAAGGTCAGTCATTTTTGGGAAAAGATAGTCTCAGCCAGAGCAAATGGGTTTCACAGCGTTTTGGTAAATCAAACATCTTTAACATGGTAAGTCAGTAAAGCTTACAAAGCTGTGGTCTTGCATACTGACAGTCATGCGGGATGTTTCCTACCTGATCAATAGAGCTAGAAGTCTGAATTTCCTGTGGGCTACAATTGTCCTCTTGGAAGATGCCTTCCTGTCCAACATGACCAGTGTGCCAGTGGTCTTGGTGCATCCTAGGTCTTGAGGCGGTCAACAGGGAGGCAGTCTACAAGCTACAGCCTTGAGAAGCTCAAGCTGGACTTTCAAGGACTGTATTTCCAGGCAGAAGGATATACAAGACTTTCCAAGACCATTGATATGAATCTTGCTAGCAGGAAAACCTTGGGATCCCCAGCCCCAAGTAATTTACTCAAAGTAATTTTAAAACTCTGAGAAAATAGGTGGTCAAGGTCCAACCGGGTTGTCAAACTTCTTCCTGCATCTTGAACATCTGAACTTGAGTTCAGATTCTACCAGTTCTGGGAGAGATCCCAAAATCTTTTTTAACAGACCAGCCTTGCTTTTGTAACTATCCTGGTCTAACAGCTCTAAGGTGCTGATCTATTCAAATTAAATAAACTAGAAGACAGGAAAAAAAAAATCAATGAAACAAAATGGCAAATCTTTTTTAACATAAATCCTGTCTCCTGGAAATCTCAGCTTTTTATACCACTGTCTAAGCCACAGAAAAATAATTCTGTTCAACCCAGTGTGTCCAGTCTATGAATTAGTCATTTATGAGCACTTGACAAATAAAGCTGTAAAAATCATGTCAAAGGTGATTTTATTCCTGTATAACCTATTTAATAGTTTACCTTTGTAATTTTAAATAATGTATTGGAGCTTTTCATGTACCCACTTAGTGAAAGGGTGAGCTAGTAGCACTGTATTTTTTGTCTTTCTTAGTGAAAGTCTGTGGGTTTGTGGTTCTTTACACAAACATGAGCTCATCTGCAATATCGCCTATGGCACCAAGATAAGTTTTTATTCATAAAAGTGACATTTGAGTAACTAATAGCTTTTTAATAGAAATACCTCTACAATGAATATAGAAAGCAGAGGTTTTTTCCGAGTCTTCATTTATGCAGAAAATGTCATGTCAACCTTTTTCTTCTGCCTTTTCGACAAATGCTCTTTTCAAACTTAAATTTCATATTCATTCTAATATGTAACATGTGCTAATCATATTAGGAATGATTCATTTTGTTCAGAATGGCAAACTGTTGCTCTTAGCTAGTTCTTATTAGCAATGCTACTCCTAAACTTATAGCAGAAGAACCTTTCTCAAGGATGAAGGAAAGTGGTTGCTCTCAGCCAGTTCTCTCACGTTTTCTGCAGTGTTTTATTTTATTGACTTTGTTAATTTCATGATCACATCTCAAAGTAATTTCATATTATTTAATGATCTCTTATGTTAGAGACCTGGCAGGTTCCAGCCCTCCTAACCTTACGTGTGAAGACAGAGGTATAAAGTAAATTCACATGTTAGCAGGGTTCAGGCTGCCTCTTGCCTGTCCTGGGTGCTGAAGATCAACGCCTGGAGTTGTCTCCAGGCAGGGAGGTATTGGAGAAATTTACTCACCTTTAGGATGGGGAGGAGGGATGGGATGAGGGATAGGATGAGGGTGGATGTGGGAACAGGACAACAGGAGCGCTGAGGGCTTTTGTTTTGAGGAGAAACAGCAATATCTTCATCTTTCTGCTCAGCCTTTTTTGGAACCTGGTTTTAGGCTATTTCATTGTCACTGGGTAGGTGCCAGTAGCCCATCTCTGAGAGGTATCTCGTTACCATCATCCAGCTTTCCATTTACCTGCTCTCGAAGAGGTCAGGTCCTAACCTCAAAGGCAACCTTTTTCTGCTTCTCAGCTACTCCTTCCACACAATACTGACCTAAACATTCAAGATGGAAATAGCTTTTACAAGAATTCCTTATTGCAGTATAAGGGGGCAAAAATGAGCAGAACTTATTGCTGTTCCTATTGAATTAGCTTTTTCCTCACACTCATGGGGACAGGTATTCGCTTTAGAGACTGGCTGAAATGAAATAGAAAAGATATAGGACCAAATACCCTTTGTCATCCTATTACCTTCCTTTGACACCCAGGAAGTGCTGCCTGCCATCTCAGTCTTGAAAAAAAAATCCCCATCTTTAAATGACCACCTAAAACAGGAGCAATTTTGCCTCTTTTCCCTCTACCTTTTATTATTTTCCTCTCTTTCTTTGTGCTTTTTAAATGAGCTCATTATTTAGCAGTTGAACTTTAGCATCTCACACTACAAACTGTTTTAGGACAACAATCTATGTAAAGTATAGTTTAACATACTTGCTATCCAAAATCTAATGCATAGTAAGAAAAAAGAAAATCCTAAACAGCTCTCTCCAAACTTGAGTTTTAGCTTTCTTTGATTATACTGAGAGGTGGAGAAAATAAATGATGAGTTAGAAGCAAAGCACTCAATTGGATAAGATCACTTAGCTCCTTCTTATATCCATAAATTTACTTATTTTAAAGTTTCATGTAAAAGCATGCTTTCTTTAAAAAGCACATTGTTGAACTTCCACCAGAACGCCTATTTTTTGTTTTTTTCTTTTTGTATCCTGATGCTAACGAAGCTTGCTCCTTGATCCTATGTTATATGCACCTCCTGATAGAACAGACAGACTACCTGCACACAAAGGAGAGATATATAACCTTGTTTTTTATTATTTGCATTGCTGTATTTAAAGTCTTTCAAAATTTTCATCTTAAAATTAAGGTTGTTTTCAGGGACTGCGACACTCATACCTAGATATTCGCCTCTCATGCTATTGAATGGTGCAGGTAGAGGATGCTGGGGTAGTAGATCTTTGCTCTGATTCAGTATGGATGACTGTTTTCTTTCCACTTTTGTATTTGTAGATCAATGATCCTAAATTACCATTACAGTGTTTTAAAGTGATTTTTTTGGCCTCACTATTCTCTCCTCAGATGATCCATATGACTTCCTTTAAGTATGAATTTAAACCCCATTGAGAGTGTACACTATAAATATGGTGAAAACTTGCTGGATATGTGACCATGCAATACTTGGTGCTTAAGGCCATCCATTTTGGACTGTTTTATAAACAATTCTCATTTTCATTTCTGCATTTATGACACATTTTTAAAGGGATGGATGCCATTTAGATGGCAAAGGACTGGAAGTAAAAACTATGCTAAGCCCTTTCTAGAAATCCATCCATGTTTCACTATAAGTAAGTTTACAGTAGTTTGTAACAGCATTTGCAAATAATTTTATTGATAAAAATCAAAGCTTGTAGCTGCGATGATATTCTGTAGAGCCAGCAATGGGCTATGTAGTGCAAGGGTTAACACTCCCTCCTCTTCTTCCCCAGACTCGGACTAAATTTCTAGCTCTGAGCTACAAGTGCAAATGGGTTTTGTGAAGTTACTCTGGTCCCTTGTGGAGAGGTGTCCCCATTAAAAGCCACCATGCAGCCTGGGGTGATCGGCAGCCTCAGCTCCGGGGGACAGGGGGCTGGGTGAGTGGTGGCACACACTCCTCTGCAGTTACAGACACCAGCCTGCCACCTCTCTCCTTGGACAGTTTGTATCATAAATGTTGTATAATGAATATTTGTCTCTGTTCCTGTAACCAGCAGCTGTCACACATTGTATTTCTATTGTCACTCGAACCCTGCTTTCAGTCCTTGCTCTGAGACTTCCTGGAACTGTTAAAAGCACAAACAGCCTTGTAGACAATGTTCCGTATTCCCAGGGCTTGAATGCAACAAGGTGAAATTTTCCTTCATTTTCTTCTATTTTTTAGAAATGCCATAACTCCCATGCCTCTCAGAACATTTAGAAAATATAAACAGAAAAAAAAACCAACCCAAAAAAAAACCCCACCCATATACCAACATCGAAAGCAAATACAAAACCAAAAAAACACACAAAACCACAAACAAACAAACAAACAAACAAGAGGAAAACCAGAAAACAACCAAAACAAAAAGTATAACAAGGAGAAATTACAGTAATGATGGGCATGCAGCACGGGGAGGGTGGATTGTGTAGATTGTTCAGGAAATTCACAATTATATAAGTAAAGAGGATTAATGTCTTGCTTGTTGCCCTCAAGCATTTGGCTTCAGACACAGGAGCCCTAAATCCCTCAGAAGTTTTGCTGGCAGGACCCTGCGCTGGGGAACCATGGAAATTACAACTGAAGGAGAATAAAGATGGACTAGGGAAATGAGGCCCACATGGCTGCTTCTAGAAGATAAATCATTTCAGCCTTGCTGCTGTTCAGACTTTCCAGTATCGAAGAGCATCTCCTCTTGACAAAAATATGCAGGAAACCAAAATAATTTGATGACTAATTGTCCTTGAGAAGGAAGTTGTTTTGGGAGAATCACATTTTATGATGCCCAGGACCTACTTCAAAGATAGATAGGGACATGAGGCTCTGCCTCTTCCTACCGTACCTCCAGCCTGGCCAGGCCATTTTCCCATTAAAGGGCAACAGCCAACGTGAAGCCAGCCCTTGATCAGGAGTTATTTAGGAGTACAAGAAACTCTCCCCCTCTGGCCTGTGGGATACAGGAACAGCTACTCTTTGCAGAGGGGAATGAAGTTCACTGATCTTCACCCAAGTCAAAACCAGAGTGAGATTGGGAGCAGTGGGTGGGTTCTGCCACAGGAGAGGAGCTTTCATACAGAGTGAGGACCTGGAGGGTGGAGCTGTGTGGCCCAGGAATGTGTGGCAGGAATCCTGCCTTTGGCTAAACATATTTTTCCCTGTGGGAATTCTTCTTGTAACTCAGGTCCTCTGCTCCTCAGGTCAGAAAGCAGGGTACAGCCTCAAGAAGTCATGCTTGCTCCCATTTATAAACTTCTTTCTTCTAAAGTCAGGTAGCACATATGCAGTACTAGCTGGATTTATTTATTTATTTTTTTTATTCCATTGGTGGTATTTGTGCAGCTGACTTCACCAAGCATTGTCTATCAATCAGCAATTTAATGAGGTGTAATCTAAAAAATGCCTGCTTGCCTTTCATGTGGAAAGGAAGTCAATCAATAGCAGTGGATTATTCCAGCACGTGTATGGTCTGAGAGTATAGCACATGTGTCACTGAGAATAAAATTAGTTTCTCCATTTGCATCTTTGTGAACCAGAGGGGTTTGTTCTAATGGATTTTGTTTCAGTGTTTTCTTAGGAAAGCACTTATTAACTAAAGGTTAATTCTTAACACATGTAAGAGAAATAGAAAGACTACATAATGTAATGACTACTGTGTAAAAGCAGAAAGCCTAATGCTCTTACGAACAGCATGCATTTCCATTTTTATGCAATAGAAACATTTGATGTTCTAGGATTTTAAAATAATATAAACCATATGATATAGTCCATATAATTAAATCTCATATTGTTTCTTTGTTTGCAAAGGTTATGCTAAGAATTAGTATTTTCTCTGTCCATTGCATTGTGCCTTCTTGATTTAAAGTAGAAGCACATTTAAACTCTTGTGTATATATAGCTCACTCTTTTTCATTTTTTTGTTCAAGTAGAAAAAACAGCTATGAATAAACATAAAATCCTTTTCTACCATCAGAGGCTTTACCCCAGTAAACTGAATGTTGGTGCTGATTTTATTTATCTGTTTTCTTAGTAATCAGTAGGTTTATTTCATCAGGGCTCCAATTTTCAGTGGTTCTTGATGGCTTTCCTGGTGACAATTTGAACAGACTAGTGGTGTCACATATTTTACAACCAAATTGAAGTATTCTGATTCACATAATAGATGTGTTTCGTTTCAACTGGATTTATCCTGTTTTGTCACATTGCTTCATGGGAGCAGTAGTTTTCTCCATTCAAATGTCTGCCAAACATTTGGTCTTTTCCAAAGGACATTTTCCATCGTAAGATCTGATCTGACAGAACAGATTAATTCGTGAAAATCTTAGAACTGGTGATGTTTGCAGTGTGTGCTGAAGAGAAAGATCACCAGGGGACGATAGAGCATTTATTTGTTGTTTGTATGTTGGAATCTCAGTTTCCTTAATACAAAACAGGTGCAGGTGACACTGCACATGCTACTTTCAAAGGCTCTAATTTATTTTTTTTAATCTTTCATACGCAGCCCATCTCTACAGCATTTTTCAGAATACCTCCTTACCCAAATAATTCCCTGCAGCAATACTCAGGCAGTGGTAGACTTGTTTATGAAGAAAGTGAAAAGAGTGGAAAAGAATAGTCAGGCTGAGCAATGGAAAATAAACTCACAAATTATTTAGTATATATGTGTGACTACAAAGTTGAGAATTTGATGTACACACTCAAATTACCTAATGATGATACGAACATTGCAGTCCTTCTCTCCATAGCAGTTAAAGAGAAGCTATTATAAGACATTCCAGTAAAACACATTTTCTAATGCTGTTAAATTCTGTGTCCAAAGATATCAACTGCATGAGCAGTTAGGAGCTGAAAGAGCCAGAAGAATTTGAATTTGTATTTAACATGAATTGATAAGGCTATTCCTTAAGATTGTTGATCACATTTAAGTGTGATCTGACATATTAAGTTGTTTGCAAAGTTTGGGAAAATAAGTATGTAATTTATCATTATCTGGAATCCAGAACATCATCTGCTATTCTTTCTACAGAACATATTGCACAGTGTGCCTGAGAGGGAGGCTGGGAGAAGGTACTGGTTGTGATGATTGATGAGCAGAGATTTTTGACATGGGCTAGCACCCACAACAGACCAAAGCAAACTCACTATAGTCTGTTCAGAAAGAGGAGGAAAAGAGGATTTATAAAAAACCTCCCCAGCAAGACATTTGAATTCTTTTATCTGCTAGAACAACACTCTTCAGGTTTTAAAAAAAAAAAAAAAAAAACAAAAACAAACCAACGGCCATTATATGTGCTGTTTTCACAAGCAAAATAAAATGGAAAGGGAGCTGTGCTGCTGCCTGTTATTCAAGTAGTTCCTCAGCAAAACAAGTCCAGCAACTGCTGTGTTCTGACAGAGAGTCACTGAAGTCCCTCCTTGAGCCTGCTGCTGCTTTACCTCTGGACTCTGTTTGGGATGGAGAAATATGTAGTATTAGACTGTAATGGCTTGAAACTGTCTTTCCTAAGTACTAGAGAAATTATTCTAGCTTTGTAGTTTCTTGAGCCCCAGAGTCACCCACAGAACTCCAGGAGCTTACAGGTCCTATTGCATTTCCTACTAATAAACATTCTTTACCAG
>WBMY01000672.1:488196-558374 GCA_013397315.1 Donacobius atricapilla | reverse complement strand
GCCGTGTTGGGTGACACAAACAGTGGAGATGTTTTTTCTGCAGTGGAGGGAGTGTCGTGCTTTTGAGAGTGATCCCTGTTTGATCAGGGTCAGGCTTCAGGACCTTGTTTCTTCTGCCCCTTGGTCAGTAATTATGGTCACTAAGAGTGGGGTTTGCGCTCAGCAAAGCACAGCCAGGGCAGTGAGGTGAGTAATCAAGTCAGGGAATCCTAATCTAAAAAACATTCATTTTGATCTGCTCTACCCTTTGGGTCTTGTCTCTTCTTACCAGTCCCAGCTCAGTACATGCCGAGAGGATATGCAGTCATTTTCTAAGTGAAGTAGTTCAGAGCATTGTCCTTGTTGCCATCTGATTTTAGACACTGTTTTAAGTTTTGGATAATATAGGAGGAAAAATAAATAGTAAATTTCTTTTTAAATCATATGTATCTGTCCTGTATCTCTTTTTACTGGCCCTGAGCTCAAAATCGACAAGATTTCAGATTACATTATTACATGCAATAAAAATTTCCAGTGGTACCTGAACAATGCCGTGGATGTCAAAAAGCCTGCTTGTTTGCCTTAGCACTATCAGTTTATCTAATAAAAGATTATCTCTCTATGACCTTTGCCAAAATTACTCCAGTCAGAGGATTTTGCTAACAGCCTCCTGCTCTTTCATCCAGGCAGATATCTTTTATATACGCTCCTATTTTCAATGTACACTTATTCTTTCTATCTAGAATTATAGATACTTATAATTCTTTAAAAGCAGAGCAACTCTGTTGTTATTCTCTGCTGTGTATTTCAGATCTGAGCGCTGAAGTTGTTAACCTGGAAGCATTTGACAAGTTCAGTCTCGTGTTGATTTCATGCCCTGCAAAGGGAAACAGACTTACCTAAAAACTGGGAAGCTGGATGGGTAATTTTTTAATTAAAAATGTGGTTGGTGCCACTTTGATATGACAGTTTTTCCAGCTCAGGAGACATTTGTTTTCATTCTTAGGACATAAATTTCAGCCACATTTCTGTCTCTGAGTTTATCTGTGTTACAGTGGAGTTAAAACCAGTGCAAACAGATTAACGAAAGGTATTATCTGCATTTAGTGACACCAGGTAGTGCCTGTGTCCAGGAATCCAGGGTGGGTCTGCCCTTGGTGTGGGAATACTGATGCACAGCAATTTTGAGCACTACATACAGTGTGGTGTAAGCGACCAAAAGGCATCTGCTGTACTACCCAGAATGGAAGACCAACAGCTTTTCCCATCATCAAGTTTTTCACAGAACTGCAGCCAATGGAATAATGTACTTGCACTGCCCTCCAGGGAGGACAAAATGAAACTGGTGCTGGAGCCCCTCTGCTATGGAGACAGGCTGAGAGCTGGGGCTGTTCAGCCTGGAGAAGAGAAGGCTCCAGGGAGACCTTAGAGCCTAGTCCAGTGCCTAACAAGCATCCAAGAGACCCCCTATATACATATCTATGAAAGCAAATATATGCCCTCAGAATGACTTGTCTTTAGACATCCTCTTTAGGTTCTTCAGGTATTTTAAAGTTAAGGGTACTTTTCAGACAGCTTTGCTTTTGCTTCAATTCTTTGTTTCCTTTCTCACATCCACAGCCAAACATTTGGAAATATGGCCTTGGTGCTGTGTTTTGACTCTCTTTGCTTGCCTGTGAAAACAGCCTTAACATGACGTATCTTGAGATGTGCTTATTTTACTAGTAGTGTGTCCAGTTGAGCTTAGGTGTCAGAAACAATAATTCCTAAAAGAAAGTGTTGAAGAACACTCATTTAAGTTAGGTGAAAGATTAGTGCTCTGGGGCCCTTCTTCTCCAAACAAGAAAAGATCTCTGTACTTTTTCCTCTGCAATGTTATCTCTTGTGAATAGCTTCCTGCTCTGATTTGTTTAGAGAAAAAGATGTTGCTTAGGTTGAAGGACTGACTCCTTTCTAGGATAAGCCCATTTCCTACTCAAAACCTACTTACTCAAGCTCTCTGCCTTGTTCTGTGGGTAGTGGTGTCATGGCACAAGCCCTTTCCTATCTAATTGCTGAACATAGAGGTGAACATCCTCTCTTCCATGACTTGTGATTTCAGAGGTGGAATGAAGGAGCAGAATTGCATGCCTAAGCTATAGGCATTCAGGTGGTCCAGGGCACATGGGAGCTGTGGGAATACTGGTGCACAGCATCGTATTTATGGGGCCCTTCCTGACCCATGTCCCTGACAAAGAAGATAGCAAGGTGCAGGACGAGAGTTTGTGATCTCTGAAACCTACCCGGAAGGCCAAGGATTACTGCTATAAGCAACCACTTCTGGAGACATGGAGTGGCAGGTTGTGCATGCAGCATTAGTTCTGGGATGGGATCAGCTGAGGAAAAACACTGTCAGGGCATTCATAATCATATCTCACTTACTTCTAATCTTTACAATGTGATGTAATTATTAATTGAAAGCAGCACTGGTCCAAATTTGAATGGCACTGGAGTGCTATAAACCTGGAATAATTCTGCTTAAGAGTATGGCTTTTCTCCTGTGGAGTCAAGATCATAATGCTGACAGATAACAAACACAGGCGAAGGAGTCAGCAACTTTGGGCCGGATGAAGAAGGTGTTGTGTGAAGTCCGGGTGGGTCTTTCACCAGCTGCACTGAAGACATAAAGTTATCACATTCCTCTCTGCAATGTTCCTCCAAGTGGACTTAGGTAACTGATAAGAGCATTGCCATCAGGTGCCATCCGGGAGAAAATCTAACTGTTATAATAATGTTTCAAAGGTGGAAAATCTGATGCTGGTTGGCTGATGCTCCACGGAAAGCTCAGCAACATGCCCTATATATTGCCAGAGATGAGAAGAACCAGCTTCTGTTCCCACTGCAAAAATGAGCTCCAGCATCTTCCCACTCTGCCTGACTCTTCTGCTATGTTCTGTCTATGGTTCTCCAGTCTCTGTAAGTAAAACCTGATTTCTACAGGCTCCTCTCAGTCCAGAGGCATCTCATACCTTATACTGCTTGTATTCCATTCTCCTCTAGGTGGGACATCTCTCCAGTGAAGCTGGTAAGTGTGCTGTGTGAGCTGGTTTGAGTTTTGAAGCATTTCCTTCTACTTGCTGTGAGCCCTACATCCAAACACTTTATGTTTTGACTGTCCTGCAGATGCTGGAGAAGATGAGGTATTCAAAGACATTCCCCAAATCAACTTGGGTGAGTTCCTGCCTAAATTCTCATGAGGCCTGGAGAGTTGTGAGCATAATGCTGAATTTTCAGTATTGTAAAGGAGACTGATGGTCAGGCAGCTCATGGTAACAGGAGAATTAAAATCAAGTGAGCTCAGAACTACCTTCCTCTCTCTATGACACCTGAATATTCCCAGGACTGTAACTCTGTGTAAACAAAGGATGCAGATGTCTTTTGTTTCTGAAGTTTGTACAGACCCATGGTGCTAATGCAGAAAAACACTGTATGATATGGAAGGACTCTGCAGTCCCAACTGCATTTTCTGTCCATCTCTATATGATTTTTATAAAGTTTTGCAAACATGGAAAACAACTTAGATAGTTTTTGATTACTGTCCCATTGTGTGACTCTTGTCATTGCCTGAGAGCAAGCAGAGCTCATCAAAGGTGACCATGGATAATGGTGCCACCACAAAGGCAGACATTGCCAAGAAGTAAATATTGAGCAGAAACTAGAAACTGCTGTTACTTTTGTTACTACCTATAGAGGCTGGTCCTTACTTATTTTCTGTAGATGCCCAAGGACATTAACTTTATATAAGCAAAGGTTAAGGTTCAGTATGGTTTATGATACGAAATACATTTGAAATTATTGACACTATCTTTGATTAAATTGCATTTCAGCTGCTGGACTGGACCTCTTTCAGGGTGATATCTTGCTCCCTGTAAGTAACTAAAAGCTTTCTGTTGCTTGTCCTAATTGTATTTTTGCTACAAATCAGCTCATCTCCCTACAGTAGATGCATCACCAGCTGTTAATTCCCTTTTCAGAAAAATCAGCTAAATGCCCTAAGAAATGAGACCTACAGATGGAAGTTTCCCATTCCCTATATTCTGGGTGATGACCTAGGTAATGCAGACCCTTTATTCAGATTTTATCTCCAATCTGTATGTGTATTGCAGTCACTGTGATAAAAAATTTGCCTTTTTCAGAACTCTTTCAAATTAAAAATGTTAAACTTCACTAATTACTTATTGTAGTCTTGTTTATATCAAAACCTTTTTTCATTCTTCTACAGCTAACATAGCAAACCACAAAGTAATCAATTTCAATAATTTCTCTTTTCAATAATTTTTCCTTCGGTTCCACGTGTGTATCTGTACATCTTACTTCTCCAAGGTGAACAATCTGCAATGCATTAAAAGTTCTGTCCTTGTTTTCCAGACCTGAACGCCAAAGCAGTCATTCTCCAGGCATTTGAAATGTTCCGCCTGAAGTCCTGCGTTGATTTCAAGCCATATGAAGGAGAAAGAACCTACATTTTCTTTAGCAAACAAGATGGGTAAGGGTAATATCAATTTCTGTTTAGTTTTGCTGTGTAGAATCAGCTGGGAACTCATTCCATTTGACTTCAACAGTCTAAAGGTTTGCTGTCAGCAGAGAAAAAGAGGCCGCCAGGAAAACAACTCATCTTAGGTTCTTAGACAAAGCGCTTGCAAGCCACTGCTCCCTCTGCTGACTGGTATTTAGAGGATGAGCTCTGAAGGTGAATCGCAGCATCTCTGGGTTTTCATCAACTACTTTCCACTTTTCCATCTAGGGTTGTTTTCCATTTTGATGAAGACCCCCATGTACATCCTTTTAACTTACCAAGAATGTGAATGTAAATAGCTAGAATTTAAGTCTGGAAATTTTTGGAAAACAGACAAAAAAAGACAGTCTATTATAATATTTCTACTGTTTTGACATGGTTCCTCTTTAATGAATGGTCTCTCAAAATCTGAAAGGGTTTTATGCACAGACATTCAAGTTTTCAAGAACTGAAAGGACTTATTTCCTACAGCTAAGTATGTTTTGAAAGAAAATGTAGAAAAGCACAAATATCTTCTCACCATATCAGCTGTGAATATTTCTTGTTTGCCCAGAAGTTCATGTTTCTGCCTTCAGCTCTTTCTTGAGTGTCCTACGACACTTCTCTTACAAGTTTACTACCACCGTGATTTTTTTGATATGTCAGTATTGAAGATCTTAATACTGGAAATGTATTTTGACACCTCTGGCCAATGCAAAGCATGATTGCTGTTAAAAAGGACCAAATGTTGCTGTTCTAAATATTCCTGGGTCTTTTTTCTAGCCTAAGTTATGCTCAGCCTGTTTTGATGAATTTTCTGTTTTCATGTACATCATATGTTTTATGTTTCTTGGCCAAATGGCAGCTGATGCAGGATGAAACTTCTGTGGCTTTCAAAAACGCAGGATGAGCTCCTCTGACACAGAGAATAAGTAATGAAGTGATAGTATCAGAGGGTTAGTCTGCTTTCAGGCTAGAGTATTTTTAGGGTATCAAGGCACATGGTCAGCAAGGAATAATGATTTATGTGACTCCTTTCATATTGAAGACTTTTCCAGCGAGCAGATTGAAAAGATAAATACGGAGAAGAAAACTGCTGAACAGAGAGTAAGCTCTCCCTCTTTCTCAGGTGTTGGTCCATGGTGGGGGACCTGCAGACTGGACAGAACCTCTCAATTGGGTCACGGTGTGACTACAGAGCAATTGTGGAACATGAGATCCTGCACGCTTTAGGATTTTACCATGAGCAGTCGAGGATGGATAGAGATGACTATGTGAATATCTGGTGGGATGAAATTATTCCAGGTGTGTTTTAACATTCAAGTTAGATTTTGCAAAGTGTACATTTATCAGTATTCCATTTTCACTTCTAAATTTAAAGATTTTCCTAAAGACAGAATTTCAGAAACAGTGAGCCACACCTGAGACCACTGTAAAAGAAATTTTGGTGCAACTTCTGTGGTCAAACCCAGACATTGTTTAAGGCCAGAAGAGAGAAACCCTGCTTGGAAATCAGGACTTTTATTTCCCCTTGGCTCTTGGACTGCTCTGCTCTCGTATTTTAAACAAAATAATTCCCTTTACTGAATCTGTTTCCTTTTACCATGTAATGCAAATTGTAAACGTATTTAGATGGTGAGTTTTGAGATGGCTCTTCTGTAGGCAAAAATCCTTTCAAAATCTGAAAGGTTTTTATATTCAGAGATTCAGGCTTTCCTGAAACTGAAAATAATCACTTTGCACATGAAAAAAACCTTAAAATTATTAGATCAGATGGGAAATATGAAATAGGGCTCTGTCCTGCGCTCTCCTATCCCTTTGTGTCTCTGCAGGTTCTTGCCTTCAGGTTTAGTATTACCACATTCAGGAGCTTTATGAGTTTCAGCAAACTCTTCACAATCCCTCTGATCTCTAGGCAGTTTTTCCTGTTGTCCCCTGTAAGATCTGATTCTGTATTACATAACAATGATTTATTTGAATGATTAGAAGAGGTGTGGTTTTTTTATTTTTGATAAAAAGTGCAATTCAAGTCTCTGTAAGAAAACAATTCCATGATCTTATGTAATCTCAAGCCTTGAACTGAAGACTTTTGTGATTTGCAGAAGTGGAGGGCAGTTGTTACACAGAGAAATTGTAGTTACCCACCAACACAGTCATGTGCTGTTTTGTCTTTGAAAAAGAATGCCAAATATTCTGAAAACATTATTTGCAATCATAAATGCTGGCAAGCTCTTTTTGCATTTTGTTGCATGTGAAATGGCTCCCTCTCTTTGCCCTAGCGGACACCTTCATAATGAAAAGCTTTCTCTAAGGCCAAACTACTTCACTAAGAAACCATGAGAAACATGTTTCCAAAAGCCATTTCAATAGAAACATCATATCAAGATTGTAAATCTAGGGTAAAAATATCTTTCTTTTTTCCCAAGAGATTGCTAGGGCATTATTTATTTCAAAGAAGAACAGAATCTGAAGACACTTCAGGGCTGTCATATTTGTCTCCTTTATGAGTTTCAGGGCCCCTCCTTCTCCATATATGATCTAATACCCTGGGAAATGCTTGCATCAATATTCACAGATTCTGGAATGGAGTACATTAATCCTTAAACTTAATCCGTCAGGATCATTACTATTAAACCATACCTATTAATTCTAATCTAACTTCCTGTATATCCCATTTTTTACACCTCATTGATATTCATTTTTTAATTTACTGAAGTCACCTGTGAGAGCCCAGAACTGCAATCCAAAGGCACTGCTTTATTGTCCAAATGAAAAACACAAATCTTGCTAAGTTTTAATATTTTGTTGTGAAGTAATTGCTTTTGGTTATATAATTTATGCCTTAGAAAACTGTATCCAAGGGGACATGCTAATGCAGTTTCCTTTCCATTTCCACTAAAAAGGAAGCAATTTTCTGTTCTTTTACCAGGAAAAGAGCACAATTTTGCGAAGTATGATGACACCTACATCACTGATCTGAACACCCCCTATGACTACGAATCACTGATGCACTATGAACCACTTTCATTTAACAAAAATGCAAGTGTCCCCACAATCACAGCAAAGATACCAGCATTTGATGACATAATTGGACAACGTCTAGACCTCAGTGCCATTGACCTGGAAAGACTGAATCGCATGTACAACTGCAGTAAGTCAGAATTTAACCATGGCAAACAGTTTCTTTGGTTATACTTGAGCCATACTGGTTCACCTCCCTTACCTCTCTAAACTCACAAATACTCTTCTCAAATGTGCATGAAGAGGTATGGGACAGGACCAGTGGTGTGCAGATAAACACAGTCAGTTTATTCCCTTCTCATTCCTTTTTGGCTCTTTTCACTGTCATTATTTTTGTAAAAATTAGTCAAGGAAAGCCAAACCATTCACAGTTTTCTTCCACGCTGCAACCAGGAGTTTAGACCTGTGGTTGTGTTCTGCCTGTGGTGTGTGGGTAGCCTTGTTGTGCTTTTTTGAGGTGAATGCAACTGCACTTTGCCCTCTTACTGACATTTGAACTTACTCAGATTCTTTTGCACCTGAGATTGGCTAGGTCTAGAGTCCCACACTGTCTAGGTTTTTGCTGAGCTGGTTGGAGATGTTATCACTGATCGTGGTTGTTACTGAGAAGTCATTGTCCCCTCAGTGCTGTCAGCAGAAGCATCGCCTTGCAGGCAAATTCATCTGAACCAGCCCAAGGTAACAGGGTGGATTTTGTTCGGAGTGGAAGGACAGAGCTCAAGTTCATCAATGAGAGAACTGCCATGAAGAACAATAACCTCATCTGAGAAATGGTTAAGTACACCAAAGCTGGCAAAGAGGCACAAAGACAGTCACCATCTGTCACTGGCACATCAGCCTTATTAACCTTCTGCAAAGAGGTCCAAGATTGTTGTCTTTATCCAGGGAATACCCCCAGGACTCAAATGTTTCCTTTTTTGAGTCATTGGGCTCACATCTGCTAATGTGAGGGCTGTCTTCTCTACAGGACGGTTATACTACAGTAAATAACTGTAAATTATAGCAGAAATTTTAATGAGCTAGTAGCTTGCTCTGAGGTGACCATTTGTGTATTTTTATTCAGCTTCAACTCACACCTTTTTGGACCAGTGTTCTTTCGAGCTTGAAAACATCTGTGGTATGATCCAGGGCACCAACCATGACCAAGACTGGGTCCACCAACAGGGCAGCGTGACAGGGCAGGAGGACCACACACTTTCTGGGCGCTGTAGAGGTAAAAGAAAGGAACAAAACACTTTCTGAGCTGGGTTTTCTCCAGGGTTGACTACAAAGATGGGTTCACAGAAGTTGTTAAAGACTCTAGACAGTGTTTCCATTCCCACTCTGACAAACTTTTTCAATTTAGTGGAGTGTTGTCCACACCAGCAAGATTAAAGGTGACACAGAACAATCTTAACTAGAAGTCTTTTAAAAATAACCTGGAAAACTATTTACTGCAACTTCCAAAGTCTGTGTAAAAGTTATATTACCTCATGGTAAGAATCAAAGAGCACTTATAGCCACTCATAAATGTTATGTTTGCATTGCAGATGGGAAGTTAAGATTGTGGAATTCTAGTTCTGGAAGTAGAAGAAAGTTGCAAAGATTTTATGATGGGAGTTCAGGGATACTTTTATTTTGACATGGTAATTTTACCAGTTTTCAAAGGAAGACATTCTCAAAAATAGAGCAGTGAGCCCCAGTCACTGTCACTGTCCCAGCTGAGAATAGAGATTAAATCCCAACAAGCAGTTCTGAAAAGCAAGAGCCTAATTTGTCATTGTTTAGACAGGATAAACCACTACACAATTCCAAGATAAAAGTGACTTCTGTGGTAAATTTTGCCTCAGTAGAAGGGGAAGGACTCCTGACCTAAAGCACATTCACTCGTGCTTTATTACTCTTCAGCTTTGCGCACTCAGGAGTAGTTTATTCCCCGTAAGTGACCCACCCACTGGAAAGAACAGATGTCCAACCTTTTATTGATCAGGCCCAAGAATATAACTCAAGAAAACCACCTGATATTTTCTAGAAATACATGCTTCTAACCCTCAGCTGATTCTTAATTCTTTCTCTCCTCTTTCTCACCCCGTACAGTACAATTGTAACTGGAAAAGATAATTTAACTGAGTTTTTGAGTTTATCACATAAAATCCAATCTGCCTCAACTGGGCACCTAATGTGCACTTAGGTTTTAACATCCAGTGACTAAGTACAAAATAACTATCAATGGTTTTTGAAGAGTTAATGGAGAGGGGTGGGTGCCTCTGAGAATCTCCGGAGTGTAGAAATGAATTGCCTGAGTCAGCTGTGTCCTCTCCTTTTGGCACCCCCAAAGGGTCATTGACTCCATCAGGAATTTCTGACATTTTTTGGGAGCTGGTTCTGCAATCATTTCAAATGGGGGCAAATTCTAAGTTTCTAACATAGATGGATCCTAGTTTCCCCAGACAGTTTTGATATTCTGGGTTTTTGACTTATTGCCAGATAAATTGAAGGAGGGAAAGTACAGCTTAACATTTGTGGAGTCTGCCATATTCTAATTGCCATAGGTACTTAAGTTGTCTTTATTTGACTTTCTAATCAAAAAGGAGGTAGAATCTAGATCATTTGGGGGTTTGTTACTATAACAGTTGCAACAACAGGCTCACAGCTGTGCTTCTCACTTGGAGCAAGAGTGATCATACTTGGATTTAATGCACTTAAAATTAAAATAAGTTTAACTGATGGTCAAGTGTCATTCATTGCATAGAGCAATCTCTGGCAAGGTTTCTGTGGATATGAGTTCAAAGCATTGCTACCATGTGGAAGGAAATGAAGATAATTTCCCTGACTGATTAGAGAGCACCTGATAAACAGCTCAAGACCCTTCACTAACTCTGCAGGAAGCTGCACTGCCTTTATGCAGCTGCAGGTATAACTGTTGGAACAAGATGATCTTTTAGGTACTTTCCAACCCAAACGATCCTATGGTTCTAAGATATGTTATCTTGGGCAAGAGTCCATAGAACTTTCACAGAACAGCTAAAAATGTGAACTTATTAATTTGATCATTGACTAAATTGAATTACTAAAAAGCAACACAATACAGATAAGACATGACAACTTAGTGTGATACCAAGATATGACAGGTGTGCAAATGGTGAATCCTTGTAAATATGAGGATAAAAGTAGACACTAAAATATAGAACACTTCAAAAATGTTAATGGGGAATAGAGGAGCAGGAATTTTTAAGTAATTTTCTTATGGTGAATCATTGAGTTTTGAAGTGTTTGGGCAAGCTATAAAAAAGACCTTCTGCATGTTCAAGGTCAGGACAGTGTTTTGTCTCCAATCCCTATTTATTATCTTTATTGCTGATAAGAAATTATCTCACTCTTTGCAACATAATATAGTACATGACCTCTAAGATATCATTTTTAGATTATCTTCAGTATAAACCAAGTAAAAAAAAATGTACCTACTAATTGCTTGTGGTCAACATGAATTCTCTGCCTCATATATCTCTGACATTCCTGAAGAATCCAAATTCCAGTTAGACTAACTAATGCAAAATTGATATGAGCTGACAGCAATGAGTTCCATATATATGCTGAACTGCTACTCCTGTTCTTATCCCAGTCTGTTCTGGATGGTTATCACGTCATTTCCCTTATGGTTCATGTTAAGTACTACTCTTTTGTTTACTAAAAGAGTGCAGATGAAATGATGAATTTACACCATGGAGTTTTGCAGGAAATGTGTAAACAGGCAGTGACAGACTACCCTTTCTTCCCAGATGCTGGCTACTTCATGTACTTCAACACCAACTCTGGCCAGGCAGACCAGGTGGCAATCCTAGAGTCCCGCATCCTTTATCCAAAGAGAACTCAGCAGTGCCTCCAGTTCTTCTATAGGACCACAGGAAGCCCTTCTGACAAGCTGATCATCTGGCTTAAAGAGGATGATGGCACTGGGAACATTCGTAAGATGAGGAAAATTCAAACCTTTCAAGGTAATTCTGGAAATAAGGTGAATATTTGGGTAGAGTTGTCTTACTGTGCCTATGAATGCAGAAGACTGGCTCAGAAATCAAAAGATTTTCCCAAAGTTACCAGATAATTTGCAATACAGCTAAAAATTTTGGTATTACATGAGCACATTTAGCAGAGAAACTGTGGGTTGTAATAATGTAGTTTTGGTGCTTTACAGCAGAAGTCACAACATTCCTAATATTATGTTGCACTCAGTGATTGAGAGAGACCCCAAGCCATGCTGGAGACCAGCTGACTGTGTCTATTCTGGCTGCTATATGATACAAGAGAGGGCTGTTCAGGTGTAAAATAACTGTGCTCCTCTGCAGTTAATAAGAACCCCAGACTGATTTTTAGTTATTTGGATATATAAAAGCATATGCTGTTTTGGAAACGTGAATTGGATTCCCACTTGGGGTGGTTTGCTAAATAGGACAAACTCAGCCACTGCAGCTGCATGTGATTTATGTTGTCAAAACACAAGACCGGTCATAACCTGCCTACATCAGGCTACAGCAGTTTGCAGTGAAAGATAAAGCCATGAAGAAGTGTCAGGAACACATTGGGTCATTGATTTCCAGCCTCTTGTTTAGTCTTAGCCCTTAGGCTGTTGCACTTTATACTGGAGGCTGTCATTCCCTAGCATGTGAAGAATTCCTTGTGCAACATGTCCAAAGCATTTAGATGACAAAACAATGTGGATATATTATAGTCACAATATCAACTTAAGATCTCTGGCCTTCAGGACTCTATGAGGGGTCCAGTTGTCTAAAAGTGCAGCTGGGATGGATGTCTAGGGACAAGTTGCTTCATAATATCTCTAATCACATTGATGCTGATGTTTTTCTTTCCTTCTACCAAAGCGGACAGTGATTCCAACTGGAAAATTGCCCACGTAACCCTCAATGCCCAGAAGAAGTTCCGTTACCTCTTCCAAGGACTGAAGGGCGACCCCAGCTCTTCATCGGGTGGGATTGCTATTGATGATGTGACTCTGACAGAGATGCCCTGTCCCACAGCTGTGTGGGTCATTCGCAACTTCAGCAAAATCCTTGAGAACTCATCCATCAGTGTTATTGAAAGCCCCCGGTTTTACAGCCCTGAGGGTTATGGATTTGGCATCAGCGTGCTGCCCAACTACCAAAACACTGGCTATGCTCGTGTTGCCTTCCACCTGTGCAGCGGAGAGAACGATGCAGTTCTGGAGTGGCCGGCTCTGAACCGCCAGGCCACACTCACAGTGCTGGACCAGGACCCTGACGTCCTGAAAAGGATGTCCTCGAGCAAAAGCTTCACCACAAGCAAGGACCACATTGACTCAGGTAAGCAGTGTCTACCTGGAGGAATGGTGATAATGACAGGCAAGGAATCTGAGTAAGAGGACTGAGTGTTGGACTCAGAGGTGAGAAACTTTGGCCATATTTCCTAATTTGGGATACTTTCCCGTGTACATCTTCCCTGTGTGTGACTCAGAATTCCTGCCTCTGGAAGATTGTACAACATAAAAAGTGACACATATAAGGTTGACATTGTTATGAACAATCCCTGGGATATCTGAGCTTGACTCTAAATATAGATTTTTCCCAAGAGCTGGCAATTCCCATTCTACCTGTGGTTTGTCCCTTGTGATAGGTGACATATCACCACAGGTTGATGGAATGCCAGCAGGGTGTAGTATTCTATCACTAAAAAATAATTTAAGTTAAAACTGCATTTTGGAGGCTCAGTCAACTTCAACATGCTCAGTGAACCTCAGCCTACATAGTCTGAAAGCACAACACTCACCCTTTCTCACGGATGTGTTAATTCAAAATTGTTCAGCCTGCAGAAGGCTGAGCAATCAGGGGGACCTAACTGTGGCTTTCCAGTACCTTGAGGGAGCAAGAAAAATGGAGAGAGCTATTTACAAAATGGAGAGTTATTTACAAAAGCACGGAGTGCCAGGACAAAAGGGGATTGTCTTCAAACTGAAAGAGAGGAGGTTTAGATTGGGTATTAGGAAGAAATCCTTTACTGTGAGGATGGTGGGGCACTAAGAACAGGCTGTCCAGAAAAGCTATGGATGCCCCATCCCTGAAAGGATTCAAGGCCAATCTGAATGGGGCTTGGAGAAACCTGATCTAGTGGAGGGTGTCCCTGTCCATGGCAGGGGGTTGGAACAAGATGATCTTTTAGGTCCCTTCCAATCCAAACTTTTCTGTGATTCTATGGTAGAAATAAGAATAATAGGACAAAACTGAGTTTGGTACAGAATAAAATACTACACATGAACCTTCATCCCCTTCTGCTTTTTCTAGTGGAAGTTAAGTACGTACTTTTTCAGTAGGAGCTCTTAAACCCTAAATATGAATATGTTTAACAAAATCATAGCGATGACCAAAACCAGCTAAATTCTAAACCATAGGTACTTCCAAACTGGTTGGGGAGTGTCCTTACTCAGGAGGGAACTCTTAGCTGGTAACAATGAGGAGGCAATTTGTGTTTGTTTAGCTCTCAGAGAAAGAGGAGTTGTGGCATTTCAGAGGCCTTACACAGACTAAGAATCCTCATGCAGACCTAACCTGAGGATCACCTGGCACTTTTAGGTTGTCAGTCCCCTGGGATTTGTTTGGAAATTTCAGGCCTGAGCTTGATTTTACAGCATAAATCCCCTTTAACACAGTAATGCAGGAAAAAGTCGTGTCATACTTTGAACTGCACAATTTTGTGATTCTCATTTTCTCTTTGCAGGTAATGGAAATATAATATGGGATAAACCATCAATTGCTGGAAGATTTGATGAGTCATGCAATTGCAGCAGAAGTGTAGCCTGGGGGTGGAGTAACTTCATATCCCACAGCCAGATGAGACGGAGAAGCTTCCTGAAAAATGATGACCTGATTATTTTTGCAGAATTTAATGGTAAGGAGCCCTTTCCTGATTCTCCTTACAAAATAGTTAATTCCTTCTATTTTCATGCATCCAGATAACTCTTGACACCTGTCTCCAAGATCTCCTCTAGAGAGGATCAACTTTAAAAAGCATTTCTGTGTCCTAGTGGCAGGCGGGTGAGGTTGACTAAAGTGATTGTGAATTAAGAGGGATCTAAATGGCACTGAGTTTTGAAATGTGAACTTCTTAGACACCTCTAAGCACCGTGACCAGTAGCTATGTCCATTTCTAAGCACTGAACATATCAAAGGCCATCCCCACTGTGTTTATTTCCAAATAGAACAGTCTCACAGAGCATCACAGATTTACCTAATCAGTTTCTGTAATTTCAGTATTATTTTCTATCTTGTGCTTTAAATACACAGAACTTCTTGTGGTACAGCAAGAGCTCTATAAAGGGAAAATGGACAAGTAGCACCCTCTGGTCCAGAAAGAACCCTGTGAGCCCCTGATGTGAGGCACGCTACATATGGCATCATTCACTGATTCTGATGTCTTTCTCCTTTTTTTTAAAGATATAATTCACCTCAATAACACTGAAGTTCCTGTTGGACCTGTGCAATCTGCCCTCACAGAAGGCCTTGTTCTTGAAAGGCAGAAGAGAGCAGCCCAGGACATGGAGCCCATTCAAGACTGGCTGCCTTATCTGCCAGACCCATGTGACCCAAACCCTTGTCAGAATGATGGAGTCTGTGTAAATGTGAAAGGAAAAGCAAGCTGCAGGTATCACAGACCTCCTCCCTCCTTGCTCTGCCTTTCTTCTTCAAGTGATGCAGCTAAAAAGTATTCAGAGCTACAGTCCTCAGAGGTCTAAGCCATCAGATCTTCAAGGAATAGTAGAAACAAAACACTTTACCACAGTTGCTAATTCCTACCAGCCACCAGGAGGGCAGGTTTCCTTGCATAAAGCAAAGAAGCCCCATTCTGTGGTGCTTCCAGGGTGTGTAAATAGCCTCCTAACAAAGTGGGAATGTTGTGACATGAACCCCTCCAATGGGAACTGCTCATCGGAGGTAGTAAATGTGAGGACCTTGGGGAGAGAGCATGACAAGGCTCCTGATCCACTGAATCTGTGCTTTGTTCTCCCAGGTGCCCATCCGGACAAGCCTTCTTCTTCACCGGTGAGAGGTGTCAGTCAAGGCAGGTCCATGGGAACATCCTGGGAATGTCGATTGGTGGAATTGCTGGAACTGTTGTCTTAACTATCGTCCTCATTTCCATGATGGCTAGAAGATAAAAAAATGCAGGGGGGACAAATTTCAACCTGGTTCATAAGATATCCATTTTCAGTGAAAAACAATGAATATAACCTGGAGAAAACCTGTTATCATATGGATGAAAAGCTCTGCCAACAGCTTGGCAGCAATCTGCTTTTTTTCTGAGGGATATGGCAGTTGAAGTGTCATGTAGAGCTGCTGTCTGCTGAAAATTCATACCCTGCCTTTCTTGTGTGTTTTTTGAAAGTTTTGTTTCTTCATCCCATAGCAAGCAGCAGTGCTGAACGCCTATGCGTTTACCCTCAGCCACGGTTCAAACTTAGATTAAATAACTGGTTGAACTTCTCAAAACACTGTTAAAAATCACACCAAAACACATGTATTAAGATTCTGGAAGTGTTCCTACAAAAATTGCTCAAGAATTCTAAAGGGTACAGATAATTATGTGAGTCAGTACATCGTCACTCACTTTCCCTGGGGCTGTGCTGGTTTACTGACACTAATTAATTAGCTATTGCACAGAATTCATAAACTCTTGCCCATACCACCTTGCCCATACCAAACCATCAGAAGTGCTTCTAACTGTAGACAACAGTTTTCCATCCTGATTCACCCCAAAGTTCCAGGAACAGGTTTACCACTGGCAAACACAGGCCCGGTTCCCTGACAATCAAATGGAACTGTACCGCCTGGCTGCAGTATTTGATATTGACCTCAAATCTAAATCTTCATGATTCTACCACATTGTACATTAAATTTTGCAACATTTGTGTGTGTTTTAAATACTTTTCAGGTTCTTCTCAAGACAGGAACCCTGCCTTTAAAGGTGTACAGACTTGAAATAAATTGTTCCACAAGTGTACTATTAGAGCAATAATTTATATAAAACCATTCATCCTGCCGGGCACATGGTGATTCATATTCTCTGCAGAGCTTATTCTCTGAGTTCTTCAAGTGTGTTTCTCCTCTGAGACAAGACCCAAACATACAGACTTTATACAAGGCACTCCTTGCATTCTTAACACTACTATGCATTAAATAAATGCAGTCCCCTCTGTGGCAGAGGGCAGCAACCATCTCTGTCTTACCACATTACATATCAAGGGAAAGAAAAATATTGTTAAGGGCATAAAGCTTCCTTTTCTTCAAAAAAGTGTCACATGGAGCTTTCAGTCTTTCCATCTGAAAGAAGACCATGCAGGAATCATCATGGTCTTCATTTTATATAAGTCAAAAGTGAAGATCTGAAATGGGCCTTCTCAGTTGGGAATTTTTAGTTCCAAAAAGTCTTAAATAGGAAGTGGAAACCACTACGGCCTTTACAGACTCTAATATGAAGGCAGGAGAGAAACTGTGAGGTACTTGTGTATCTACACAGGCCTTTGGGATCGTTCAGAGAGTTGATAGGGGAAACACCAAACCCACTGGACAACAACTGTGTGAAATTCATGTCTCAGTACTGCTAAGCACCCACATAAGGGCTGAGAATTCTTTATTCTCCATGTCCTTTCTTGCACATGAAGGCCTTCAAATCCTTGTCATCTCTTCCGGGATTGGCAGACCTTGTAAAATTTCACCTCTCTCAGCTTCCCTGCCTTACACATTAACCAGAAATGATTGTTCCAGAAGAATTCACCAAGGCACAGTTTAGTCAAAATGAAGCAGTCCACGTCCTGGTGACTCCTAGGTACTTTCCGTGCGTGTCTTGGAAGAGGTCCTTTCTGAGTGACATGGTTTAGCATTGACAGTGCTTCAGTTAAGCAAGGAATATGCCTTGGAAGTATTTTCAGTGGAAGAGGTGGATGGCTCTGAAGAAGATACTCTGTATTTGCCTGCAAAACAAAGCACAGGGGTTAGACAAGGACAGAGAGCCTGGGACATTGTCACTGCAAAGTAAGGACAGCGACACCTGTGCTGGTGGCCGTGGTGGCTCTGCCTTGCCCTGAAGCCCTGGCATTACCTGGATTACAGCACTCGGTGTGTTTGGTGACAGTCAGGATGTGTCAGCTTGAATTGCCAACCGTGCCACAGGGCAATGGTTTTCTCACACAAATGGAAGCATTTAGTACTTCTCCTGGAGCATGGGGACACATCCAGAACACAACACATCCACAGACTCCTGAGATGAATCCCAGCTCCCTCCCTCTTATGGCCGCAAGGCTCTAAGCTAAGACCCAAGTATCACTATCTTCTCTGAACAATGTGTGGATAAAAAGACTGGACACTTAGAAATTAATTGGTATTTCCAGAAATGCTTTTTGCAAGATAAATTCATAACTGAAATGGTGATGTCCACAAAATGACAGGCAAAGAACGTTTGAAGAAATACAGTTCCAAGGTGGTGAAGAGCACATGAATAAGGGATGAACTGTGCTGTGATCTCATTAAGCTCAAAACAAAGCTCATTTAGTGGGGTATAGAATTGGTGAAACATCCAATAACTGTTTCAGAGATAGACAATTTTGCTGCTAGCATTATGCTACAATTGACTTGTTGCAGTACCTTGGCATTAGAAGATTAAAAACCATCTAATGGATGCATGGAGAGACAAACAGATTGATGGATATCAGGACCGACTGACCATACCAGGACAAATCTTGTTTGTGTTTCAGTAAGAGAGATCTGTTGTCACATACCTGTTTTCCCACATAAGTTGTTAAAGGTTCTTGCAAATGGGTAACTCATAGCAAGCATTGGTGTCACCAGGATCAGGGAGGATGACTGAAAGAGAGAAAATTGCTTTTTGTCAAAAGAACTTTGTAGCCCCATTTTAAGGAGGAAAAAAAAAAAAGGTTCCAAAAAACTTTGTTTCAGTACTATGAGCAAACAACCCACAGAAGGTGAAGCTAGATGTTTGTGAGGTATCAAGTTCACACATTTGCATGTTTATGGTGGTGATGAAGGAAATCATCAATTTTAAAAGAAACTACAAGGGACAAACTTCTTGTCTCTATCTCTTGGCCAGGGGAGATGGCTAAGGCTCCAGAGCCTGTCCTAACAGGCAGTATGGGATCCTGTTCTCTTACCTGTGCCAGTATGGCCATTAAGGTAGCCACAAAAGCTAAGATTTATGCGAACGGGGATTGTTCGTGACAGCCAAGAGCCTGAGATAATCCAAGGCAAATTTAACATGACACACTAGAGGACGCTGGAACACAACTCTCTGCAGTCCAGATGCGAAGGAAGGAAGGGAGGAACATCTTGCTGCTAAAATGAAGTTCTTTTTTGGTTCTGGAGTGGTTTGAGAATTTAAGGGGATTCCTCCAAAGATGTATTTTTTTAAAAAAGTACGAAAATTACATCTTTTTCTATTCAGTCCTTCTTCATTGGTTAGTTGTACTTTTGTGGGGGAAATTAGGCAGTGTTGTGTATTGTCACCTATATCATAAGGTGGTAGAGAGAAGGTAAATAAATCACATATAAAAAACTTAATCAAAGACTTTGATATTGCTTTATTTGATCATTCTCAGACCTCAACAGGCTGGAGAAATGGAATGACAGGAATCTTATGAAGTTCAGCATAGGGAAGTTCGAAGTCCTCCTGTCCCTGAGGAGGAGCAAACTCGGGGCTGTCTGACTGGGACAGAGTAAAGACAGAGGCAGGCTGTTCTCCTTGGTGCCCAGTGGAAGGACAAGAGGCTTTGAGAACAAATGGAAATACAGGAAATCCCACTTAAGATGAAACTTTTCTACTGTGAGGGTGGTCAAACACAGGGAAAGGCTGCACACAGAGATTGTGGTATCTCCATCCTTGAAGCTACTCAAACCCAACTTGGACACAGCTCTGAGCTCTAGCTGACCATGCTCTGATGGGAGTGTGGTGCAAGATGATCTCTGAGGGTACTTTCCAACTTCACCAATTCCTGTGGAATCTGGAGTGATTTGATCCAATGCTGCTCTTCTGAACTGACAGTTCAATCTTAACAGACTCCTTAATTCCTTTGAGCCTGTATTCTCATCTTCTTAATTTTCCTTGCTTTTAAGTCGGCTTCCTAGTTCTTTAGCAATACCTGTACAGGCTCTTCTGAATAAACCCTGTTCAGATACCAATATAAAATCAAGCTTTATTGTCATATTAGTGTGATGCCAGCACCATTGGCAGCTCGGGAAGAGGGGGAGGTGGGTGTTGGAACTAGATGATCTTGAAGGTCTCTTTCAGCCCAAACCATTCTGAGTTTCTTACACATCCCGGCATTTTTTTGGTAAGGTGTTATAAATGCAGAAGTGTAAGTTGAAAAAATAATTGCCCAAGAACTCCCCCTTGCATTTCTCTCTGGTTGTGAATAAAGAATGGTGCCAAAAAAATTTTCTGTTTTCTAACTAAAAGTTTCAGTTACATTTTCTAATTTCTTTCTTGTGGAATTTAAAGGAAATGTCTATTAATTGCCTTCTCATTTTTTACCCATTAGAGTGAAAATAATGAACTTTGAAAAAGGGGATATAATCATATTTGTCTTGTTAGTGTCCTCTCTGACTTGTTCTAATCAATAATCCAGAATTTAAAGTGCCCTGGACAATGTTAGACTGTGCAGCAGTAAGTGAAACGCATTCTTAGGTCAAGGTTCTAACCTTTGATTGCTGTGAACTCCATTTGGATGATGAATTCCTCTTCAACAGGGCTTCTTGTATCTATTTGTTAAAAAAATTAGTACATCAGTAAATACAGAAATTTATGTTCAAATTCCAACAGTATTTGGATATAATGTAAGAAATAGTTGGAATCCTTACCTTCTTATCCCAGAGAGTCCCAAACACCAAAATGAATAATCCCTAGGAGACAGATAATTACATGCATTTTGATGACACCAATCTTTAATTGCAATATCTCATAAGTATCTTCAACATTAACAGTAGTGCTATTTAAACTTTGGACTCTTTGATAGAGAGCTTTTTTCTAACTGCATATCACATAGTGGACTGCTCATTTGGCAGTTCCCAGGCCTGGTCTATTAAAATTCTGTGTTGATCTGATCTGCAAACTGACACAGATAGTTTGGTATCACTAAATGCATTTGGAAGAAGGAAGGTTTGTGTTCGGAGGACATGTCCTACCTATGCTCTCCAGGCAAACTAGTATGTTCCAAGAAAAAGGCCAGTGAGTTTGGTTTGAAGAACACAGTTTTGATGCCGTTCTTAACAATGGCCAATCTTAAGAATTCTCTTTAAAGAGAGAGTACACATAACCGTTTTGTCCTTAAGAAATTTCCTTGTATTGTGTTCCTACTGGCCACCTAAATATGTCGCAAAAGTCATCCTGACTGAAAACTTTCAATCATGTGTATTTTTTTCAGTTATTCTCTTTATCATTAGTACTTCTCACCTGATCTTGGTGACTTTCTTGTGTTTTATACTGGAACCCACAAAAGCATAACATGATTCGTCCAGATGGATCATAAATGGAAACAGGGATGCTTAAGTTTGCCCACCTGAACGTAACAGGGCTGTTTTCCTAGTCTTCAGCAGTGAAGTTGATCCCAAAACTACTGGCAAAGTAGGGAGTTATCTTTAGGTCAGCTTTATCTTCACGGCTTATCTGCTAAGGCAGCTGAGAATATGAAATACTGCTGAATTCCTGGAGTGGCTTTCCCAAAGAGCCCTTTTGGAATAAGGATGTGTAAGGCAAATTTAAGGTTTTCCCTGCTGTTCTTATGCCCTGCCAAGCACAGCACTGCAATAATGTCTCTGTGTTAAATCATGATAGAGGAAACAAAAATATGTGCAACTCACCTGCAAAACATTGAGCAGACTAAAGAGGATGTGGAAAGCTCGATGACTGTTTTTGATGATGGTAGCAAGGCCAAAACCCCAGGTAAGGCCTAACAGTGGTGTCAGGATGGCCATGCTTTTACCAATCTGAAAAAGAGATTTCCTCTCCTGCCCACTTGACCTATCCCCAATAGTTGGCCTCAGTATTTTTATTATAACAACTGCAGCGATGAACAAGTTTGTGGCCACAATGATCAAGGCAGGTATGACGAAGGCCAGGAGAGCTTTGCTGTCCTCCCAGTTGAGCCAGCAGACACCCTTCCTTGTGTAACTGTTCTTCGGCAGTGTGACAGCGATGGTGGTGACTGCAATGACAAAGGGGCACACGTATCCCAGGCAGAATGCCACTGCCTTCTGGGCAGTCTTACTCGTGTTGTGTAAGATGAACACCAGTCTGTAGAAAAGAATGAGGCCCAGGCTCAGCATCCAGAAAAAGACACATAGGTAGAAAAAATGGATAAAGAAGGTGGCCATGATACAGATGTCTCTGCTCATCTGCTGGTTTTGATCAGTGATGGAGACAGTGACAATGAACCAAATGTCAGCAATCAGCAGGGATGTAGCAATGTTGAGAATACAGACGTGGCGCATGTAGGAGGTTGTGTTGTTTGTCACGTACTTCCAGACCAAGGATTCAATTATGATGCAGACCATCAAGCTCATGATTGAAATGGCCAGGCCAATGTAGGAAATATAATCTTCAAAGATTAGCTCGGAGGATCTATCAGGTGACATCAGGATGGAGAATGATGTCAAGTGATTGCAGGAGCAAGTGACATAATCTCCTAACTCTGTGGGTGTGCAGCCACGAGTATCCCAGTCCCCACTGTGATTGTTGAGTGTGAAGTTCCAAAAGACACACTTGGGCATCTTTAAAGATGAGTCGTTCTTTGCAAATGTCATATCAACATCAAACTTCTGGCTTCTGTTGCTGCTCAAAGTTGTTGTTATCAATAAACCATTCACATATTCAAACGTATTCCGGGGCAAAATATGTCCAAGTTTTGAGTACGTCACACTGACAATGGTTGAATTTTGGGTTAGAGTCTGGATTTCAGTTTGATTAATGAACACCCTGACTGTGAGGTTTTTTCTACTGTTATAATAGAAGTCCTTTTGATAATTTGTGTTGCTTTTATCCTTGACAACTATCCCTTGGAGCTGAATGGTGTTTGCAGAGACAGAAGGAATGGTGTTATTAACTGGTTGGAGGCCAAGGGAAAAATTTTCTACTGACTTAAGTAACGAAGAACTTTGCCATGTCTTCTCTTTATTCAGGTCTTCCCAAGCTTCAGTTGTAGAATCATCAACAATTGAGTCCACTGTGCATAGGAAATTCTGGAATGACAACAGAATAATGCAGTTACTGAAATCCCACACAATTAATTGTTGTTTCTGATGTCATTTATGTGGTCCTAGAAGTGCCTTTTGAAAAAGCCCAGCATTTTCTTATTTTGCTCAGTCGTTAACCCTCTGCATACTCTGTTTGCAAATGAAGGTTTCCAAAAGCAGAGCTACATGACTATTTTTTAATATATTATTTGGTATTTTTGCACCTCCAGCCTTCTTTCCTTTCTTTCTCAGTGTTTGTGCTATGTTTGATTTCTTACTGTCTCATGTGGGGCTCTCTATCTACAAACCATCAAGCCTTTTTGTACTTTTCTGTTCATAAGAGCAGTGCTTTTCCTCCGGACTTCACAATCAAGTGAAATCCCAATTATTTCTAAGGTTTCTTTTGTTATTCATTTGTTGTTACATCCAACTGATTTTCTTTGCTTGATCATGGTTCCTGGAATTTACTCTCCCTATTCCTATTTCAGCCCTTTTTTTCTATTCCTACTTCTACTCATGGAATCATAGAATCACAGAATGGTTTTGACATTTAAAGGTCATCCAGTCCAACCTCTCTTTCAGGAGGAAGGGACATCCGGCTTGGTCTTGGACATTTCCAGGGTTTGGGGCATCCACAACTTCTCTGGTAAATCTATTCCAGTGCCTTACTGCCCTCACAGCAAACAATTTATTCCTAATACATAATCTAAACCTGCCCTCTTTCAGTTTAAACCATTGTTCCTTGTCCTGCCACTATAGACTCTGATAAAAAGTCTTCTAATAAGTCCCCTTTAAGTATTGAAAAGCTTCAATAAGTTCCTCCCTGAGCCTTCTCTTCTCAAGGCTGGACAACCCCAACTCTCTCAGGCTGTCCTCAAAGGAGACCTGCTTCAGCCCTCTGACCATTTCTGTGACTCTCCTTTGGACCCACTCCAGCATGTCCATATCCTTCTTGCCCTGGGGACCCCAGAGGTGTATGGAGTGCTCCAGGTGGGATCTCACCAGAGCAGAGTACAGGGACAGACCTCCCTCGACCTGCTGGTCATGCTCCTTTTTAAGCAGCCCGGGACATGTTTGCGTGTCTGGGCTGCAAGAGCACATTGCTGGCCCATGTCCAATTTTTTATCCATCACCCCTTGTCCTTTCCTGTCTTAGAATGCTGGAGATATCCATGTGTTCCTAGAATGTTTCTACTTGCTAAGCTTACAGCAGTTTCTTTTTCGTGCATAAACTCCTTGTCCTCATCCTTTTGAGTTTTAATAATCTCCTCTGCATCTTTGCTGTTACTTCATCTCATTCACTTAACACTTTCCTGATCTTGATCCTAAGCAAGCGTGAAACTTCTTCAGGGAGATCATCCCCTGTGACAAAAGGGGCCAAAGGGCTTGGTAGGTGTAGATAAGACATAAAATAAAACCTTACCTGCATAGTGACCTCCTCTGCCTCTACTGGGATAGAGGAGACCATATCCAGGATGGTAACAATTGCACCTATGTTTGCTGAAGAATTGTTTATTGTGGTCAGCTCCTTTTTTGTCTGCTCCTTAAGCTGTGCAAGATAGGAGGGTAGTTGTGCTTTTGCCTCGGGGCTGTTGACCAAGGACTGGAACAGAAGATAAACAGCACATCACATGTGAGAAATCTTCAGACTTCACTGAAAGAAAGATGACTCTGAATGGTTTGTGGGTGGGAAAAGCACTGTGGGATGATACCAAGGCTGAAAACCAAGGTCTGGCACCCATCTGTCAAGTGCAGTGGCCAAGGGTGTGGGCAAGACCTGGGGATGAGGCTGGGCAGTGGCCCAGAGTTGTTCCTACTGTGGGTGTGCTCTGTAACATGCTCTGGGCTCTGGGAACGCCCCAGGCCATCAGCTGCTCCTTGTGGATGCTGTGGACAAGGTCACCTTGCCTGGGAGATGGAGCGTTCATGTGTATGGACATTACCCACGCACTGCCTCAGGCCCTCCATGCCCCGGGAGGGGCCTCAGCTCTTTTGCTGCCTGGGGTAAATAGAGCCAAACGTTCTCCATATCTTTTAAACGAATCTTTTAAATGCTTCATATGTTTTAGATTATGATAAGCAAAAATCATGAACCAACATTTTTGCACTTTCTCCCCACCCACATCCCCACTCCAACCTCTACAAACCCGTGACTGTTACCTCAGCACTACTCAGCAGGTCATTTATTGGTCCAGACAGGCAGTCATTCCTTGCAACTTTCCATGAGCTGTTGATGCACTGGTAAGTTATATTGCCTCGAGTAAAACCTTTTGGATCTTTTATATCACAGCATGGCTTTATTAATAAGGCTCCTTCTGTTCCAATGCCCAATTTGTCTGAGCAGGAAATTTTCTTACCTGTATAGAGAGGAGACAGAGATAGAAAATTAGAAGTGGGGAGATGAATGAATTATCCCCACAAAACTTGTGATCTAGTCAAAGATCTTTAAATTAGGACTTCAGTTTACTGTCTTCATTAATTAGGATCTTTCAGGATGTATATGTCTCAGATTCCCAATTTTTATGAATCAGGAAATTAAAAAGGAAATCTAATAAAGCTCTGATTTTTGAGTACTGAATCAAATCAACAATCCAGCACCCAAAGACATAGATTTGTCTGTTAGATTACAAGGTTAGACAGAGCTGGAGTGGGATTATATTGACCATTAAACTAACAAAAAATCATACAAAGTTTATTCTGTTAAGGTACTCGATACTGTTGTAGCACTAACAGGAAATTCATTAAGACCTTGATAGTGAGGCTTCAACACCTTTTTGATGAACAGTGAGTGTTGTTAATTGTCTTTGATTGGCTTAGTCATATCAGTAAGTGTCTGCTGATTAAAATGATTAAAGTGATTAAAGTAATTAAAGTGTCTGCATATTTATTGCATAAGAGAATGAAATCTGGCAGATACAGTGATTCAACAGTAGGTACCACTACTGTGGAAAAAAGAAATTTCTGCATTGGGGGATGTCCAATATTTCTTCCTTTCCAATTTAGAATAAAAGAGCTGAAATATCCAAACTCTTGTCAGAACTAAACTTCAAAGCTGGATTTAGCAATGCTGAATTCTAATTACCAAACATTCCCTGCAGAGCTGACTGGAAGCTGCCCTGGTCCTGCAGCACCTCACAGAGGTTGCTCTCCTTGTGTTCAAAGTGGAAATGCTCTCCCACAGGCTGCCCTCCTGAGCCAGATGAGGCATCACAGTCTTTGATCCTAAATTGTTGGTGCAAGCTGGGAGCAGCATGACCACATTTTAACACAGGGGATGAAGCTTGGTGGTGCAGCCTGCAGCAGTGACTAAATTGTCACTGCTTTGGAACGTACCGGGAACACTCTCAAATACAGCAAAGACAACACATCTTGTCTATTTTTTTTTCTTTAATTACATCAAAACCAATATTTTCCTCTGTGTGTAAAAATTTCCCATAAGAAAAGGAGAAAAAAGTTCTTGGATAACAAAAAGTTATTCCTGTTAGATGTAGCTGGTGATGAATTTGTGGCACCTAATTTAGCAAAGATATTGGGATGTCCTATATAACAGCTATAAACAGAAACTTTTTTCCTTACCAGGTATCAAGTGCAGTCTTATTTGTTCACTGTCAACTCCCTGCCAGATGTTGTTGACAAACCTGCAATATGCCGTGAACTCTTTATCTTTGTTACATTCTTTTTCAGTGTGATTGTACATGTAGCAAAGCAAGTTGCCTTTTTTCTTTTTCTCTGTAGGGATGAATGAAGACAGGTTAACACAGATTTCAGGTCAGTCAACTATAACCAGTAGAAAGCATTGGCAAAACTTTCTTTTCTGTGGGTACTAGAAAAAAAACCAACTTTCCTTTGTGAAAAAGCTCCCTCTTTGTATGCTGATCTCTGTGTCTTACTCCCTCTGTAATAAATCTGGCAGCTGCTGCATGATCAATACCTTTTCATTTACTGGTGTGTGAGCAAATCCTCCCCAAACTCTCTTAATCGTGCAGTAACTGAAATTTGCTTTGAAAATAATTTTTGAGAATACTCTTCCTGCCTTTACCACAGGTGTTTTGTTTAGGCTGGGATACTGTTTTGCTGTTCTTATACAGTTCTTTTGAACTCAGGATCTGTGCCACACTCCCACTGCTTTTCAGAATGCCTGTGCCCGAGGGTGAGTCTCCAGCTGCAGCTTTTCCAACAACATCCTTGCCTTTTTCTTAGCTACTGAAGGCCTCCTCAGCCTCCACCTGCTTTACTCCTCAGCCTGTTGTTTTTACACTCCTGCATATTTCCTGAGTTATTTTTGGTAGATCATATTTTCTTTTTTTTTCCCAAGTTCACTGTTTTGTAACTCACTCAAAAAATTCTAATATATAAAAACAACTCACTTGAAAACTTATAGTATATAAAAACATGTTAGGGAAGTTGCAGAATTGCCCTAAATTTGAAGACACAGAAGTGTAGGCTTTTGTATTGTTAAAGACGTGCCCCCTGTATCCTCAAAGAAAATGGAGTAGTTTTTTGAATTGCATTCTTAACAGGTTACTCGACATTTTTCATGAACTAGTAGTTTTTCTTAAGTAATGTTTTCTCTGCACTCATTTTAAAAAGTGGCAGAATGGAAGAGAAAAGCAAATAAAAGGAGTTCAGCAATATCCAATCTGAAGAAGGGTCAGGATACTCACTTCTCCCTGCCTGGCAAGTCAAACCAAATATTGAGTTTACCTATTATGTATTTATCACTACAGCAGTGACTTCAGTTCAGTATAAATCCCAGCCATGTTCCTGAGGCATGCTCACTATCCTAAAAGAAGTCCATTTCTGGTTTTTTGCACCCTCAAAAGTGCTCCTGGGTTGTCATGAAAGGAGTAAGTATAACTTGTGTACACAGACCTAACTGAAAACAGAAAACCCAGAGACTGGGTTGTGACACAGAGTGAAACTAATGATTCTGAAAATTTATTGTGTCTTACCAACTTGAAATTCATTTTGTTGAACCCAAAATGTAACCCTGTAGTCTCTCACGGTCTTTGCACTTATGCAGCACTCGAGGGCATGTGGCACTTGGCATTCTATCAATGTTGCAATGGGGTCTATCAGGATGTTCTGCTTCAGGGGCAAGGAAAACACCTTGATGGTCATATTGGCAGAACTGTCCAGGTTTTTCTGGGAGAATGTGCAGATGTAGGTGCCTAAAAGAAGTGATACAAAACCATGTCTCAGTCGACAGAAGTGCTCCTCAGCTTTTGCATGGTCATGAACACTGAACAAGTACAGTGCTGTTGGCAACATCAAGCCTTGCTGTCCTCCAACACTTATAATTTTAACTGATGGGGCTTTTTATTTACTGTGGCCAGGCTGCACAGTGATTGGCAGGGCTAGGGATGCTGTAAATGATCTGGTACAGAGATTTCATTGCCCTTGTAGCCAATGAGACCATATTCACTCACCTCCCCAGTCCTGCGAGGCAGACTTCACTATGAGCACAGATGTGGCTGGGGATTTGCTATTTGTGATGCACGTATCACAGTCCACTGTTTTTGTGTCACTTCCAGACTGGATTTTCCAACTGATGCTGTCATAATTGCTCACATCACTTTCACATGTTACATTGAACTCGTATCCCTCAGAAACTGTTGTGTTTGTGGTTGAAGATATTGTTACGTGGGCTGAGACAACACAGGACAAAAGTCACATTAGCGAGAGTCACTTTTAATCATTTTCTTGCAGATTCTGTGTTCCAAAGAGGACATCTATGCCTCTTGGCACACAGAATGTTGTCCTGTCACAAGTGCCTGCCCCTCACCTTTCCGCAGATACGTGACTTGGATGCTTCGAGCGCGCCTGGCTCCGTGTCCAGTCTCCAGCTCACAGGTGTATGTGGTCACTGCACCTGACTTCTCAGGTGGGCACAGGGACTCGTTGATGTTGAGCAGGTATCCAGTGCAGTTTCCACTCAAGATGGATGTTCCTAGAGAGAAATAAGCATTGTTTGAAAGGCTACAGATGTCCAAAAATACCTCTGGGAAGCACAAGCAATTACTCCAGCTATGGAAACCTTTGTGGGTTTGTATGTTATTGACACCATGGCACTTTTAACTTGTCACTGTTGAAGTTCATTCACATCTTTTACTCCAGCCACACTTACATAGTGGCAGCACTCAGCTCTGTGCTGAGTGTCCTCCTGCCAAAACCAGTCAGAATGCAACTACACTTCTTGGAAATCTCAGGGTCAACCAAGATGAAGAGTATTCTTGTTAAGCCTAACCTCATTATCTGTGGTATTGAGGGTGAGTAACGGTAAGTAAAACAGGAATAAACACTGCAGATTTTTATGGTGTCTAATTTTGAAATAAAAATGTGGAGGTACTTGACAGTCATTCAATTTAAAATCAGAAGAGTGCTGGTTTAGCTGTGAGCACTAAAGCTCTCCCCCACTGCAGCTGAGAGCACAGCTGATACGAGAGCAGAGCAGAGTTCCTGGGGCAAAGCCTGGCCACAGGGAATTAGGGGTAAAACAGCCCATTGCAGTAGGCCAGGATCCCCTCTTCCTGCAAGCACTGAGGCACTCTGGTAACTGTCCTCTGAGGAAGTGACTCCATGCATGAGCTTTAAAGATTTTATCTCATTTTACTGTCCTTCTTTCTGCTTAGTTTCATTTACAGTCAGTAGTTAAAAATAAACAGTTACTTCATACTCATAAAATATTAAGAGGGCAATAGACCATTTAGGGTGATGGCTCATAGATATTTATGACCAGGTGGGTTCATGTCACTTTGCAGCTCTTTGTAGCACATTTACTTGGTGCCTTATTAACTCTTTATATTGGAAAGCCTTACAGGATGCCTCTGACTCAACTGGTGTGTGATGCATCACAGCTACAGGTGGAGAGGCAAACAGTGCTCATATTTATCTGTACCGCAGCTGTTTCACAGTTCAGTGCTTGTACCTCACGACTGCCAAATCTCAGTGTGTCGTACATGAAAGATCTTTGAACCCCGAGGGTGGCTCCAGAGATAGCGGTACAGACTGATGCACTCATCCTTGCTGTCAAAATTAGACCATGCAGAAATAAGCTTTTTGGATGAAGCTGGCGTGCTGCTGGTCCTGACAGTTGTTTCCAACCAGGATGGCACAGTTTAAGGCATCAGTGTATGGAGATGTCTGAAACCTCACTGGCTCCTGCATGACACATACAGAGTCTGTACTTCCCCCTGCCACTCACACCTTTGGAGCCTATCCCGTGTTCATCTTAGGACCTTGGGGCAGCTACTCAGGAGGAGACCTTTGAGCAATGAACAAACCTAGCAGGTGAAAGATTTTGTGAATCTTACCTGTAATGTTGATTGCTCCATTTACTTTCCAGGAAACCTTAAGCGATTTCAAGTGTCTGTCAATGCAACAGTTCAGCAGAAAACCCTTTGCTTGCACTTCAGGACTGTTACATGTGACATCGATGTCCTCAAAGTTTGGAGTGACATGTAGCGGAAAGACAGATATTGTTTCTGTGGCATTGTGTATCTCTGTGTGATATGGACTGCTCATTATGAACACACAGCTATAGGAACCTGTAGAGCATAAACGACAGTTTTTGATGAGTTTGTCTCTTTTTTTGGAATTAGGAGCTACTTCCACATCTAGTTTTCACATGTCCCTGCTCTACAATAGCTCTACTACTTGCTGATCAATATGTACTCTCAGGTAACCTGCAGAATGCTTTCTGCAGACCCTTGGTGCCACATGTACCCAGATTAGGATTCACTGTTGATAGGTACTGTAGATCAGTGTTTTCAGACTGAAATATTTCAAATCTGGCTGAGCAAGTGCTTTTGGGATCGGCATATTGCCTTCTGGCAGCAGTATGTCATGGTAAAAAGGTTCCTACTCAGGATGAGTGACAGAGAGGCGCCCAGGGTGGACTCCACCAGAACTGGCCTTGGAGTGGAGACTCTTAAGCTGCTCAGAAGGCATTGCCAAACAGAGCAGAGTATTTATCACAGAATCACAGAATATGCTGAGTTGGAGGAGATCCATCAAGATCATTGAGACTAACTCTTGGCCCTGCACAGGGCACTTCAAGAGTCACACCATGTGCCTGGGAGCATTATTCAAACACTTCTTGAGCTCTCAGGCTTGGTGCTGTTACCACTTCCCTGGGGAGCCTGATCCAGTGCTCAACCGCCCTCTGGGTGAAAAACTTTATCCTAAACCTCTCCTGACTCAGTTTCATGGCACCTCCTTGAATCCTGTCCCTGGTCACCAGGGAGAACAGATCTGTACCTGCCCCTCTGCTTCCCCTCATGAGGAAGTTGAAGACCACAATAAGGTCTTCTCAGTCTCCTCAAGGCTGAACAGACCAAGTGACCTCAGCTACTTCTCATACAGCTTCCCCTTCAGGCCCTTCACCATCCTTGTGGCCTCCTTTGGACTCTCTCCAATAACTTGATGCCTTTTTGTATTTTGGTGCCCAAAACTGTCCCCAGGACTTGAAGTGAGGCCTCTCCAACCCAGGGCAGAGCAGGGCAGTCTCCTCCCTTGTCCAGCTGGCAATGCTGTGCCTGATGCCCCCTCAGGAAATGGCTGTTCCTCCTGGATGCCAGGGCACTGCTGACTCACATTCAACTTGTCATCAGCCAGGACCCACAGGTCCCTTTCTCTTTATCAGCCATGCTCTCAGGCATGAGTCCTCTGGATGCAGCCAGGCTTGATTTTGAGATTGGCAATCAGAGCTCTAAATTTCCCACATATTTTAGCATGTGGGTTTCCCTTCCCCACTGAGATAGCCAAATGAGCAGACCACTTACATTTGAGTGGAGACATTAAGGTTCAGGTCATCCCTAGTCCGAAGATTTTTGGATCCATCCTACCTTGCATATGTGTGCCCAAATACTTGATCACAGGCTATCCTTTTTGAAGCTGAATGTAGAATTCATGGTCCAAAGACAAGAACTGGGAGCTTTAGCCCGAGCTCTGATAATGCATAATAATTTCCCTGATAGCTCCTCCCAGAAAAATGCCACCAGCTTACCTGGTTTTGATTTTCAAAAATCCCTAAACATGTAAAACTGTAAATCTGAGCTCTGATTAGTTAGGTCATGTGTGTGTGGGAGGCAAGGGCATTAAGGACTAATTCTACCACAGCCTCCAGCTACCACACCAAAAGGGTAGGAAGGTGTCACAGCCATGCAGTCACCAACATCTCCCCTGGTATGATAGTGAAGCCTGGCACTTAGAACACCCACTCATATACAATCACTTCAGTCACTTCACATCTTACTGGCAATGCCAGTCAATATGTTGATCATTAATGAAAACAACAGGAAAATTATGAGACGCAGCATAATTTTCACATTTCCTCTAGTAAATGCAGCCACTTGGCTTTTTATAGAACAAGCCCCAATAAAGATTTACATCTGCTGTTTTAGCAATGGAAAATCATACCAGAATCCTTCATGGTAACGTTGGTAATTTTAAGAATTGATCTTCTGGTTGCTAAAACTGTCTCTATTGAATACCGCGAGCTGGTTGAGATGGTCTGGTCAAAGTGATACCAGGTGGCATTGGCAAACGTCGAATTTATCTCACAGGTCAGTCTTACTGTATCCCCTTCAAAAATATTCGAGGGTTTCACAGTGAAGTTTGTCTGATCTGGGAAGACAGAGAGCAACATTTTGCATTACTGTCATTTCAGCTCACATCTTTATGGTGTCTTTCATCTTATAGGGGGTCCCAGGTGCTTCACATCAGCTGCAGGGCACCACCTCTGATACAGGCCATGGGATTTTCCCTTCAACTTATTCTTTTAGTATCTTTTTCAGCTAAAAATTCCAGAAGGTTTTATGCAAAAAGTTAGAAATATTATTATCACCACCACTACTTTCTAATCAGATAAGCTGGGAGGAGAAGCAACCAGGTTGAAGTAATCCTCTGAGACAGACAGTCCAGCACTCAGCGCAGAGAGCAGAACACCTCCAGGGCACTTGATCACCAGCTGAATTGTAACACACTGTCCAGCAGCAGCATGGAAAATGTGCCAGGGAAGCCAAGGGGAATGTGCTGTCATGTAAACTACAAGAGTTTTATGTATTGCTTTAAAGAGTAGGAAGCACTGGCAGCCTGATATTCTTTGAGTTGTCTCAGTTCTGGAGGTGAATTGAGGATGTTCAATCTCTCACCCCTGGACAGACCACATCAGGGATCATTTAGAACCATTTAAGTTGGAAAGTACCCCTGAAATAATCAAGTGGAACCAATAACCCATCAGTGGAGTAGCTGTAGTGTCTTTGGTTTTTCCTGGGAGGTACTGCATGCACGGTCCTCTGATGAAGGTCCTAAGCTTTGGTGACAGAGGATAAAATGAAACAGCTAAGAAATAAATGTTTCTTGAAAGTCCAGTGCCAAATCATCAACAGTATATGGCAGCTACATGATTCAGGCTAAAAACACTAAAGTAAAGGTCGAAGGAAAATACTGAGAGCTTTAAACTTACTAGTGATTACTCTTGTGAAGGTAAAATGGTTTAGCTGGTATGATGAATCCAGAAACTGCGGTACAGCTCTGTTGGAATCTCCAACCTGAGTGAAGCTTGCTGCTCCTGTTCTCACTTCATAGTTCACAAAAACACTTCCAGGGCTAAACAGATACAAGAATGAGAGGAGCACCAGAATTAAATATCCTTGTATATCAGTGGTTTTCTATGTTGTAGTGACCAATCTTGCATCGATAGGAAGACCTCACAGGACTCCCCTGCGGAGACTCCTCTTGGAACTCAAGACTTGCTCTGTTATATAAGAAAGTTGTGCTACAGCTCTTCCCTAAGAAGGAACACCTTTATGTGACACCTTCCTTGTCTGATGTTTATTACTAGTAAACTTTCCTTAGAAACCTAAAATGTAGCTACATTTAAGTATGTGTGGACAGCAGCAATGTCTCTTTTTTCTGTATCCAGAGTCAATGTACTATTCATCTTCCTCATGGCCTTGGTGTTGGGTTTATTTGCATCCTTTGCCCCTGTGGGAGGAGCTTAGTCTTTTCCATAAAAGGCTTTGATCCAGATGGAGAATGATTATGTTTCTTGGACTTTTGCACAGTGATGAATTGTACCCACAATCCCATTTCCATATTTATAGTTGGGCTTTCCTTTGCAGCAATTATTCTGTTATTCAGTGTGTGCATGCTGGGAGTGGGTTCTAGGCAGAGTGAGTGCAACCTTTGTTTACTTGTGTCTCCTTGAGACTGGACAGAAAGATTTGTGTCTTCCAATAAAAAATGAAATTATTTACTTACCTGAAACCTGTTACTGTTGCCGATACAAAGCCTGGTAAACACCTGTAGCTGGCATTAAACTGTAAACAAAGACAGGTGACATGGTAAATCCTCTGTGTATTACTGCAGTGTGCTTAAAATAGGAAACTCTCCATTCCTGACATGAATAAGGACATGTAGCATATCTGATACAACAGGCCTGGTGCTCTCCTGGTGTCATGGAGTACATTCTGTTCATGGTTTCATTCCATGTGTACCCACATGGATTTAAGCCAGGACCAATAATATGATTTTTCTTTTTTCATGCTTTATATGCAACAGATCCCTAAATAATTCCCAGTGTATTAAAATGAATGGGAATACTTTCATTGCCATCAATGGAGCCAGTTTTGGCCCACTTTGCAGCTCCCACCACTGCACTCTTCCCAGCTCCCCACAGAGACACTAACAGGCCACCCAGGAACTTGGGGTAAACACCATATTTCTTAGGGGGCTCTCGACCTTCAGAGATGACAAACTAAAGTCATTACCGCTTTTTCAAGGTCCACTTTGTATTTTTGGTATAACACAGAGGAAGAATCCTTTAGGTCATCCCGGAAGTCTGAGTCAAGTCTGACTGACATACTCATTACAATGGGCTCTCCCATTCCACATGACTCTGAATAGAAAGACATAAAAATAAATGCAAAATAATAAAAAAACAATGCTTATGAGGTGAAATCTGTTGAAAGTCTGATGAGATGAAATTTTCTTTGCTCAGTGAAAGCTGAAAGTCCCAAAGAGGGGTGGGAGGGACTCCAGGAGTTGGGGCTCCAAATGCAACTAAATATCTGCAGGGTTTTGGGTCAAGGTGGGCCCATATCACAAGGAGAAGAGCTTTAGACCATCTCTGCAGACTTTTCACATTCACAGGCTGTGTGGTAACCATCTCAGTCCTGATGTGCTTTTTTATCACACCTTTTATCACTATTCTGACCTCTAAGCAGTATATGAGCTGCACAGCGATGAAATTCTGCCCTGTGTCTCCTTACCTTCAGTCTGAGGCTCACAGTAGGGTCCATAGAAAGGCATTTTCTGCACGTAGCCACAGGGCAGGGCTGGTTCCAGGCTCAGAGAAGGGCAGGGCATCACATCACTGCATACCGTGCTCGGCCAGGCATATCCATTTTCACAGAAACAGCAGCTGCTATTCTCACCACTGGACAGGCAGACTGCAGCCAGACAGACAAATACCATGAGAATGGTAAACGGGGCATAGCTGTTGCAAGAGAAATATTCACCTGTGTAGTCATGACAGGGATCTTAAAATGTTGCCCTTCTTGTGAGTTCACTTGAATGATGCCAAAATGATGGTCTGACACCTTGCAAATTTTACTCTACTTATTGTAAGTGAGTAATCAGAAATGGGAACCAGACTGGCACAGGGAAAAGACGGATCAATTACTTTTAAGTAACTGAATGGAGATGTGAACTCTGATCCTAAAAATTGACCTGGCATACTGGCCAGGGTCCCATAATTCTTTTCTAACTGGATATTTTTATTTCACCACACAGCTGAAAGCAAGTGTATAGGCTTTTAAAGATTGTAAGAGCAAGATTATTCAGAGTCCCAATGGCTAATGAGGTATTGTGTTGTTCTGTCCCCTGGCAGACGCTGTGTGAGAGAAGGTAACATTATCATTAAGTGTTTTAAAGCACTAAAAAACAAGCCAACCAAAACCAACCAACCAAAACAAAACCAACAAAAACCCACAAAAAACTCCCCCCAACCCCCCAAACCCATCCCTCAACCCCCTCCAAAAAAAAAAAATTAGAAAAGGCAAACCAGAGCACATCACTGTAACTTTTTCTTCTCTTAATGTCTCATTGGCAAAGTAAGATATTAACAAATTGATTTTCACACATTACACGTAAGCCCGAAGACCTTTATAAGATGCATTTGCATGTTGTTTTGGGAACTGTTGAACACTTCCTTTCGCTGCTTTATGGATCAGTGATAAGAAGGAGGATCAAATCTGCTCTGCTGTTGTAAATGCTCGGTGTGTTTGTATATGCTCCGCTGTACTACTCAGATGTGATGCTGCCCAACCACAACTCATGTAATAAAACCTGCCTGATATCGTGCCCTGTAAGGATAGGTTAAGTGAACTCTATCTCATGCAGTCTGTCTCTGTCAGGGTCAGAGTACAGCCTCTTACAGCCACGTATGTTCCAGATACAGGAGAAGGGAAGTAAACAGTCTGATAACTCTTGTTACAGCTTCCTGAAACTTGAAAGTAACTCAGAGTGCTTGTTAGCCAAACTGGAGCAAAATCCTTTGGCTCAGGCTTCCTCCAGCTTTGTCCCTTCCTTAGGAAAGGAAAAGCATTCAGAGCTATTCCTAATGCCAAAATTATATAAAGAGGAGTGGTCAGAGACAGATAACAAATATGCTGTTGTGTGCTACAGCATCAGCCTTGCTGGGTCTTTCAGCAGGAGCAGAGATGGTTCAGTTTTGCTGATTCCGAAGAGTGATGGATGGTAAAAGAGGGAGGCATCAAATACTGACAAAATCCCACATTATGCAGAATAAATAAATCAATAACCAACCCACCTGTTGTAATGCTGATGTTTGAAACTGTCGTTTGTACATTTGAAATATTAATTGGAAGATTGATGTTTTTGAAATAGTCTTTGATTGGTTCCAGATAAGATGACTCCTGCAGGCTTACTTCAATGTCAACAGTGTACTCTGGAAGCGGGAGGTCAAGAATAAGCACTGAAAGAGAAATAGAATGAGACTGCAAAGCTGTGTTTTAGGGTAAATCACAAATTGATGGCCTCCAGTTTAGCATTTGGGGTCTTTGTTGCCACTTAGTGGTAGCTTAGTTTGACATTCTGCTTAGGGAATCTTCTTGCTTCCCACTCAGCACATATTCTGCCTCTGTTCTATCTGCTGTTTGCCTGACAAAAGCCAGATTTCTTAGGCGTCAGGGCATAGGAAGCTGATACAAATGACATAATATATTCACAGAATAGCTGTCTCATCCCTTCTCTCCTTAGAGTCAGTAAGATGATGGGTTGCCAACCACAGACTTGAGCCATATAGGATTATCTTGTCTTTCTCTCATCCTGTGAGCTTTCTTACTTTATCCTTCTGATTCTGTTCCCCATCACACTGAAGGAGAGTGAGTGAGTGGCACTGTGGTGCCTGGCCGGGGTTAAACCACAACCACACCTCGTCCTTGATGTTCCCAATTCAGTACATCAAGAGATGCTGTTCCTAACAGTGGTTTCACCCTTGGCCTACTAGAAACCTGCTCTGTTACCAAACATTTGTGTACGTACTGTTTCGCTTCTGCCTTTGCATCTCTGGGTAGAAGCTTTCGTGCCCTAGTGTGCTGTCAATCTGTGGGGAAAAAAAAAATAAAAAAAAAAAAAGAAGAGTCAAGTTCTGTTAGAATAAGAAAGCGAAACTTTAGCTGCTGTTGTTGGCAAAAGAAATTAGTGAAGAAAATACTGACATAGACATTTTTTTCCCACTAATCTTGGCCTCACCTCTCCAACCTCCCACCCCATCTTCCTCTCCGAACAGAAAATTTCTATTTTCCAAGCAGGGAAGAGTTAAGCACCAGTTGAGGGATGTACTGGATTTGCACCTGCCTCTTTGCATATCTCTGCATACCAACTGTCTCATCTCAGGAGGATTTTTGTGTCTGAGCCTCTGAGCCTCAAGGCCTCTACAGGGCTGACACAGTGCACCTGGGCCAGCCTTGTGAACTGCTTGGGAAACCTGGCCACCCAGCCTCTGAATCCAGAAACAGGGCTCTGATCGCCTTTTGCTTTCCTCTTTGCCCTGAGCTCCCACCTCTGCAGCAGCAGAGCCAGCCTGAGCAGAAGAAAGGGTATTGAAAAGCCTTGGCTCCAGCTCAGTTGCCAGGTCAGCTATTTTGGGATCATCAGGGCAGGGTTAGCGCCATATCACTATTGGCTGGGTTTACACAGGCTGCAGCCAAGTGAGATTCAGACCATCTTATCTTTTTTTTAATTGTGCCCTAAAAATACATTGGCACCACCATTAGCAAGAAAGCCTAAAGAACAAGCAAAGACGCAGGCAGGAAATTCGCAGCTTTGCCAGGTTCTTGGTGCCTACTGAAACTTTTATTTACAGAAAGGGTGAATAGCTTGGCAACTCTTGAGTCATCTCTTTACATAAAGGAACCATCTGGTGTGTGATTAGAGCTGGGTTTCGTACCACAGCTGTGCTGTGGATCCCAAGGCGCGCTGGCACTTTTTGCACAGCTGGGATGGTACCTGCGTGTTAGAGGCTGGCTGCAGGAGCTACCGAAAGTGCACCGCGACCCACATCTTCCTCCAGGTGTGGACTCAGTGGTTTCCTTTTTCAGTTATTCTCCCAAACAACCGCAGGGCACTGCTAGGTTGCTAAATGCTTCGCATATTTCACACCATTAAGTAATGACTCATCTGCGGGCTGTCCCATGATCAGTGGTGCTAAAAAAAGAGGTGTTGCTTTTTTCACGAAAACTCCTAAGTGCTGAATTGCAGGCAGCTTGAAAAAAACAGACCAAATGAGATATTTGGCCACTGTTAGACATCTGCTGAAGCGCAGATGAACCTGCTGCAATCAGACATATCTTGGTTTGCCAAAGCAGGGGGTAAGTGCAGAAAGAGTTTAAGGAGTTCCCACCTTCCTCTTCACATTTCCTTTCCTTTTTTGCCAGCTTTCTCAAAGAAGGAGGTTCTCCATTTGCTCACAATGGAGAAGATAAAAGAAGTATTGTCTGGTCTAATAGAAATTGTGTTGAGCAAGAGTTGATAGAGTTGTAGACCAGTTTTCTTTACCAGATTTTATTTACTTCCATTTGGTTAGACCCTTGGTTTCCCTGTTCCTATTTTATATTTTTTTTGTTAGGGAAAATTTGTGCAGAAACAGTTAACACATGTACAGGATGAAGCACAAAATGGCTTTCCATAATTCACACTGTTGGTGAAACAGAAAGGATCTGTGAGGATTATTGGAAAAGTGGGAAACTGAAGTAAAATCTGAGCTCATGGGCAACATCTAAACAAATCACTCAGAAGTGTAGTTTTGGTCATGTACACTTGTCTGGCTTTTGAGACAGTCCTGCAAACATGACACTTCTATATACATTCGGTGCTTCTCTCATAGGATGGGTGAATTCCATCCACGAGCAGTGGCCACATAAATGTTATGTAGGCTTATATCCAGGGACAGCAACTGAAATCCCCTGCAGACCAGCACAGTGGAAACAAGATGTGTTTTGTTCACTGCCCCCTAGAGAGGCTTTAAGACTGGCAAACATGAGGAACTCAGTTCCTGCATTTTTCCACCTCTTTTACACACTCTGGGTTCAGATTCCCCTCTGGTCTTATTCTGACTTCTTCCAAGGTTTTGTGGGTGTAAAGGAAAATCTCAGGGTGCTACAAGCAGTAACGCAATGAAAACCAGTGGGGCTGGGGAAGGATACTCACTACATAGGAGAATGGGTAGAAGTTTGAGCCCTGTGGTATCTGGCAGCAGGCTGAGACCAGCAGGAGCAGGCAGTGGAGACCTGTAGTGGCTGGGGATGGCATTTTGCCTGGTGACTTCGCTGTGCAGCCTGAAAAGACAATCAAGCAAAAGGACCAGGTAATTTTCATCTGACTCACACAGTGGGAAATACAAACCCACTCCACAAAAACAGTGTGTTCTGCTTCCCTCAGCAACTCTGCCTGTTCAGTCCATGCAAGACAGGCCCTAGGATGAGGCCTGTCATCATTCCTGTGCACTGCCATCAGACTGTTTCCCCCATCTATCCTTTTTCTCATGTCAGCTGTACCTACTCAAAACAGAAAAAAGAAACTGCTTGGAGAAAGCAGAGTCCTGAGCAGATTCCTAACAGGAACAAAGGAGGTGCTGAAAATCTGCCATGAGAAAAGTTGACTTTGGATCTTCAAATATCCCTCTTGGTGGTACTTGGGAAATGCACAGCCAGGAGATGAGGGAACAGTTAGGAATGTTGCTGCAAGTGAGGGCCTGTCCTGCTGCAGCAGGGAGAGCTCTGCTACCAGCTGTATCCCACTCTGGAGAGGGTTGTAGCATCACCATGAGCTCAGCCACAGATGTCTGCATTTGTTACCCCTTTGGCTAGCAACAGACACAATGAAGAGTGGCATCTCCTGGAAATAATCTGTGTTATCTTGAAGTTCTAGCACACTTCTTCATTAATTGCACTGATGTAAACTAGAATCTAAGGTCCACAATACACAAGAATATAATGTGGTACCTGAAATCACATGCACCCCCACACACCCGCACCCCAATAACATTTTCTACCTCATTAATACCTGAGCTAATTTAGTCACACAGCAGACTGGATGATGAAACATAAAGGGAGAGGTAAAACATTCATGGACCCATATAACAAGTGCTGGCACATTTACATGATCAAACAGAATAGAGAAAGGGACGTGAAGAATAAATAAGATATATATTTTGCTATGATTATGCACTTTCTGGTTATTCCTAACAAAATGCTTTCTTAGCTTCAGAATTAACAACTAGTAGAGAGCTACAGAAAAAGGCAGAACCCAGGAGGATTATGAAAATCATTTTAAGCTCTGAGGAAAGACTCTTAGCATAGTACCAAACAGTGCCTGAGTGGATAACATCAGCCTGATTAAAATCATACACTCTTGTAAAATGACAATCTTTTTGCATTGAAAAGTCTGTTCATCCAAACTCAAGTTTTGCAAGGCAGTAAGTCACTAGGGCAAAACAGAAAAATCAGCACCTCCTGAGATCAGTGTCTGCCTATCGCAACAACCATTTATCAGAGCTGGTGCTCCCAGGCAGGCTGGGGCTTCGCTGGCACTTTCCTGCTCATAGGAGTCCATGACAGAAAACAACATGTGAACATGATCTGGGGTCTCACCTCGTGAATTGGAAGAGGATGGCAAGGAGTTTATAGCCAAGCATGTACCTGATATCACCAAGGTGCATGCCCAGCAGGGATTTGTGACTTTTCTCACCAAATGTGGTTCTTCGAGAGATCCATCTCGAGTGGGATTTCACCTGGATACTGACCTGGTTAAAAGATAGGAGGCAAAAGTAGGAATAAATTATTTTCCTTTCCAATACAGAGATATCATCACCAGAGCTCTGCAGGAATGAGGTGTAAGCCTGTACCTTACCCTCTCTTCTCAAGTGATGTGGAAAAGGCAGTGATCAGTAAAGCAACACCATGGAAAATCTTACATGGTTAAGACTAACAAAAGCAAAGTCTGCCTGTGAAGATCTGAATTGGGGTCACAGGAGACTGAGTGACTTGATTGTGAAATTCAGAACTGGTAAGTGTAAGGTAGAAAGAAATCATCATGATATTAGGTATTCTGCGATGGACTCTGAACTGATAATTACCACTCCAAAATGGAGTCTGAAGAAAATATCAACTGAATTCTGACATGCAATTAAAGAAGAAAAATTAATTTTAAGATATTTTTGGTTGCAGTGGAGGAAAAAAACAAAACCAAACCCAAAAAACCCTCAAATCCTCCAAACCAACATAAACAAAACAAAAAGTAAATCAAAACAAAATAAAATAAACAAAGAAAGGAAAAAAAAAAGAAAACTCTTTTATCTAGACATCTGAGCTAACACAGTATAGCTGCTTTTTTACTCCTATACAGGAATAACCAGAAAGAAGGACATCACAGTGATTCAGAGTATCTTCCCACCCTGCTCCAAAATCAATTAAAATAAAAGGCTTTTTTTAATCCAATCCAATCAATGACTGGTAACAGAATTGGGGAAAAAATTGTGGGGATTTTTTTTTCAGTTTCCTGGGCATGTCTGTCATTTTATTCAGAATTCTTCTCTTCTACAAAAGAGACTATTTTCCTATTTGGAAGATATCATCAAATTGTAGTACACTCAAGACTTCCATGGATCTGATCCCAAGATCATGACTGATTAAAGTGGATCATGAGGGAAACATGATAAGCTGTGACACAAGTTCCTGGGATAGTGACATGATTTAATAATTGAATTATTAAGTAAACAAAGGTTTCTGGTAGCTTTGTATATTCAGCAAATTACCATATGTTTATGGTAAAAAAAACCCCAAAAACAACTTAATCTGCACAAAGAATTTGTGTTACATTGGTAACAGGTTGATGAAACAGATAATAAAAAGGCAAAAAGGTCATTAAACAAAATTTATGATGAGGGTAAGTAACATCTGGCACAGTTTTGCATTTATATTTTGCCCTGCTCCCCAACTTGCCTTCATATTCAAATGCTGTGGGTCAGCCTCTATTTTTAAACACGTCTTTTGTGTGACTTTATGTAGCTGACAGCAAACACCCTCTTAATAGTACATGTAAGACACCATATAGAGAATAACTCATGTAAAAGAAAGCTGGGCTGTTACTCAGGCTTTGTTAGATATTTAAAGCTCCAAAACATCCCAAGCCAGTATCTAGTAAGACAGAAAACCAACAAAATGCAAATTGGGAAAAGTATTAAATATTCTTTTCAAGCAATGTGGCTGTTCCCCTCATTCATTTAATTTCTCAATGAATAAAGCATTTCTGTAAACTTTTTAGTGAGCAAATTCTCAAGTATCTGTCTCAGATACTTTGCCTTCAGTGGGCAAAGCACATGTGCAGATACATTCCTCATTTCTTATACAAACTGTCTCCTGGGAAACAGTAAGTATCTTCAACTTATAAAGAATCAGAGGGCTAAAAAAGTCCAGATTTGCTACAAAATGTTTGTTCTACACAGCATTCAGGCTGGAAAATACTGTTTAAAGTTAATTCTAAAATGCAAATGATTCCTAGAGGTAAATAACAAGGTCTCATTTTAACCCAGGACATAAGGGAGATATATGACCTTCTTTTTAATTTTTCTTTAAACTTCTCTTTTTCATAAATGTTGTAAAATAATTACACCTTCTCTTGCAAATCCACCCAACACAATAGTCACCATCAAACATGTTTTAGAAAATAATGACAACACCCAGAGATTTAATATGATTTACCTTCTCAGGTGGTTCAAAGAGAAGATCTTCAAATTAGATTCATCTTAAACATCATCTGCTTTTTACCACAGCCCAGGCTGCTCTCTCAAAGAGAAATTAAACCACAGGAACTTTTATAATTAGTTGAACAAGTTATTACTGCCCAGAAAATAAGTTGCCTCTAGAGCCTGCACTCAAATTTCAAGTGTGAGGCTGAGCAGATATGCCACTGCAGAAAACCCACAAGGCATTTTAAGAGGAGATATTTCCTGATACCATCCATCAGGTTGTATTCATTATTTCCCCCTGCACTGATCTGAGTCCCTCAGCGTCTTGTCTGCAGATTAGTGGACTAACTTGTTCCACTGCTGTTACTCACCTTATTTGTTCTAGCAAAAGAGGGTGTTGAGGACAGACAGCAGCAAAATCATGTTTTGTAGCTATGGCAAAACGTCTGCGGGGTTTGATAAACTATAAAGGAGGAAACCCCTAAAATTTTCCTACCTGATCTGGCAGCACGCTCTCTCTGGGGTGGACCTAGAAGGCTCTGTGGAGACACATTTATGCCCTTGGAGAAGTTGCACAGAGACGCACACCTGCAGCTCTTACGGCTATGGGAATTCCCAGAAATCGGAGGAAATTCTGATGTGTTACGTACGTTTCTACCATGAACAAAAATCTGGAGCCAAGAACACACTGGACAAATAGGGGACATCTGTCCAAGTAACAGTGGAGCCCTTGTCCCTACAGTGTTTGATAACAGTTGGTTTATCAATGGAATTTGTTTCCACAACAGTGTGTGAGGCAGTGACTGACTGTGCTCTGTGGAAAGCCCCAGGGTTAAGTTCATGTTGTGGGGAAATTATTTTTTAAACACTGATTAATTCATGAGACAGGTCTGGTCCCTTTTCTGCAAACCTGGTCACCTGCTGCTCCCTGCAATGTGGTGAGTCAGACCTCACTTGCAGCAGTTTCAAGGTGATTAAATTGGCATGACTGATGCTCTCCTTACCCTTACAGTATGTCTTTGTGTTCACAGTTTGGTGGCATTGGTCTGATTTATTGCCCACCCAAGCTGGTTCAGGAATCTGCAACAAGCAGAAGGCCAAGACTACAATCTACAGCACTTAACGCCACCACCTCTCTCTCTGCAGATTGGTTTTATTGAAGGCCTTGTGCTGGTGCCTTCCAGATTCTCACTCAGTTTAACTCCCTGTCCCTGCAGAAAACTAAGGCAGCAATAAGGTGTGCAACTCACTTTAATCTGAATCTGATCGGGTGAGAGAAGGTCCCAGTTAGTGCCAGAGCAAGGAGAGGAGCAGCTAAGTGGTTCCAAGCAGGGAAGGGAGATGGAGAAAGGGTTGGCAGGCAGGGCAGGAGGGTAGGGACAAGGAGGACCTATTCCTTTCTGCCTTGGCAAGCTGCTCAACCCTAGTTCATGGTCTATCCCTACTGAAAAAGCTGATCATTTTCTCCCAAAGTTGCTCCCTTGGCTGACTGCTTGCAGGTTTGAATGAGCAGCAGCACCAGTGCCGAGGCTGAGATGAAGAGGAGGCAGAATTGGCTTAGCCTGAGTTACCTGTGCCTGTGGTGGAGTCACACTTTCCACATTGCCAGGCCGTGACTGGAAAACTGGTCTGTGTTAAACCTTCTTTTCCCAAACCCCTCTTTTTTCCTTTGCTTTTTTTGTGTTTTTTTTTTTGTTTGTTTGTTTGTTTTTGGTGGGGGGTGTTTTGTGTTTTTCAAAAATTTAAAGAAAGAGCATCCTGGGGTGTGAGAATGGGAAAGAACGTCAGCAAGGCTTTCTTAAAAGAGGGTTTCTGCTCAAGGCTTATCATCAAACTGCAGCCTAAGGGTATGAGAAATCCTGGTTTACTTTGCAGGAGAATGTGAATATTATACAATGTCAGAGCATTAGGTATGTAATCAACTTGGTATGTGAGCACAGGGGATGTCCTGATCATCCTTATGTTTTTTCCTGTACTCATTCTTCATCTACTGCCACGTCACCAGAAACTGCGAACTTCCTGGATTCCAAAGATTTAAAGTTTCAACTCCAGAACTTCTTTTATTTAAACATTAGAGTAGGCAATTAGCCTTCACAGGCTCAAGAAAACAAGAGGTGTTTAAGGACACCTGCTCTGAACCAGAAGTGCTCATCCAAACCAAAGCAGAGCTACAGGGATCCTGTAATTCACTGGAAATGTGCTGCTGCAAAATCATGTGAATACATTTCATGTGTCATGAAGGAAGGACCAGGGTAAAGTTCCCACATAGCTGCACCCTGGGAGATACTGTTCAAAGAGAAAGCAAATGTGGAAACAACTTAGAAATGAAGCTGTTACGGCTCTCTTGACTCATCCATCCTCATTCGAGTCCTGGACATTCACACTTCAGTCTCATCTCTAGAAATTAATCTCAGCAATTTGTGTAATCAAACCTCACTGTCAGCTGTTTCCAAATGCAGAAAAAGATGCCAGAACCTCTAAAAACTGGACAAAACACAGCAGATTCTTACACCATCTGTTATTCTTGAATCTGAATTTTGTGTGTTCAGACAAAGTGAGGATAGAATGAATTCCAAGCATATTGGAGGTAATAGGTAGATTACTTTGAGATAACAGTTTTTGGGGTGAACCTGACAATGCCTGGGACTTCATTTATTATCTCTATCACATGACTTTAGATAGTTTTGCCTACCTCAGTCTTGCAGAAATTATTCTGGAGGGAGTCCTAAGAAATTGCTATCTAAATTTACTCACAGTAATGATGTTGAAATATCATTATGAATTTTTTTAGCAAATATTTTTAATTGAAGACCTGGGAGGTAACAAAAGTGCACTGTGTGATGCTGTTGATGTTTTGGCTGGAGCCTTGTGTCCGGATATTGCTGTATTGGAGATCATCCAAAGGAGGGCCATGGGAATGCTAAGACAAGAGCATTGTATAACCTCAATGACAAGAGCAATTCGCTTGTGAGCAGGCTGAAGGTTGTTCAGATTAGATAGGACAAGAGTCAGGTATGGACACAATAACAGTTTGTCCCTTGAAAAAGGACTGGCATGAATGTTCACAGCAACAACTGGCTGAAGGACATAGTGAAGTCACACAATCTGAAGAAAAAGTAAATACGTTGGTGATTATGGAAAATATGTAATTCTACCATTTAGAGGCACAAAATTAGGCTACCCAAGGTGGCTGCAAAGTTTCTTTCAGTGGATGTTTTTAAGACCAGGGTGTACAATTGCTGACATGGAGGAGAGCCTTTGATTCTGCTTCCATGGGGGTTTGTGGCAGTAGGGTGAAGGGTAGATTGTTTGCTGATCTCTTCCAATTATCTGTGTATCTGTACCTGTGTATCTGTACACTTCTTAAATTTGTGCAATGAATGAATTCAAAGAGATTCAGAGGAGATGTGTGAGAGCACAGATATGTGTTCTCAGAGCTGTGTTTGAACTGACCAGGGCAATGATTGCTCCCCTGTGCCTCGCGCTGGTGAGACCTTGTCTTCTGTTAGGGGCCCCTTGTCAAAAACCTTGTCTTCTGTTTGGGGCCCCTCATGACAGGAAGGACACTGAGGTGCTGGAGCATGTCCCGAGAAGGACAACAGAGATGGAGCAGTGTCTGGAGCACAGGTCTGATGAGGAGCAGCTGAGGGAGCTGGAGGAGCTCAGCCTGGAGAAAAGGAGACTCAGGGGGGGATCTCACTCTCTACAACTCCCCCTCAGGAGGGTGAAGCCCGGTGAGGATCAGGCTCTGCTCCCAAGTAGCAAACAGGATGAGAGGAAATGGCCTCAAATTGCTCCAGGGGAGGTTTTGATTGGACATTTAGAAAAATTTCTTCAAGGAATGGGTGGTCAAGCACTGGAACAGGCTGCCCAGGGCAGTGCTGGAGTCGTCATCCCTGGAGGTATTTAAAAGATGTGTACATGTGGACTTGAGGGACATGCTTTAGTGGTGGATTGGCAGTGTTGGGTTAATGGTTGGACTCAGTGATCTTAGAGTTCTTTTCCAATCTGTGATTCTATCTTAGACAAGTTTAGGAATTCCTTTCTGGACATTTGCAGCACAATATTCTCACTGGTTTAAGCACAGAGGAGGTAAACTGTATCTACAGCCTTATCAAAGGTTTCCCCAAAACAGTATTGCCAGAGGAGGGCTATGATTCACACCTTTTTCTACATCAGCTCACATTTTCCATCCTTGTTCATGCAGTATTTATCTTTCATTTTGACCTATGATTATGACTTTAGATTCCTCTATTCCTCTGTCAGCCTTCCCGTGAATTGTTGACGACCTTTTTACATACCCAAATAATCTACATGGAAAATGAAAATAATTTAGACCCAGCTATCTGAAGATCAGACTCACATCATACACGATCACGTAGGACTTCCTGCAAGGAGAGAGCAGTTCTCTAGGACTCATATTTGCACGGCACAGTAGCTGAAATAGCAACCATTTAGCTGGATGACTGGGAGCACAGAAAACACTGCCCAGCAGAATGTCCAAATTATTACATTCTCCAGGCATTTCTAACACTCTGAGAGCAGGAAAAATAAGTTTCTGTGAGCATTTTTAACACACCCTGGACAGTGCCAGCTAGCCCTGCAATGTTTTCCTAGCCCTCCCAGCAGAGTTCACAGTTGGACTTACTGCTTGTCCCTGGAGAACAGCAATCTGCCAGATCAGTGAGGGCATTCTTGCATGAATAAGCATCAACTGCCACAGTTACTGGCTGAGCATTAACTCAGGGAAGGAGGGAGGTGAGAAACAGTCTGGCACATCAGGAGAGGCGTGAACACCACCCTGGTTGCTGAGGACCAGTACAGCTAACCTCTCTGGGAAGGTACCACACCAAGGCTGGACCTCTGGCCAGCCTCTTCCATGGGGCTAGGTGACAATACACTTGCACTTACAGCCATATCACTATGTTTGGACAGGAAAGGCATCTTTGGCAGGAGATGATGCCCACAGGACTCTTGGGGATGGTCCTGTGCACAGCCAGGAGCTGGACTCAATGATTCTTGTGGGTCCCTTCCAACTCAGCATATTCTGCGATTCTGTGACAGCTCATGGCTTCTATGGCCTTGGCAGTGTAGCGTGATACAGACACCTGGGTTCTACCAGAGCCAGAAATACCAGAATGCCAGCTGTTGTCATTCTGTATAATCCCTTGCAGCAGGGCTGCTTCTATAGACATTCTCTCAGACCTGTGGCTCCTTACTTGGGTTCCTTAGCTCAAGTAACCTCTGTTCACCCAGAGGGGACCTGGCCTATTCCACCTTATCCTTCTATCTGACTCACCAACTCTGTCTCTTATAGGCAGACACATTTGTAAGCCTTTCTTATCCTGCCAGTCATGTCTTCTTTCTAGAATCTTTCTGACAACGTTTCTCTTTTGATGTTGAGACTTAAGAAAAAGAAGATTTCCTGATTCTGATGCATCTTAAGCACAATGTCCAGCTCCTAAGCTCCCCAGCACAAGAGAGACACAGTGGAGTGAGCCCAGCAAAGGGCCAAGAAGATGATTAAGGAGCTGGAGCATCTGTCATACCAGGAAAGGCTGAGAGAGCCACTTAGCCTGGAAAAGGAAAGGCACAGGGGGATCCTGTCAGTGTCTAAAAATAACTGATGAGGGGACCTGAAGATACACCTACCCTGGAATGGCTTCTTTGGTGAGGGGTTATACATGCAGAAGTGGAAACAAGCAGCTCCATTTTAGAAGACAGAGTTATCCTTCCCCATGCAGCCATCCCACACAGAAGTATTTTATTCCTGTTGGTTGTAACCTTTCTACATGCTGTGTCTGGGAAAGTGGCCCCTTTTGTGCTGAAATGGAGATGAATACACCTTTGGCATCATCAGGAAGAAGAAAACAAACAACCCCGCAGGTGCAGCACATCTTCAACCAGCAGTTCTTTGTGAGGTGGTTATTACTCCATGGCATCAGTTCTTGGCCCTCTGCTCTGGCTGTGAGACATGTCCTGGGTCACTGAGGCCAAGAGCTCCCTGTGTGGTCAGGCAGCCATATTCTGCTTTAAAGCCTCATTGTAAAAGCCTTTAATTCTGTACTTTTTACTCCTTTGTTCACACTGAGAGACCATTCTCCATTCTTTCTAATGGGGTCTGGTTGCTTAATGTCATGAACAGATTTGCCCTTGGTTGGATCCAAGGATTCTCTAGCCCAGTTGGTTCTTGTCCAACAAGGGCTATAGCACAGGCTCTTGGGAAGAGTTTTACAAAAATGAAGTAAGTTTGCAGCAGCTCATCTTCAGAACTTTCTTTCCACCTGGCTATCAGAACTACAGGGATTTCTGGAGGCATTGGTGTTTAACAGCCCTAATGGCCCATTAAGCTGACACAAAGGAAGTAAATTATAGGAAAACCTATGAGAGTGCGCAGAATACATAATTTGCAGGAGCAAGGAGTTCTGAATTCCTTTGCTTGCTTTGAATCTACCACTCATTAGGGTCAAGTTTGATCCTTTACTGTCAAACTAGATAGTGCAAATTCTTCCATGGCCTTGTACCCCGTACATCACTCTCACATTCCCCATCAGCTGTTGAGGATGAAGGCTCCTATGCCATTTTAGCACAGCACTCCTCCTGCCTCTTTGGTGCTTGTTCTACATCTCTCCACTTTGGCTGTATTTTTTGTAACACAGTTAAACTCAGTTATCCCCAAGCCATCATTTTCCTGTGGCTTAAACAGCTCTGCCTCCCTCAAGATATTGTGGATGAAAGGCCTATGGTGGTGTGAGATCTGTGGAGGCGAAGGATGCCTGGAGAGAAGAACCAGGAACTGCTACAGGTTAGAAGGTGTGAAGGGAGAGATCTGCAGATGGCACAGGACAGTTTGGATCCATGGCTGCCCAATAGCCTGTGCCAGCTGAACCTTGGTTACCATTCGCAAACAACTATGGAACATTTTCCCAGAGTCTTGAACACTGGGGCTCAAGCCTTGTTTTCAGTGCCTGCCCAGTTTGTTACTCCTCAGCCACAACAGAAGAGCTTTCCTTTCTCTGCATAAAGCACATGACCTTTGGGTAGTGCGTAATAAGTTGGATGATCAGACAATGTTTGTTTCAGACAGAAAACACACAATGACTTTAAGAAACACACACCCAGGCACAACAATATTTCATGGGAGAGTTGGCTGAAAGGGAAAGGGGGGACAGGGGAAGTTGCACTGACCTTAGATAACACATCTGAACACGAACAAAAATAAAATAAACAGAAATTAATCAAGGACACAAAACTGAACTGCTTGGTGATAAGGATTCATGCAAGCAATAAACAAGCTGCAGCATGCTTTCTCTGTGATGTTTGTGGAACTGTTATTCCAGCCCAGTGCCTAGCATGGTGCAGGGGGCTGAGTTTGATGGGATGCTCAAGGATCTTTCGGACATGAGCAGAGGTTTTGTTTTCTGGGGGAATAGAGGGGTAATTCTTATTTTTGTTAGTTTTTGCAAACAGATGTCATGGCACTCATAAGTAAATGGATGAATATTCCCCATGCCACATGGCACGTTAATACACCAGACTGAAAGCAGTAATAGCTGCAGCCAAAGTGAAAAGGCATTTAAATCAGCACTCTAATGGAAAAAGAAAGCCCTGCCCAATTCTTGTCTTCTTCCTGGCAATTCTTTCTGACTTCCACTCAGGTTTTTCTATACTTCAGTTAAGGCTTCCTCCTTGACCTTCGTGTTGGAGTTTTGTAGAGAAGGAACAAAGAAAAAAGAAAAAATAAGCGCTAGTCAATTAATTCCACCCTCCTATTTTAGCCCTTTGTATGCAGCTGGGTACTGCATGTTTGGAAAAACTGTGCAAAAGCACAAACCAGCTCACCTCTGATGACTGGAATGGAAGAAGGGATGTACCCATGAACCTTCTCTCCTTGTGCTTTTTGGGGCATCTGCAGTGGGGTGCAGGCCTAATTCACAGTGAGAAGTAACACAAGAAGATATTTGAAGCTCAGCACTGTGAGAGTACTGGGGAAGGAGGAACTTGCCAGGTACTCCCGTATCAATGTCGTGAAGAGTGAGGTCTAACAATATCCATTGAAGTGGAATTTCCATGGGCTACAATGAGTTTTGGATTGGGTCCCTGAGTCAGGCCAGACATGCGTTACTTCTATAGACTAAAGTACTAGAAAGTCTGATGACTGCATGCTTCCTGCACATTTCATTTTATTAACCTCTTGATTTTTTTCCTGTTATTACTGCAAGTGCAGCTGGCTGTGTAGGAAGCTCCTGTAAGTAGTGTAGGTGTCCGCCTTTTGGAGTTTGTACAGTCCCACTCTGGACAGAGTGCGTTTCCTGTCTGAGGGCCTGGCTTGTTGCACCTAGCAACAAAAAGATGGAAGTACAAAATAGCATCCACCTTTTGCACATAGAATCATATAAATGGAGGGAAATCCCTCAAACCAGTGAAGGCAGGTCTCTGTTGTCCATATCTCATAATTGCCTTCTCTAATGATAAAGTCTGAGAGAAAAAAAATAAGTGTTTCTATTTTGTTCCACTGATTTCACTTCCAGCCTTACTATTTTTATACTGACCTGTCTTTCAGAGCAGAAGAGAATTCATAAAGGCTAAATAGTGCTGCTATTTAACTTCTTGGAATGCTGCCCCTGTCTATAATATTTTAAAAATTATCAGAAATCTTATACCTTCATCATTGGCATCAAGCCAATGGGTGAGATCAAGCCACAATATCATCAACACAGATGGGACTAGTTTGTTTTACTAGTGTTCATAAGACTTTAGACATGCTTATCCTCATTCAAAATTATGTTACACTTCAGACTGAGACCAGGAATGATCCAGACTTGTGAACCCCTGTGGTACTTGTTGGGTTCACATGGCATAAAAACACAGCAATGCAAAGACAAGTTACGCTGAATGGCAGGTTTGCTCATGAGATACAACACCAAGGAAAGGCATTTCTCCAACCACAGGGTGCCTTTGGAGAGATTAAACAAACACCTGCCATGAGATGAAGGGCCTGAGCAGATGAACTGCTGAAGTCTCTTTCTGCCTAGTTTTAGGAGGCCTAGTCCATTGTTACCATGTTCCCTGTCTCAGCTACTGCCAATGCCAAGTCTCACAGGAATCTTTCAAAGAACAGTGTGGGCCAGGGGCTGCTCCCAGTTAGCAGCACAGCCTGGGCTCCTTATTTAGGGAGCAGAGTCCAAGCCCATGGAGGTGAGCCGTGCCCTGACCAATGACCTCATTGCTAACACACCTGCCCTGTCACTGTGACACTGTTTCTCCTAATTCTATCATGGCCTAAAATAAAATGCACATTTCAAGAACAGGAAGGTTCTCCCTCTCCTTTCCAGCTCCCCCATCCCTCAGCTTAATGGGATGAAGTCGGTGCTGAACTTTGGTGGTATCTCCCACAAGAAGTTTTCTGAGGCCTTTGTGTTTCTCTCTGTACAGACAATCTAAGCCTTACTTCAGTAGGAACCTCCTCTGCTTCAACACCCTCAAAAGCACCTGTACTTATGTTAGGGACAAGGGAAGCTTCCATTAACTGCTGTCAGATGGATTAGCATTTGCCAAGTTTCATACTATGATGCTGGAACAGTGCTGAAAGAACCATTGTAAGGCTGTCCAGAAACAAGGTGTTTAGGAAAAAAGCAGGCAGCTTTTATTAAAGTAAGTTTTCTATAATAACATAGAGCATCTCCCCTACAAGGACAGGCTGAGAGATCTGGGGCAGTTCATCCTCAAGAAGAGAAAGCTCCAGGGAGGTCTTAGAGCTCCTTCCAGTACCTGAAGGACCTACAAAAAGGCTGGAGTGGCAGGACAAGGGTGAGGGGATGCCTTTAAACTGACAGAGGACAGGTTTAAATTAATTATTAGGAAGAAGTTCTTCCCTGTGAGGATGATGAGGCCCTGGCACAGGTTACCCAGAGAAACTGTGACTGCCCAATCCCTGGAAGTTTCCAAGGCCAGGTTGGATGGGGCTTGGAGCAACCTGGTCTATGGAAGGTGTCCCTGCACATGGCAGGGGGTTGGAATGAGATGAGCTTTAAAATCCTTCCCAATCCAAAGCATTCTGTGATTCCATGATTTTACATGCTGTGTGTCTTAACAAGTAAGGGACTGTGTTTATGATCAGCAGTTGAACTTTTTAAGCCACGGACCTGAAACAGGATGGATAACAAGAGGAAGGAAGGAAGGAAGTGCCATCAGTCCTGTTTTATTGCCAGAGACACTTGAGGCATGCACAGGCTCATCCGGGATCTCAGACCTAGGATCAACCAACCCAAATTTTAGGGACAATATTCAGGAATTTAAAGAATTTCTCTCTCAAAAAGGCACAGTAAAACAATTTCAGGAGCAAGGGGCATTCTGTGAATAGCCTGTCATGAGGCACGTAGGGACACCTTTGGAATGAAGATGGCTTTCACACACTCAGCCTAATGGTCATGGAGGGCCATGCCTGTGCGCACAGGATTGAGCCGAAGCAGGAACTCTAGTAGAGCTTTTCCTCTGTGCATGAACAATTGCGGGAAGCTCTGTCGTTTTGAGGAATTTCCGAGGACAGTAAATTACATACTTGATCACAGCTCTATTATGTTTTGAGGGAAGGCATTTAGAAATTAGTATTTCATATTAAGATTTAAATAGGGAATGCATACAGCTCTGCTGCTCACAAGCACCCTCAAACCTGGCTGCCAAAGCATCCTCTGTCCTGTTGAGATGAGTTTAAGCAGACCCTGGGTTGGCAGCAGCCAACCTCATAAGCAGACCCTGGCTATCTGTGTGCCTCAGTTTTCTGCTGTCAAGCAAGGATGATATTCGCTGTTTCTGCTTCACCGGGTGCTTAGAGAGACCCTGGGACAGGAAAAACCCATCAGTGATTGCACTAATGATCCGATAAAGCAAAACTTCTGGAAGTACCTAGAAGGCAAATGAGATGTGGCTCCCTTTTTATCCAGAATGAAGGAATTAGTGCCAGGAATGGTCGATATTAGGTGACCTTTGAGGTCTTCCTGAAACAAGTATTACTTTGTGTAAATCAGCCAATGGAGATGACATAAAGGAGTTTAAAGATTTTTTTCCTGGCCTGGGAAAAACTTCTATTTATTCAAAAGTGATCCGTTGGAAGGTGTCTGAAGGGCCAGATATCATGTTGTTGTAGGCTGACCCTAATCTGAAGCTAAACATTCACACAGCCACTCACTTAGTGCCCATCTGTCAGAGGCATAGAGAAGAGAATAGGAGGAGAAAAAGTGCAAAAACTAGTGGATTGAGATAAATAAAGGTTAATAGGGAAAAAAAGAGGAAATTAATAAAAATCAAAAGATGAGAAGACAATCCTTCACTACCTCCCACAAGCAGATGTATATACAGAAAATGTCCAAGCAATGGCGGGTTTGGAAGACAACGCTCACTTCCACCACTACGTTTTTGTTGCTGAACATGATGTTATATGGTTTGAAACATCCTTTCTGTGAATTCAAGTTAGCTTTCCCCGTTGTAATCCCTCCCAACCCTCATCTCGCTCACTACAGAGTCAGTGGGAAGAAAAGGAAAGTCTTGATGCTCTGCGAGCACTGCTCAGCGATAGCCAAAACATCGATATGGTATCAACACAGTTTCAGCCACAAATACAAAACAAAGCACCTTATGAGGAAAGTTAATTCAATCCCAGCACACCCATCTTGTTTGGATTGCTCAGATGGGAATTATGATGGAGAGTGGAGGGTTTGGGGGCAGAATTAAGTGCAGGCTTCCACAGGAATAAACTGAAGTTTGTAGAAAAGATATAAAGTGTGTAGGTATGGTGGATTAAGGCTATGACATTCATGTCATGTCATGGGACGGCTGTGAGACGGAAACTTCTTCCAGGCCATCATCAACAACAGATAAGCCCTTGGCATAGGCTGCAAATGTAGTCAAAAACTCCTTAACAAAGTCCACTGGTGCAGCATTATAACATGCAAATATAGCATTGTAATTACTAGACAACGTGCTACAGTGAATTGTCTGCTCTGCAGGTGCTAATATTTTCTAAAAAAAGCCCTAGTAGAACAAATGAGGTATCAATCATTTGTCCATCAGAAAGAAACGAGCCATTGCAAATCTTTTGCTATCTCTTTCTCATTTTACCTGCTCCTGCATGCCCACCTTGTGCAATCCATCTCATCCACGTTCTTAATACAACCCGATCAGGGCCACTATCACAGCCCCACAGTTCCTGCCCTCACCCAGTGCTGGCTCAGTCCTCTCAGGATGCTGCCCAGCACAGATAAGGGGGACGAGCTGCTGCTCCGTTACCAGCAGGGCAGGTGCTGGATCAGATTAACCCATGGGCGGTAACTGCCCCTAGGCAAGCTCAGCCACATGCAGGATCATTTGAGAAATAAACTCTGTATAAACATGCAATTGGGGTGGATTTGCTCATGAATGTCAACTGGACCCCTTTTGAAGATCTCAGTCCTAAGAAACTGTTTCATGGAAAACTGGAAATGGTTTTCTGCAAGGAGTTTGGTTTTACTGTAGATTCATCCCATTTGATCATCAAAAGCCATGATTCTTGAACAAGGCTGAGATCAATTCCAGCAGAAAACCATTTCAGTTTCAAGTGCAATACAATCTCAAAATAATGACATCCTCGTGTATGATGCAGTTCACTCCCATGCTTGTCTGCTGTCTTCTGGCAAACTGCGAATCGCAACCCTGAGCAGGTACATTTCTTGGTCAAGATGAATGGGTTAAAAAAAGGAACTCTAGTAAAGGCTGCACTGGTCTTTTGTGTTACAACAATGAGAGGAAGCTCTGCCTAGTTTGAGGAATTTCCCACGTCTCCAATTCAGTTGTTGGAGAACTGCTTTATTAAGCCTGCCTAAGAGGTGTTAGAAAAATAAAAATAACCAAGAAGATCAGGGCAAAGATATCTTCCCAGTGCCTATGCATGTTCTCTTTGTTTGTTTTTTAAACCTGGACCACCGGAGGCAAACTCAGACAAATTTAGGGAAGTTAAATAGTGACAGATGCCAAACAGTCACAGCAGGTTCCTGCTGAGCTGGCTGACCCATCACTGACTTCAGTCAAGTGCCACTTCTACCCAGGTGCTAAAGATTTGCCGTTAAATTTCTTTAAATATCACCTCATTCTGTAATGTTGCCAGACATTACTGGACAGGTTAAGTCACAGTAATAGATGAGCAATTTTCTGGGTGAGAGGAAAACATATGGTTTGTGAAATACCATTTTCATTGTGCAACAGCAAGTGATGGAAGCAGGAGATATGGAGCCTCAGGCTTTCAAATTCACAACATCCTTTGCCTTGCTATTCCCTTGCTTGTCACAAGCTCATTGCCTTCTAAAACTGTCATTGAAAATGTGAGTTAAACAATAGCACATTTCTCCCCCAAATCCGAAAACTCCTCATGCACGTAGGTGAGCACTGCTGTCCCATGATGGGGAGAGAAAAACAAGGTTGTACAGGGTCACACCACAGTGCTGCTTTTTTTCTGAATCACGACCATTTAAGCAAAGTGGACACTGCTGCACCAGGATACTTGGAAATGGAGCAGAACTTTTGGGCATATATATAGGCATCAACAGAGGTAAATGCATCAGGAAGCCTCCCTGTATCCCCCGACACTGAACACTGGCGGCAGCGTTCCAGCACTCCAGCACAACACCATAAAACTTGCTTTCATTTAAGCAACTGAAAACACAGATAGAAAAAAATGGAAACAAGATAAATGTCATGCTCAAAGAGAGTATACAGCAGTTTCTCAGCCTGTGGCTGTGGGTGCCCCAAGTCCCTCTCCCTTGTCAGAAAGTTTCACCTAATATAAAACTGAAGGGAGATTGATCTTAAAATAAATAAAACCACCATTCTATAGAGCTAACAAAATACAGCACCTGCATCTGCATTGCAAATTCCAGCCACTCTAAGTAAAAACAAAATGGAAAAAAATCTAAAGGCTATTGCAGTTGATTTTTTTTTCTTAAACTCTACAGCACAACTTAGAAGGTAATAAATGCAATGAGGATTAGCACAGCATTTCTGCGCACATCCCTCTTTACCTCTGCAGCCCCAAGCTTAAACTAAAGCAATCATAACCTCTATTAGTATTCACTAGCCAAGTGAACAGGCAGTAGCACTTTGTCAGGAGCTTGAATGACTTAATTCATACCCTGAACAGCCAAAATCATCCTACAGAAAATTGCCAACTAATCACCACGAAAAGAAACCTGTGCCGATTGCAGTTCCCCTGGCAGAAACCTGCGGCAGGTTTACTGGTGGTGCAAAGCTTGCACCCACTGTCAGAATCCAGACACAAAAATTCCTTCAAGCCACCCTTGCCTGCCCAAAGTGTTAAAGCAATGCAATATTTCACACACATCATCCATACCTGTAGGACAACAAGTGCTGGTCCTATCCGAGTCTTTTCCAAACTTGTCCTCTTGTGCTGGGATAGAAACTTCCCATCCAAATGTCACCTCCTGCCTCAGCCTCTGCCCTTTGCTTTCCCAGGATCTCGAGACACACCTGCTTTTCCCGGTGTGCTGTTGCTTCTTGGGCTTGGGGTNTTTTTTTTTTTTTGGTCTTGCTTTTCTTTTCGGAACAAATTAAACAGCCCGTGAGCAATTCTCAGTGAGCGGGGAGAAAGAACCTTTTGGCTTGTGGTGATTTAATCAAGCAAACCCCGTGACCTCCCTTTCCTGCGATCAGTGGGAACTGATCCCTTCTCCACCAGCGCAGGGTGGAGTTGCAGCTAAAAAGCACAAGCTTGAAAGCTGGAAGGGCAGGACAGGTCTTCCTCCTCCGTTTGTTGTGTCAGAGAACATGCTGATTCCTGCTGCTCCGAAACACGGAGGTGACCTCTGGCCAGGAAGGAACCTGGAAATATTTTCTATGCGATTTCCTGCTGCTGGGGGGAAAGTGGATGTAAGGGACACTTGGGCGGGGGTGCTAACAGAGCTTCTGGGGAGTGTGATTTCAAGATGAGCAGAACACTTTTTTGGTCATCAGGGGTGTGGAAGTAAACAAAAGTACTTTTTTTTTTTTTTTTAACCCAGGGTAAACTGTTCTGAGAGTCTCAGTTTTCACAATACTGAATAATTTGGTGCCTACAGGTGCTCCTCAGACTTTCAGCTATGGTGCCTGTCATTCCAAGAGGTGCTGAGATACTTTGCAAAGTAATAATGGCGAGCCATTCCACACGGCGCTTGTGTTCAGCAACACCCCAGCAATGCACCTGTGCCACAGCTCCTTGTCAAGATGCAGAAGAAATCTGGGCAGGCTCATACATCAAGAAGAACAACTTTTCCTGGAGCAGCCCACAAGCTGTTCTGTGCAGGTCCCTTTGCCTCCAGCTGGGGCTCTCAGAGTGGGATTTTCAAGCATTAGCCAAATGACTGCACCCCTGAAAGGTGGGGAAGGTGCCCCACAGCTCAGTCCTGATTATGCTGATAAATGAAGGACGCTGTAATGGCTTCCTTAGAATCACAGAATCATAAAGGGGTTTTGGTTGGACAAGACCTTTAAGATCATGGAGTCCAGCCATTAATGCTGCATTGCCAAGCCCAGTGCTAAACCGTGTCCCTAAGCACCACATCCACATCTTTTAAGTCCCTCCACCAATTTCCCTGGACAAAGTGCTCCTTGCTGTTGTCTCTCCTGGCTTTGCACCATCTCTGATGTTCTTGCAAGGTAACTGCAGCCCCATGGCCCAACATCAACCCATCAGATGGCCCGTGGCATCTCTCATCTCTGATGAGAGGTATCAGCTTCTACCTCTTGACTGTACAAGTAGCTGAGAACAGCTTGTCCCTCTGTGTTTCGGGGTCTGGCTGGGGCGTGTCTGGACCATATTTCTGAGGATCTCTTAAGATGGAAAATTGCATCCAGGACTCCAGATTCTACATATAATAGCACCCTTCTTTCTGCACATAGCAAGAATTTATTTTAGCAACCTGATTTCTCCACTCTGGATTACTTTCAAGTTACTCTACCTGATCCAAGTCATACTGCAAAAGCAAGAACGGACATTTGGACATTTCACTGCTGCATACACCTCACCCACTTGCTTACTGACATATGCTTTTTCTAGCAACAGAGAAGGAGAGAAAGAGACAGAGAGGGAGCCTGGGAAACACACCCTATCTTTATGAGCTTTTGATTAATGAGTGTGATCCATATTTCCTTCTATTTGACAGCAACGTCTGTGGCTGGGGCATGGCACTGCCTATATCCAATATAAACCATTAATGCCATGGGTCACTAGAAAGAAGATATAGAAGGTATTTTGCTTTATCACAAGTTTGTCCTTGTCATCAAGGAATGGCATGGCTAGCAACGCTCTAATGTGCACGTGGACAATAAAGGGATATTTCAATTGTCTTTGTGATCCTGGCAGATGGCAAAGAATTAACCTTTACTCATATAGGAGAGAGCAAATCCTGACTCATTTTGCTGTAATGTGCTGAGAAGGAAGGAAGTAATGAAATGTCTCATTATACATCTGACTTGGGGAATATATTTAGAACTGACTCTAGTGCTGAAGGTTGCATGGTCTCACACCAAAAGGTGCAACATGCCCTGCACTGTCTCCCTGCAGCCAGTGGTCAACTGGAACTATTTATGCTCATGAACAAAGTCTCTGAAGATGACTTTTTTCCTGAAGCACCAGCAATTCATGGCAGTGACGGAACAACCAATTGGGGTATTCAGAGTACTTGTGTTGTACACTGTCATCGCTCAGCTCTATGGGTTTCTTTTAGGTTGAAGTAATTTGGGTTTATAATAAGTTTTTTTTTAGGCTTGTTACCACTCTTTTATGAATTTCATAATAGCAGGATGATCACTACAATAATGTGTAAATGTAGTGATCTACAACATCTAGTTGTGAATGGCCAAAAAGATAAATGGATATTTAATCTTCTGGCGGGGGAAAAAAGCACAGACAAAGAAAATGTGGGAAACTGAGGCTGAGAAATTTAATTTAAAAGCAAAGGTCCATATTTTTCATAATCCGAGCAATCAATCATACATGTAAACCTCTGTGTGATTCACTAATACCTGTCATATTTGTATAACAGCTGGAAGCTTTCCTTCATTTTTCTTCATTATTTGGCTTAGATACAGACACAGCTACCTGACATCCTGAATGAAGGACCTACTCTCTGGCCTTTAGACTTACAGAGCTCTTTTATTATTAAATTAGGGCTCTGGCTGCCTCAGTCGACTGTGGTTTTAACAACACATTTTGTCTGAGGTTACGTAAAGCTTCATCTGCTAAAAGCAGTTATTGACAATAGGCAACCAAGGGCCTTCGTAGCTGATAGGAAATCCCAGTGCAGAGACCTAGACCAAAGCAGGGACTTCTGGAGAATGATGGAGAACTCGTTGAGCTTCTGTGAAAGCCAATCAAGGAAGTGGAAAATGCCTGTTACTGGTAGCCTTTGTGCTCATTCGATTGTTGGATTTCCCTAGCAGAATACATGCGGTAATTCCTCCAGGGACTTCTGAGTCCCTTCCCACAAAGCACAACCCACCCATCCCTTTCTGAAACTTCAAGCAGCTTCCTCTGGGTTAGCTGGGCCCTGTTTAAAATGGATGGGTGCAGGCAATGACCTATTTTCCCATAGTCTCATCTGACAATGGACAATGAAGAAAATGCTTTTTTAATGGTGCCTTACCAAGCAGAAGTGATCATCACCCTAGAGGCTTGGGTGTGGAGAGCTCTGCAAAGCTGTATCCTACATAACATGAGGTTTCAAAACTCCATACAATGCAGTGTGCTGTGGAATTCCCACTTACTATTATGACTATCTACTCACAGAAGTAATTAATCGTTATAGTATTTAATTAATAGTAACAACACAGTGAAACCCAGCTGTCAGGAGGGTACCTTTGTGTTGAAGGTGTACAGACCCAGAGCTCCAAAGGAATGGGACAAGTAGTAGCTGAAGATACACAGATGGGACAGGATGTGTTCACAAGGAATGGTCCTAGTCCTGGCATGTCAAAGGGACAATGCTCAGGCTAGACATGATGTGTGCAAGAGAAGACACCAGCAGAAGGAGATGGAAGAATGTTGTCATCATCCAGAGGGTGCCACCAGTGCGATGGGCAGAACCCATGGAGAGGGAGGGAAGAGGATAACTCCTGGTGCTGGAGTCAAGCAGAATCTGCAGGACTTAGGCAGGGCAGGCAGGGAATCTCTTGAAATGTTAAGCTCTAGTAGTACACAGACTTTGGCACGGGAGCACCTCACACACATGAGGAACTCAGCTGGGATTGCTTTCAAGGCCAAGACCTTTCTTTTGAAGTCTGATCGATGTGGAATATAGTCCATATGGTGGAGAAGTTTGTGTGTTTGACTGTGATTCAAAAAAACGGTGTTCCTCTCCTGGGGCAAAGGGTGGGAGGGTGTAGGGAGAGAGTTCCAGGAACTCTTCTTCTTATCTTGTCCCCATGACAGGCACGAAAGTGGGGAGATAGATTATGTGTATACTGCTTTTCCTTATGTGCTCATGTCCTTTCACTCAGTACTCAATTTACCAAGTATTGATTTATTTACAGGAGAGAGGAAGCCTTGCATAGGTAAGTGTTGGGAAAATAAACTTGTCTAGGAAGATGTGCCTTTAAAATCCTTGGTCTGACAGTAAATGTCACTATGAGATGAAGCTAGAATACCTTGGGCAGGTCCCAGAGTGTTTTCCAAGCTTAGAAGGTGACAAAGAAGGGATTGGCTGTACATGAGAGACTCCAAGGTGAAAGACATGGGCTGTGCAACCACGCCTGATTCCCATCACACTAACTGAAGTACATGTCAGGGCATTGTGTGTATTTTTAGAATTGCATATCCTTTTCAGTGAAAAGAGACCTTTTGACCCAGTCAGAACATCTTTGTGGATCATGCTGGTAAAGAGCATTCTGGTCATACAGCTGCTTTTCAGTCACCCCTCGGCCCCAAATGTCTACCGCACCAAATATCCATGGAGGTCAGATCCCTCCATGGAAACTTTGGAGTCACACGGATGACTAGAGGTAATTGAGAGCGAAGAAAGGCAAATTCAGGAAAGATTTATGGATTCCAGCTTGCAGACAGTCCGTATGTATAAATAAAAAAACACACATATATATATATGGCAATTCCTCTTTTGCACAGAAAATGTGTAAGCAAAGCATACACTTCTGGCTAAACAGAAACCTTTGTATTTGGTACAATTCCATATGAAAGGCACTTCTTTTTTGTGAATCTGATCTTTTTTATCCTTTGCAGACATGAATGAGACCATCATATGTTCGTTCTGACCATTGGTTCAGCACCCAGACCTATTTTTTTATTAAAACAAATTCTTCTTTGCTGCCTTTCCTTGCTCTGGGACAAGATGTACTCTTTTTGCTGTCAAAAAGAAGACAACAATGCCACAAAGATCCCTTGGCCACACATCCTTGGCACTCATAAGAGACAACCCCATATGGATTGGAAGAAGAAAGCTGATTGTCAGTTTTGTGTACTGTGACATTTCTTAATTTTTTCTGTAACATTTTTTAGGCTGATCTCACAGTTTCTCTGAAGGACAGAGTATGGTGAATGAGTGTTTTAAGGTGTCTTAAAGAATCACCACCAAAGTATTGGCAAAAGCAGATTTAATAAAAAAGTGAAAGTGTGTCAAAGTTTGTTGGCAAGGCTCACTGTCCTACTTAACTGGATGGTTAAAGCACACAAACAAAAAGCAAACTACAACCAAAAATCAATCAATCAATCTAAACCTGAAATTCATCCAAAAATTATCTACATGGAGGCTGATGGGGAGTCTATGTGGGGGAAAAGGGTGAGGATAGAAAGGACTAAGGAAGACCTTCCTGTTGAGTCACAAGGTTAAGAGTAGATCCCCTTTCTAAACTAAGCTCTGGACTTGACCAACACTTTAGGCCTAAAAAGGTTTAGCAGCACTGAAATTTAATAGCATCTAGTCTATAGCTTAATCTAAACAATTTAACAAAACATTAATATAGAATTCCCTACAGACACAACAGTAACTCACTTATAGGCCTAACATACTTACAAATCTGAAGTGCTTAAACATCTAAGAGAGCAGCATTCATTGTGTGTTTCCATGTTCACACTCACAAATACACAGACCTAAAGGAGGATGTACAAGGTACATATCTGTGAAAATTTTATGAATTCTCAGAAGTACTGATGTCAGATGCATTTGCACCTTCTCAACGCGAGAAGGATGAGTCTCAAAGAGCGGGGATCTCAGCTCAGGATCTGTCACTGTCATTCAGCTGTGGCCCCACAGGTATCTCCAGCCTGGGAGTTGTGTGGCTCAGACGGGCCCCACTCAGAGGGAAGTGCTGGTCTCAGCCCACTGAAGTCCTGGAGAGCCCAGAGAGTCTCACTTTGGACCACTGTTTAGAGAGTCACAACAGAGCTGTTTTTGGTCACAGTAGTTTTCCATCTTGGCCACAATTCAGGTCTGTAACTTTCTCTGAAAGTTCGAAACCAAAAAAAGTTCCATCTGAGTGGTTATTCAGGTAAAAAAAATAAGTTCCCAAGGCTGTTGAAACCCGGGGGCTCCTTAGCCAGCACAAGTTCCTGGGAGCAGACAGTGTTCAGGATAAGCTCAGAGGAGTTCAGCGCAGGGGCTGTTCATCAAGGCCGAGTTTTAATGAGCATTTCTGAGACCATGGTGAACTCCGAGGGGGAGTGGAGGATGCACCACCACACAGACATTTTGTTATGTCTTGTTATCTCAAAGTTAATAATTACCTACATGTTTCTTCTAAGAGCAGGGCTAAAGAACAAACACCTAAAGGGCAAATATGTTTCATTTGGCTGCTTAGCAGCTGGAAAAGCTGTCCACGCAGTGAAACACAGTGAAGTGGTTGCCAGATACATGCTGAAGACAGTTGTCAGCCCAGCAGCCAGACAGAGCTAGGCAGGAGTCATGGGAGTTGAGTGATGGTGTTAGGAAGGGATGGAAAGTACAGAAATGAATTGGAGGCACCATTGGGAAATAAGGGATAGGTCTGTTGGAAATGCAGGAGTGAATTGGGAACAGAGCCTTAGAGAGGACACAGAAGGACTAGAGCTGAGTCTAGGGAAGGTGAGGGGGCTTGACTGTTGCTATGGTGAGTATTACAGGGAATTTGGTGGGACTCCAAGACCTTGCAATAGAAGGTGTTGGATAGAAAGCTAGGGAAAAATTTCTTGCTTCTATGGTTCATAAAACAACTTTTTCTTTTTACGGGTGTGTAATGGGTTAAAGTTTGTAACTGAGCGGAAACACAAAAAACGTAGTGGTTTCACATTTGCCAAATTTGCTTTGTTAAATGTAGTGTAGTGGTGTATCTTTCTACTATGGAATAGGATTAGAAGAAAGGCAAAACAGGCTTAACTTAAAGATAGAAACAGTTAGATTTATTAACACACATTAAAGATTAAACAAAAAAAAAAACCCATGAAACACCATTAAACCTTTTTAAAAGCACTCCCCTCCCTCCTACCAACAGTTTACTTTTCCTCAAAACAATGTAAAGAGACAGAAAATCAGAACTCTAAGTCAGTACCACTTATAAAATAGTCTTTCATTCAGTCTTTGAGAGAGACAAGTCCCTCCTGATTTTTTTTCCTGGTAACTTTCCACAAGACACAGTCTGTTTGTGGCTTCCAGCTCCCACAAAAGCAGCCCACCCAAGAATCTGCACTTGTGAGCTTCCCAAAATGTAGCCTTTCCCATGACTACATATGGGCTGTGGGCTTACACATGGGGTTTCACCTTTTAAAGATGCACAGTTCCACAACGAAGGACTTCTCATTTTTCACTGGCGACAAGGCTTCAAACATCTCATAGGATCACTAGATTACAGTTTCTAATTCAATGTCCACTCAGTAAAATCAGACACCTCTGCTTGAATCCACAAAATCATCTCCCCATTATTAGTCCATGATTTAAAAGAATTATTACAATCCGTTACCATAAATTAAGGAGTTTTACAGCCTAGAACTAAGGCAACTTGTCATCTCTTCCACTTAAGAAGTCACTCTTCCTTTACTGACTTTGATATCTTCATATTATCCCTTTGCATATCTCTAGTTTGGCCTTTCCTCTCTCTTTGAGAAGGGTTAGAGTTTTAAAAAGTCTCAGTTGGTGTTAGGAAAGAGTTAATATTTCCTGCCTGGGCCATGGACGGCCACGTGGTCTCTGTTGCGGTATCTGTGAAAGCCTCAAATCCACGAGGTGTAGAAAAGCTCAGAAACGGCGGCCCGGATCTTCTCTCCCCTCCAACCCTTGGTCTCATGGGGTGGGTTTGGCCCAGCCTGGGCTCGGTGCTGCTCTCCGGGAACCCGGGGGGAGTTCATCTCCCTGGGCCCAGCCGGCAGCGTGGGGCAGGCTGTAGGATCGGCTGGATGTCAGCAGCCATGGCTCCCCTTTCTCTGCCGGCATCTGCTGGGCTCGGGGATCTGGCTCAGCTCCTGCCAGGGCCAGCCCCGGCACAGCCGCCCCAGCCCGGCCCTGGGGGCGGCGACGCTTAAGCTGGACCCCGAGCTCCCCCCCTCTTGATGTTACCTCATGGCAAGCCTGCAACTCAAAGAGAGATTTTTCCCAAAATCCCACCTGTTTATAAGGCGTGTGTCCCAAGGGTGTACGCTTGTATCCAATTGGCCAACCTGGCTGTCAGTTTTAAAGCAGATAACTAATTGGTTTTTACCATTCATGCCAAACCAATATAGGGTGGGAGAGTGATGAACGCTCCCAAATGCTCCTGCACCCTAAGGACTCTGGAGAGAGATGCCCAGGCCAGTAACCAGAATATGGGGCACAGCAATAAACCTGGAGCCAGAGCAGCAGATAAATGCACCTTGGCTCCACTGGAGGAGCATTTAAGCAGATTTTTGTCTGCATACTGGAGGTGATGAGGCAGTTCACCTGAATTCCCATCTTCTAACAGATTTCCTTGTTTGCTTATAGCTCTATGAAATGAGGAAACTCAGCCCTGTAAGAGCAATAAGGAAGGGTAAAGTTTATTTTCTTCATAGAGCGGAAGGAATCTGGTACAATTTAGCTGCTTATCAAAAGAATGTTGACAAAAGCCTCTCCCACTCTTCCCAAGAGGGGACCACCTGGTAGAATTCTCGCACTGGCATGTTTGTGTTGCACAAATTTCCACTGAGAGGCTTTGCTTTGCACCTAATCTGTGATGTTCATGAGTCCATTTGCTGATTTTTACTCAAGAGAGATGAGCCATAAGAAACTGAATTCTTCTGCAGATCAGAACCACCAAGAGATACCCCAAATGCTAGACAACCTGTTACCCTGGACCTTCAAGTGCTTTCCATTGGCATGGAATCTCCAGCACATCTCCTGGCTGACCTGCAACAGCATGTTCCCAAGGAAATTTCAACTGACAAATTCCCAGACAAACCAATGAAAAAGCATCTTCTGAGAGACCTAGAACTTAGATTACAGCAGCCTGTGTGGATGCTTAACCCACAGGGGAAGGAGAGACCCAGTGCCAGGGATCAGAAGAAGCCAGCTGCTCTGCATGGCAGGAGCAGCCCCCTCACTGATGGGCACAACCCTGTGGCACCCAGAAAATGAAAGCAGAGCAGCTCTGCTGAGCAGGTTAGGCCTGAGTCCCACCAAATGAGCCCATAGCAAAGCTGCAGGTCCAAGGTGAAGCTGGGAGGTCACTTCAGCAAGTCCCTGTTGGGATTAGCAGAGTATAAGGCTGGGCACATGCAGACATACAATGTGGCTTGGCCAAGGACCAAGGGAAAACATAAATGTGGCTCTAACACAAGGCAGAGCTCCCAGTGAGGCGTCTCCCAGCTCCTCCTCACACCTTGGCTGTCTTCCCAGCAGTGTGATCCCTGGTCACACAGCTGTACCCTTGCAGAACTGACCTCGGGCAGAGGAAGCCTCAGAGGAACAAAGAGCTTCCAAAACTAGTGTTCCCAGGGCCATGACAGTTGTCCCTAGACATCTGAATCTATAAGAACTGACTACTAGGGGTATTTCAGTGCATAGAGATCAAAGTTACCTAAATCAAACATCTCAAGAGGCAGCCCCTCATTTCTGAGCATCTGCTCCTACCATAACACTTTGCCCTCAGTTCTGTGTCCCATCTTGCCATTACACACGAGAGGGACTGGTTGCCTTGGGGCTCAGATCCAGCTGAAGGAAGAGCAAAGTGCTGTAGATCAGGTATCTGAGTACCAAATCACCTACACCTTGGTAGATGCAGGATCCTTCTCTCAGCAGAACCACTTAGAGGTTTTTCCCCTCTAGGGACCTTGATTGCACGAATGGCTTTAGTTTGCCCTGTTTTCTGTGATGAAAAAGAAAGAAAAAAAGGAAAGTGACCAAAACAAAAAGACAGATCAGAACAGTGAAAAATTTAGGTTTATAAGCGAGGTAAACACGCATGTCAGCGTGACAGAATGAAGGAGTGAATGTCAAAGGGGTCAAATGCCACATGCAACCCTGATTTGCAACTCAGTTCCCCAGATCTGAGACCAAAGTTTGGCTTTTTTTGGCCCTTCTCTAATTCGCCAGTACCAAAAACACCTCAGTGGTATGGAGTCACACCAGCCTGATCCCTTAGGCTAAGCTTGGCATCTCTGCCCCCCATGCAGAGCTGATGTTTCTGCTGAAACAGAATATGAAAGGGTTTGGGCCAGAGATAAGGATGGTGGTACAGACTCATTCACATCTCTTGGATCTGCTGGGACTGCACTGTGTTGGTGTTTCTGAGGTAAAACAGGTATGAGGTGAGGTGCTGTGTCCAACAATAGCTTTGGCTGGAATGTGCTTGTGCTTTTCAAAAGAAACAATTCCCTGGTAAAAACTAATTGCCTGTGGGGATGTCAGTACTTAATTGTCACTTCAGGTGCCAAGTTTTGTGTCCCTTATCAATGATACCGTCTTGATTACTCTGAAAGTCCTTATCAGCTGTTGTCCATGCCTATAGACACCTCTGTCTACTCAGTACTTATTTGGATAAATCCATGTTCAGCTTTACAGGTTTTTGAGAGTCCCCTCCTGAGGAGCTCCACCAAATCCAGATGTCATCCAAGCAGAGAGGCATTTATGCGGATTATAGACTGATCCTGGCCAAGCCAAATATCTTGGGCTGCATCTTTCAGACTTGTTTTCCCTCAACAGCCTTTCAGAATTCATTTCTAGAAATGACTGGAAAGCCTGTGAGATTGTGGCTCAGTCCAGACCAGATCTGGACAGAAAACTCTCACTGCACATCCCAAACTACCCCCCAAGAGAGAAAGAGGAACACAGGACAGGGCAATACCAAACAATCAGTTTAACACATCCCAAAAATGACATTTATGGATTTAAAAGGTCTCTGTGTTTATTAAACAGCACACCTGGCCCTTTTCTTAGTGCAACACAAAGATGGTGTTTTCTGAATGGTTAGCACACAAATGGATTAGAAATATCAACAGTGGACTGTGTATATGAAAATAAACCCCAATCTTAGCTTACAGAGGGCATTCAACAAACTCATCTGACACTGGGCATAGGTTTGACCTTCTTACTGGTCCCAGTTGCATGGAAAGGACAGAAATATTTAGCTTGAATTTTCTCTCACTCCACTTTTGCACCAACATAACTTCATCGGCACCAGAAGAAATCCTTCGTTGACAAGGGTGGATGGTAAGGACTATTACACCTGTGGACTGGCAGGTGGACTCCTCCTCTGGGACACTTCCTCCCCAGTCCCACATCCCTGAACATGCTGATCCTTACAAAAGGGCTGATACCTCACAGGCTCTCTCTCAGCCCAATTCTTGGAGTGTCCAGTCTGTCCGAAAGACTGGGGAATGGAGACTGAAGATAGTTGAGATTAACAGGGCCGAAAGCTGGATTTTGCCTCCAGCTGAAAATCATCACATACTGTAAAACATAAATCCTGCCCTGGAATCTTAAACGAGAATCTCTAATAAGGTCTCTAAGAGAAGAAAATATATTAAAAAAAAATGAAATAAAAACTGCCTTTAATTATCTGATAAATGATACTGAGATTAAAGCAGAGCCTTATCCAGGGATGTGGATTGACTTAGCTCATCTTTTCCAGCTGGTTTCTAGCATGTGTAATGCTGTCAGTGTTCCATCCACAGATTTGTGGAGTCAGGCACATATCCACAACACTTCATTTGTGACAAACTAACTTTTCTCAGCTAAAAACATCCATGAAGAAGACTCACAAGCTCCCAGCACTGGCTTTTCTCCTTGTTCCCATCTGCACACAAGGCTGATGCAGAGCGAACCTTCTACCTTTGTCTGGGTCAGTTGCACATTTCCTGCATTTATTGTTTGCCCGCTATCCTTCCTGTTACGAAAGGGAAGCTGGCAAGATAAATTTATTGGGACTGGTCTGCACTTGCAAGCACTGTCCCTGTCCTAACCCCAACGAGGAATGCAGAGGAATGCAGAGGACATGTTTTGACACCCTTTGGAAGGGTCTCAGGGGGTGAGGCTGTTCGGGAGGCAGCAGGTGAAGGGGATGTGGATTAGGGGGACATGGTTGGGTGGATGTGGCACATTCCCTACTCTCTCTTCCCACATCCTTTCCACAGCATCTAGCTCAGCACACTCAGGCTCAGAGCACAGCCCCTCACTGCTGCTGGGCTTTAGTCCTGCCAAGGACCATTTATTCATCTGGGCAGCACCAATCTGTGCACACATGGCCACAACGTCCAGAAATCACGGCCAAAAATCAAGGACAGGTGGGACAGGTGCCAATCCCCCCTGACCTTGATGGGAAGAACAGCTTTTGCTTCCTCCTTCTGCTCTGAAGCTTTACAGGTGGTCAGCTGCTCCAGGTGGAACACAGCCCAGTTTTCACTTCAATTCTCCTTAGAAATCCACAACAGTGCAGCTCAAAACATGGCAAATCTGACCAGCCTGAGCTGTGTGCTCCTGTTGGTTGCAGGTTGTCCAGTTTCAGCTACAAAGGATGCTTGTAGGATGCCTCTGAGAGGCTTCAGATGAGCAAAATCTGTTTGTCTTGTCTTGAGTAAACAGGTGACACTCTCTGATAAGCGGACAGGATAGCAGCAGGAAGGAAAATCTGAGGTAAGGGCATCCAGCTGAGCAAGAAAATAAATCTTGCCTTTTTTTTTT
>WBMY01000672.1:430871-488178 GCA_013397315.1 Donacobius atricapilla | reverse complement strand
TTTTTTTTTTTTTTTTTTTTGTGGTAGGGAGAGTCAGGGAAGCCTTTCATCCAGCCTGCTTATTTTAAAGGGAAATGTTTCCAAGAACGGAATATTTACTTAATAAACAAGTGCAGTCTTTGCCAATTGAAAATGATAGGTTTAGCTGTAGTTGTCTAGCAAGAGCCTATCTGACTACTTTTATATTAGAACTGCTGCTGAAATTCTGAGATTTTTTGTACCAGGCTCAAAATTTGCCAGACAACTCCAGCCATCCTTTCTAACTGGGAGAACTAAGACATTGGGAGCAGTAACTTACTGACAGTATTCAAAGTCCTTGGGAGATACAGCCCTTCCGAACAGCACAATCATTGCTCAGTCGTTCCTGAATCCCTGTCCCAGTTTTAAGCTGAGCTTTTACCTGGCATAAGCCCCATCAGAACTGCATGGCATGCTCCAGTCAAGCTGCCCTAGCAGGTCATCACTACTGTAAGTGGGCCTGGCTGCTCTTGCTCCCTTTGCCCCCTCCTTCCCTGGCAGCCAGAGGATGCCCTGCTGAAGCAGTGGATTCATCCCATAGAGCTGGCAGGCAACATTGTGGATGTTTTTTGAGCTGGTTTTTGTAGCCACTGTGACAGGATGAAGCAAAGTGGCAGATGGAGGAACTGGTCGAAATGTCCTGGTCAGGGACAAGAAAGGAACATGGTTTAGAGTGTGAGCAGATGATCAGCTCCATTCAACCCCCATGTGTCACACAGAGGAGAGGAAATAAAGTGAACTCACCCACATGAATTTTCCTGTTTGGGTGGTTTCAGCAGAAAATTTGCATCCTCCCATTTAAATATTGTATTTAGAGAGGAATTATGCCCAGTGCTACCAAGAAGTCCTTGTTTTACTCAGACAAGCAAGATGTTTGCACGGACACTTCTCATGGGACCTCAGGCACAGCTCCAATGACTTTCTTTGGATGTGAAGGGCAAATCCTTTTAAATAATTTCATTCCTCCCTTTGGGAGCTGTGCAATTCCATTTTGCTCCCTGAGCAAATGAGAAAGCACTCCATGCTGTCAACCCAAGGGACTGCTTTGTGCTGCAAATGAGTTTTCCTTCAAGAAGGACCCTCTAACTCCCCATGCATATAGGAAGTTTTCAGGGAATTAATGAACATCTCATTTGTGCCATTCTGTGAGCGATGCTTGCTCCCTGCTTCCCAAGGCTGCTCCATGTGCCCTGTGCTATCTGCAGCAAGCAAACAGCAGCTCTGGATGTGTCTTCAGGCCTCATCCTGCCCCTGGGAAGCTGTATGCAGCTCTTCTATTCCCAATGCGAGCAGGAACTGGAGTTTTCCTGGTGCTGCAAGTCCATGAGCACCTTCAGGCACAGAAGGACCCTGGGGACAGACAAGGTGCCCATACGAGTCGCGTGAGCTGATTTGTGTTTATGCAGCAGCACAGCTGTGCGGGGGCTCTTGTTTTCAGGGAGCAGAGTTCTCATTAATTTTGTGAACACAGCAGCTCTTGGCATGCAAGAGCTAAAATTCCCTATGCACTCACAGGGAGGGCGAGTTGCTCAGGCTTTAGGGCAGCCAGTGGCTAATAGGATTTAACAGGTACCCACCAGAGGTGAGCTCAGATGGGGTGGTTCACTAGGAAACCACCCATCTTGAGTCCTCCCAGCCAGAAATCTGGGAGAAAGAAACCAAACTGGGCACTGGTGCGCTGGCAAAGGATGAATCAGTTGACTTAACAAACAGTGGGTTTTCAAAGGAAGAAAAGGAAAATGTTAACAGGAAGATAATGAGTTACACAGGATACCTAATCACTTCTGCAAAGCTTGATCTTAACTGGTGACTGTCCTTATCTCAGTGTCCCCAGGGAGGCAACTGTGAGATCAAAAGCTCTGGAAGTGGGAAGGTGGGTTTCTAGTGCGATGAGCTGCGCAGGTCTCTGAGAACTCGCACGGTATGCAGGGGCTGGAGGGCACAAGCTTCAGGGGAGGGAAGGACAGACCCAGCACAGCCAAAATCTCCAGAGTCTCCTCCCAGAAAGGGGTGTGTGGGGAAGGCAACCCCTGCAAGCAGTCACACATCAGTCCTCCATCAGCGAGGGGCAGTTCTGCCTCTGCTGCCCACCCTGACTCTGCGGCTGGCAGGCAGGGATGGGCTCGGTCCAGTATGTTTGTTCCAGCCTGCTTAAAGCAATTCTTGGTATTTATGGCTGATGCAGAGCCAAAAATATGTCCAACACCCAGTCAGCTGGCTTTACTCTGAGCTACAGAAATCAAATCAGCCCTTAATTGAATTCCCCTCTGTTGAAGCAAACTGGAGCTCGAGCACTGGGATTTCCTTGGATTGTTCCCTCCGGTGAAGCTTTCATGATGTTTCACTCATGTGCCTGGCACCTCCTAACGACCTCACACAGAGCTTGGCTTAATGAACTGGGGATGCTCTCAGCTGGCAAGAGGGAGGAGGAGCATCAGGCCATTAGTGCAGTGTGTTGAGGTGCCAACACCGGTATCAAAGGCAGCACTCTGGTCTCTTACTGCCAGCAGCGACGGTGGATGTGAGACTTGGTGGATTAGACTGCGCTTTCCACAGTCCCATTGTGCTTGCACTCCTTGCAACATAACCTGAATTGCCCTGTGAATAAATTGCAGGACCCACAAGCCATGGGAAGCTTCTGCTCCTCTGGGAGGTCTATGTTCCATGTGGGTGCTGCACTCCTGCACCAGTGCCTGGTGGAGAACCCACATTTCTCCTCTGCCAAAACGGCTGGTGCAGGTTTGGTGCAGGTTTGAAGACAGTGGCCAGGCTCAGTCAAGAGTCCAAGTCCCCAAGCAAGTTGAAGAGATGAGGTAGGTCCAAGGTCAAGCGGCAAAGTCAGTTGGCAGGGCAGGGGCAGAGTCAGGATCAGAGTCAAGTTGATCAGACTTAGAAACAGCCCCAGTGGTCACCAGACAGATCCATGGAATCATGAAGGTTGAAAAAGACCACTAAGGTCACTAAGTCCAACCATTAACCCAGCACTGCCAAGACCACCACTAAATTGTGTCCCTAAGTGCCACCTCCTCATGCCTTTTGAACATCTCCAGGGATGCTGATTCCACCACTTCCCTGTGCAGCCTGTTCCAATACTTGACCACCCTTTCCCTGAAGAATTTTTTTTCCTCATATCCAATCTAAATCTCCCTTGGCATAACCCGAGGCTGTTACCTCTTGTGCTCATGGACACCCCAATATATTGAGGCTGGTCCAAATAATGGAATCAGCTCTTGGCTGTGCCATCTCCAGTCTGACTCTAAGCCCTGGGAGCCAAACCACTAAAGTGGGCAAGCTGAGGGTGCTGCCAGTACCTAATTTCTGGGCAGCATCCCACCATCCCCCCGACCACGCAATGGGCGCCCCTCCCTCAGTCATCCTTATCGCGAGCTGGGGGTGGTTTTCAGCATGATCTTTTCACAGTATATGGTCATTCACCTCATACTCCTCCGTCTAAGGCACTCCAAGACCCACAGGAACCTTGTGTCCTTTCTCTCTTCTCTGAGAGGTGACAAGAAGGAGCTGAGCTTCCGTGTCACCACCTTTCTGTGGCTACAAAGGACCATTTCTTGCCATTTCAGATGCCTCGGCTGCTCCCCATTTTGGGGCCAGCCTGCCACCTCGTGTTCAGAGGGGAGATTTTCAGAGCGGTTTCGCACAGGGCGTTGAAAATGCCTCGAACATTACTTAATTGATTTGTATTTAGGACTCCTAAAGCCCAGAAGAGATGAAGAAAACCTTGAGGAGCTTCGCTCTGTGGGGGAGCCAGAGAGCAACAGCAACCACCCCACTGTCCCCAGGGTTGGCTTTGGTGGCACAGCTTATTTCAGGAAGGTTCTTGCCTGGTGTTTCACTACCTAAGCAAGGGTGAGCACTCTTGGATCCCCAGCAGCTGTTTAAGACCACCCCTGCTGCAGTGCAGGATTTGGTCCATTCTTGTGGCATTCCCTGCAACTGGGTGTGATCTTTCTTGCCTTGAGCCTGGCCCATGATTTGCAGCCCCATATGAAAAAGCTCATGGAAGCTCTGTTGCTTTGTTTAGCTGAAGCTCTCAAGGCTTATTGAGGTGCTCATGGGCATCAGAGACAGAGATGTGAGCTCCAGGTTCCACTTGTAGGGCATCAGTAGCCACCAAGTGGTGGCTGGGGCTCAGGACAGATGCTCGGGGTGTCTTGCACAGCCTAAATACCTGTGTGAGCCAAGGACTTCAGGTCCTCACACACCTCAGGGGCTTCATGTCAAACTGGAGCCTGCCCGCCTCCCACTTGGCTCCTTTTATTTCCATCACACTTAACAATCATTAAGTGTTGATTAGAAAGGATAGATGTTTACAGAGTGTAAGATTTTTTCCAGATTATTTTTTTATTTTCCTAAATACTCCTGAGAGTGTGACAAATCCCTCTCATAAATCCTATTAGTGGTTAATGAACCCAGAGGGACGTGTGCCATCATCTTGTTGAGCTCTGCTGCAGCTTTCTACAGAGATTCTCTTTTATTGCTCCTGTCTTTCATAGCTTCTTTCTTACTTCTCTTTCCTTCACCATCATCCTTTCTACCCTTGGTATGCCATTTTCCTCCTGTCTCTGTTCTTTCTCAAGTAGTTGGATGTGCCATATGTGCCCCACTCATGGGACGGGCAAACAGCGCATGTGTGATGTACAGACACTCTGCAGGTATGGGTAAAATATTCACAAAAAAAATCACATTTACCTTATTTTATTGACTTCAGCAGCTCCCAGCCAAGGGGTGATGGCAGCTGGGGTAGTTGTTCCCTGCCCTTGGCAGGAGGATTGGAACTAGATGATCTTTAAGGTCCCTTCCAAACCATTCTATAATTCCGTGACCCCAGGATGGCAGCCTTCTTCACTCAGCCTTAACAATGGACGTGTAGGGACCGCTATAAAATGGTGATAGGTCAGAGACAGCTTAGAAATGAGGAAAAGTTTTTTTTTTTGTTCTCCTAGTTTTGGATTTAATTTCTCACATAGGCCTGATTCTCCTTCTTTCTCCACAGGCAAAGAACTTCACAGCTGAGGACTTTCCACCTGTTTGATTACAGTTATCATTCACAGATACACACATGACTGCCCAGTGGGTGATGACTTGACCAGGCACTGCACAGTGCCTAGCATAACCGTGCCAAAAGTCGGTTTCTGGGGCTAAGTGGAGGCACCATCTGCTTCCTGAAATGTGCTGGACATCCCGTGGCATGTCTGTGTCTGGTATAACCCACAGATGTCACGCTGAGATAGTGCAATTCTGCCTTGTGAGTCACCACGGGCTGAGCAAGGCAGGGTTGTGCTGTTGTGTCTGAAGTGAGCTTCCCTTTCCTTCTCCTGTGACTGGGCCTGCTGGGAATTAGCCTGCAGGATCAGCTGTCTGTGTGTGCTGAGATGAACCAAAGGAGAGCTCGACGGCGATGATTTTTCCCCATTAGCGGCGAGTGCAGTGTCTGGCAGAGTGGCACCCATTGAATTCTGCCTGGGTATTGATGAGCCTCTTGGCAGCCTGGCTGGAGGATGACTTATGGGTTTGTTTACTTGCTGGGCCTCCAACTCATGTTCAGTGCAGGCCAGGCTGAGTCAAATGTTCACATTTTGCTAATATGGCATGTGCACATCAGGCATGAGGAAACATGCTAGAGCTGCAGGGACCCAGCCATGTGTGTACACTCCTTAGGTTCCTTGCTCCTGCATACCAGTGCTGCTGGAGGCAGGTGGTAAGGCCACAGCAGACCCTGTTGTTGGCTCGAGCCTTGGCTGCTGACCTACTTATCCAAGTGCAAAGTGGTGTGTAAGATGATTAAATTATCTTCCAAAGAAAGTCTGGAATCCCAGCTTTTCCAGTAAACAACCAGGTAACTGTTTACTGGAACAGTGGGAACCCCAGCCAAGAAATTGTGCAGAGCACTGAAAACATTGGAAATGACCCCATATGTCCTTATAGAAGCAAGTCCTTTAATAAGATGAAGAATAAGCACAGGGCAAATTTCCAATTACTTTAACATGCATAAAAAAATCAGGTTGTGCCTGGTCATGGCTCTGTGATCTTACAGTGGAATTGCTATTTGGTACTAGCTTGCTCTTGCATCTTTATTGCTTATTTAAAATGTGCCACTGCTTGAACTGGAGTTTTGTAATAGCGGCAGTTTAGGCTTCCACATCTCTTGCCTCAGAAAACATCACATTAAAACTTGCTCAGCTGTACAAATCCCAGCCCTGCAGACAGAATACAAAACATTGCTGGCGCCTTCCTGGGCTCCCTGCAAAGCACTGGCAAAGCTGACCCCAAATCTGCAGCAGTGATCACACCCCTGTGACTGTCCCCTCTCACCACACGCTGTGACAGTGCCCTGCTGGCTTCTGCTTCGACGTGGCAACCTCAGCATACATCAGATGTACCACAGCAATGGAATGCACCTCCACTCCTCCACTGAAGTGTATTTGCCTCTGTTCTAGAGCACCGTTTTAAATTACTAAGCAAATTCCTGCCTCCAGGAGCTGGGCATGGTGTTTCTGGCACGAGGAGGTGCTGGGCTGCACAGGTCATGCAAAAAACCTGATGTCCTGCTCTTGTTGTGGTCTGTGGTACCCAGAACTGCTAGGGAGTTTGTGACAAGTGTCTCCTGTCCCAGCTTTGTGCCACTGCTGTGGGGTGACATGTCCTTCTCTTTTGCTAAAATCTAACTTGGTTCATGGACACAATATAATAGCCTTGAAAATGTGGGGAAATCTTCTCTCAGCTTGCTCCCACAACCAGTGCCACGCCCAGGGGAGCCAACCTGCCAAAATTGCCTTCAAACCCCCTAAGATGGGAATCAGGACAGAACAACCCCGATAATGCACAGGATTATGGATATGGCCTTGCTTTTTTATTGAGACAGAGGGAGCTGCAAGTGAATTTTTTCTTTTAGTTAGCCTTGTAGAATGCTTTATCCCAAGTTCAGACCTATCCAAGCATGGGAAGACTCTCTTGGACATTGAAGAACATCTTCTCAAGTCCTGTAGGAAGACCCGGAATGCTGAACTCTTGGCTGTGTGGGTTCAGGTGTTGAGGGACCAGAAAAATCAAAGCCTGTTGAGCCAAGCCCTGCACGGGCTTGCTGGTGTTGGCCCCAGGGAGCCATGGTGGCTGGTGTGGCCCTGGACAGTGACGAGCTCTTGGCCCACAGCAGCCTGTGGGTGACTGAGTGACCTGTGGACCTCGTACTGGCAGCGGTACAGAACCTCAACCAGCTCACAAATGGGAAGTAAAATTAGTCCCATGGAGAAGCTAACTGCCAACCCAAGCCCGGTCTGGAGGACTGGAAAACTGGCACTGGATAAACCTTTGTGACTTCTCTGGATCAAGGACCAAGAATGTGTAAAATCCCATCTAGGTTTTCCTTATGATCCCCCTCCCATCTGGACCTTGTTTTTCCACAGTCTTTGGTTTTCCCTTTGGAAAAGACGTGTGCCTTTCCCTTCAGCAACCCTGTGGGATGGAGCTGACCCTAGGCAGAAGTGTTGAATGTTGCTGAGTTGGAGGTGGGCACCTTGTCGAGATTGGGAATTAAGATGAGCAGGGTAAGAGGGTGCTGCTCTGTAGTGCTGCACACCTTCTCTCCCAGCCCTGGGTGGTGGTGTAGAACTGTGACATATTGGTGGAATATGGGAACTTGCTGAGCTCTTGATGTGTACAGATCATGAGTGGGCATTTCCTTCTTACAGGTGAACGGACAGAAGGTGTCAGGAGCAAAGGGCAAAGGCTTCTGAGGCTGTGGAAATCTGATAATCCTTGGTATCCCTCACATCTGTTTTTGTGCTTTGGGTTATAGAATTATAGAATGGTTTAGGTTAGAAGGTTGGAAGGAACATTTAAGGGTCATTTTGTCCAAGGTCTCCGCTATGAGCAGGGACATCTTCAACTAAATCAGTTTTCCCAGAACCCTGTCTAACCTGGCCTTGAACACCTCCAGGGATGGGGCATCCACAGCTTCTTTGGGCAGTCTGTGCCAGTGTTCCACCATAATCATTGTAAAGCACTTCTATTTAATTTAAATCAATCCTCCTTCAGTTTAAAACTGTCACTCTGTGTACTATTCCAACACACACAGCTAAAAAGTTTGTCTTCCAATAACACTCTAGACAAAAAGATCCTGTCCAAAAATATGTTTAGCAGCATCATTCCTGTACAGGCTCCTAACATGTGCCAGCACCCATGGGAATTCCTGTCTCTGATGGGCACTAGGTGCTAGCTACTGTTCACACATCTGGCTTCCAGCTGTTTTTTTGGCAGATGTGCAGGGATCTGGGCTGGCTGGAAGACAGCAAACACAAAATACAGGGTGTTCTGCATGGGAACCGGGTTGGGAGGGGATGTTCTGTGTCTCTGCCTCCAGCTCACTGAATCACATCACTCGTGCCTGGACAGCAGCCTCCACGGGGCATGTTCCTGGCATTGTGCCTCCGTGCACAGCCCTTTCTCTGTTCTCCTGGGACTTGTGAGGCTGAGCTGTGTGCAGCTTGACAAAGGATATGAAGAGGCTGACAAGAAAACTCCATAGGAACACGAGAAGGCTATCACAGTCTTCATGGAACTGGGATGGAGCCATGGCAGAAATACATAGGGAAATAAAATAAGACAGATAAGTGAATACAGCTAAACCAAGCCTACTGCAAAACAAGCCTGAGCTTATCGTTTTAGTGTCACCTTTTTGGCCCTTCTAGCACATAAAGAGGGCTTATGGAAAAAAGGGAGAGTGACTTTTTACAGAGGCAGATAGTGATAGGGCAAGGAGAGGTGGTTTTAAAATAAAAGAGGAGAAATTTAGATTGATTATTAGAAAGAAATTCTTTCTGGTGAGGGTGGTGAGGCCCTGGCACAGGCCTGCCAGAGAAGCTGAGGATGCCCCATCCCTGGAAGTGTCCAAGCCCACGTTGGACGGGGCTTGGAGCAACCTGGGATAGTGGAAAGCATCCCTGCCCATGGCAGGGAGGTGGGAATGAGCTGATCTTTAAAGTCCCTTCCAACCAAACCACTCTGTGATTCTGTTATTGCCATAATTCTGTGCCCAGCTTTTCAGTACAAGCACTTTGGAGCTCACCAGCTCTTTGCATATTTATTCTCATGGGGGCTGCATTTCTGCAAATGTAAGGTTTGAGCCTTTTTTCTCTTTAAATTTGGCATTTGATTTGCTAACGTCAGCCTCCAGAGGGCGGAAACCCTTCCGAGAGACGCTGGGAATCGCTCCAGCCAAGGGGAAATGATCTGCTTGCACAACCGCAGCAGAAAGACCCGTCATAAAGAATTCGGCCCCCCAAAAATCGTGCATTTTCCGACTCATTTCTGTGACGACGTCTCCGGCTCCCAAGCCTGACCGCTGCTGGGCCAGGGCGGTGGACGGGGTGAGGGAAGGGGAGCATGAATTTCTGAGTCAGGCTTTCCTAGAAAGCTCTAGGGATGATGAAAAAGGCTGGTGCCTTCTGTCATGCAGGAAGTTTTTTGGTGGCTTGTCCCAAAAGCTGCTTCACAAGCCAGAAACCCCGGGCGAAGCAGGACAAGTCCTAATACTGGTAATGCAGAAGTTACTTACTTCCAAATATCCTTTCAAGGTGCTGTGGGGGAAAAGGGGGTCTGCCGCTTGCCAGCTTCGGAGAGGGTACAAAATCCTGCCAGATCAGCACATCCTGGTGCTCTAACCCCAACCCAGAGCCCAAAGCCATGGAGAAATATGTCCCAGAGCACCCAGTTCTGGGACATATTAAAGGTTCATTAAAGCAAGGGTGGGATGCTTTTAAAACAACACACACATTGCTGCTAGTTCAAGACACCCAGTTCCTGGAAGTGCTGAGTACTTGCTCTGAAAAAAACCCCAAAACAACACAGACCTTTTGTGTATGTCTACAGAGAAACTGGAAAAATTAGGAGCTGGTGAGAATATCATAGTCTTGGACAGTGATGTTATTGTTGAAAAAAGTGTTCCAGGGGCACGTGGAGATAAGGTAGAATGAGGCAGGAGCAGTTTGGGAGTGAGGAGAAGGGAAATAGTGCTGTGGAAGAAGACTGAAGAAATGGGATTGCTAGGGCCTTCAGTGTAAGGAATAATTCAGTGTATATACACACACACATCAGCTATACCACTAATAAAACTGCTCTAAATAGAATAATTCAATTCTGGAGTATATTTATGGTGAGATGGGAGGTCACCAGTCACAGGCTTGCCCCAGGCATGCGGCTGGGCTATGGGAGGATGTTGCTGTCAGCAGTAGGGACCCAGCACCACTGCATCCATCCTGGCACCACGACTGAAACAGGCTGAGTAATTAAATCATGTACTGCTACATTTCTGTCAGATCTCATTACACAGCACCTGAGTTATTTTTCCAGCTGAGTGATTGCCTGGATCCTACCATGGTGATGCTAAATATCCCATCCCTGATGAAAACCCTGGCAATACCGTCAAAGGGGATATTTGGTCAGGGCTGGAATTTTCTTCTGCAGCAATAATGCTGTCAGGATATAATCCTGATGTGGAAGTGGCCCTGCCTCATTCATCATCGCAACTCACCCTGGGCAGAAGGGGAGAAGTTCAAAGAAGGGATGCAGGGAAGATCAAATATGAGTAGGTCAGGACTTCCTGTCCTCAGAAAGAGGTGGGTGGAAACATGGTGAGGCTTATGGAACTGGGAGAAGACAGGCAGTTCAGTGCTTCAGCAATGACAAATAAAAAGAAATAGATGGATAAGGGCATCAGCTGGGGTTGCCAGGCTCAAAACAGACAAATCAGCCAGTGTTTGGTACAGGGACTGACACAGAAGCTTTGGATGGCAAAGGTGCGTCCTGCTTTCTCCAGAGAACCCTCGGTAGTTTCAGGAGAGAAACCCACAGATGGTCACCCAGCACCCAGAGAGCCGAGGAGCTGCAGGCTCTCCCCAAGTCACAAACAGTCTGAGACAGGAGGGCTTGCAGAGGAAATGACATCACCTGGGATTATGCATTTTCCAGAAATCTGCTTCTGGAGCCAGGGACAGGACCATGAGGGACTGGGACATGGTGCAGCCTAGTACATAAGCCCTGTCCCATTCCTATAACCCTCAGGCTGATGTAAACGAGCTGCAGGAGAGACAGCCCTGGCAGAGCCTTTGCAGCTCACCTCAGCTGCACTGTTTCTCACCTTGCTTTTGTGGCACAGGTGTGGGAGGCTTGTGCCAACACAGATGCTGTCCTGATGCCAGTGCAGTTAGAGAAACACCTGGAAACAGATTCCCCATGTTCATCCATCTGTGCTATGCCCAGCTACGGTGTCATCCCTATGTCTCAGCTGTCTCTTTTATCCAACAAAACCTGAACTGTTTTTTGCACAGTCCAGCATTAACAGCACAGATGGAGCAACTATACTGACTTATGCATGGCTTTTAGTCAAAAGGCATAAATTATAATGGAAACAGAGGCCATTTCTATGGTTAAGAGTGGCATAAATATCTCTTACAAAAAAAACCCCAAACAACCCTCCTTCCTCCCCTTGTCTGCTTTCTCATGTGAAATAATCACCCTGGACAAAAGCTTGTGCAGGTCTGGCTTGGGCTCAACAGAGTTTTTAAAAGCTTCATCTTTCAGTTTTTAATTGGCATGTGTCTGACATCGGAGGGGCTAAACATGAGCGCAGTAAAGCTCATGTGTTTTTTTTCATTGCCACTTTTCAGAGCATTACTGTGTTTTGAAGTGGTTTGTACTGAAGAAGTGTCAAATACAGGGAACGAAACAAGGCTGTTGTCAGTGCAAACCCACCTTCACAGCATTTCCCAAATATTTTGCCCGTGTTCTGCATTTTGTGTCAGCGTTCAACACGCTCCTTTCATTTCCTTCTTCTGTATTTTTTCTTAGGAAAAAAGTAAACCAGACAAGGTTTGAAGGCAGAGAACATGCCAAGTGCTTTGGAGAGCTTTTCTAATGAAGCTTGTCATGTCCTTCTTCTGGAGCTGCTTGGCTTGACAGCCTGTGAACTCTCATTTCTTTAACCAATGCCCTGAAAACACGATATTCTGTTTAAACTACCCTAACCCTTTAAACTACTCTGACCTTTTATAGCTGTTTAAGCTGCTTAAGAGTTAGCTACGCTTCGGATCAGTTCAGATGCTGAAGTGTGGTGGAGTAGCCGAATGCTATAAACTTCCCTGGCTTTGAAATGATCTCAAAATTGAAAATTGTTCAACTGGTAGTATTTAAATATTCATTGCTCTAAATCTAAGAAAATTTGCTTTTAAATAGGATTGAATTATGAGCCTCAAAGAGATTTGCAGCACAAAGCTCCACTTGCAGAGAGCCTGAGTAGCAGTTTTAAAGTTATTAACTTGTGCAGTTAGGAAATACCCTCCTTAAGTGGCGTCTTTAACAAATGCTTCACGAAATTGCCTTCAACGATCAAAAAATACAGATGCAATTAATTTGTCTTGAGCTTTAAACTTCACTGGCATCAACAAAATGGGCTGCATTTTATCTCCCTGGCTCCCAAGCTGAGTGCAAAACCTGGCAGTGACATAAAATCAGTACAGCTCGATGGTTTTGTGTTCATTTCCTCAGATTCATTAAACTGTTGTGGTGAGGATGTGCAATTGTACATGTGGACAGGCACAAACCCAAACCCATCACTGGGGTGAGACAGAGTGAGTTCAATCCCATGCACAGGGCGAATTGTTTTGAAGTTCTGAGCACCATGAGGCCACAAAACTGCAGCAGCCCGGGCAGTTGTGTGCATCAATAACAGAGCCCATGGGTTGGTGATGGTTTTTGGCCCTTCCTTGTAGGGGTCAGGGGAGGTGACACCACCCTGGGTGAGGAGCAGATGCCTCCATGTACAACATGATGTGATGTATTTGTGACCAAGTGTTTTTCCAGCTAAAAGAACAGGATGTGATTTTCCTGGCTGAACTGGGGTGAGACCTTGTTGAGTCACCTCTCCAGGCTCCGCCTGACTGCAGAAGCAAGTTAAATATCAAACTCTCCAGCAGAACCCATTAACCAGCTCCATCACTGCCAAGAGCCCCTGGGAAGCAGTGGGAAGGAATGCAGTGATGTGGTGATGTGCTGGGCACTGAGCTCCTTTGAAATGCCCAGGAAAACCCTGGGGGGACCCAGGTCTCAAGCTGGAGGATGCTGGGGAGCCTGCTCACTGCAGCAATGGGGATGGATGTTCTCCAAACACCATGTGTCCCACATGGGGCTTGATGGGACTCCCCCTGCACCATCACCCCAGCTGAGAGCAGGTGCACGTCCTTGGCACGGAACTCGAGCACCTACATCCCACAAGGAGACCCTGCAGGCCCCACTCAGCCCTTTAAGAGATCACAAAAATCATAGAATGGTTTGGATTGGAAGGGGCCTGTAAAGGTCTTCTAGTCCAACTCCCTGAGCATGATCTTCAACAAGACCAGATTGCTCAAAGTCTCACCCAATAAGGCCTTGAATGTTTTCCAGGGATGGGGCATCCACCACCTCTCTGAACAACCTCTTCCAGTGTTTGACCACCTTCATGGTAAAAAGAGGGTGGCTAAATCTACCCTCTTTTAGTTTTAAAAATTACCCTTTGTTCTATGACAACAGGACCTTCTAAAAAGGACCACTTAAACCTTACAGACTCCAGCTGGGAACTGATGCCCAGGCTGGTGGTGTTGGGTGTGTGTTGGGCACATGGCAGTGTTGGGCATGTGTTGGGACACAGGGATTGTCCCCAGCCTTTAATGAGGAATTTCAGGTGCTTAGTGTCCCCGGCCATTCAGGTTTTCTAGAGCCTGAGGATGGGGAGTCTGTAGAGCAATTTTAATGTGGCAACATCAGCATGCCAGATGCTCCAAAAACCAAGAAGTGCAGGAAAATAACTGCTTACTCTGGTCAAAATACACATTTCTCTCTATTTCCAGATAAAAAGTCTCCTCTGGAAGGAAATAGCTGCACACTGAGAGATGGAAGGTGTAAGATGCCAGCATTTCAGTGCTGAAAATAACACCTTCTACTCTTTATCGGGGCCTCAGGAAAAAAAGTGAATTAATGACGCAGAGGGTGGGTGCTACAAACCTTAATGTCACACTGTCACCCCTTCCCTCCCTCCTGCTGGAGCTGCCAGTGGGAAGCATCTGGCCTTCCTCCGAAAACCACCTGCAATTTGTTGCTCCAGCATTAAAGGCTGGACTGTGAGCCCAAACATCACCCTTGGAGCACCAGGGTGTAAATCTGTGCACTGACCACAGGACCACCACCGTGGTGGGCAGCTCTTGATGGCATCCTGCTGTCACCTCCAGCCTGGAGGTCTGGGAGAGCCCAGCAGCTCTCATGCCTCACCTAAGAGGTGTTAATTGTGCTGTGCTTGCTTGAGCTCTGGCTCTATAATTAACAGTGCTGCATCAGCAGGTGCTGACGCTGCAGTGATGATCGTGCAGCTCAGTTTCCAGGAGCTGCTGGGACTCTAGACAAACGATGGGTTATTTCAGGTGGCCTGCCTGTCATGAAGTGTCCTTGGGTCTGTCCATCCCCTCTGAGGGCAGGTTTGCCACGTAGCAGCAGTGGTGGATTTTTTGCGGCAACTAACCAATTAGTCTGATTGGGAAACACTCCTAGGGTTTGAAACACGGTCCTGTGGGTTTTGTATGGAGACCCCAGTGGGTGACACTTGAGAAGAGAGATGGGACCTGGCCTGGGGACACAACCCCATGGGCAGCACTGAGTACAGAATCACAGAATTGTCAGGGTTGGGAGGGACCTCTGGGGATCACCCAGTCCAACCTCCCCTGCCAGAGCAGGGTCATCTGGAGCAGGTGACACAGGAATGCATCCGTGTGGGTTTGGATATCTCCAAAGAGGGAGATGCCACAACCTCCCTGGGCAGCTCCGCGGGCAGTGTTAAAGGTGCTAACCCAAAGGGAGGGTTTGCTGCCTTAGGGAAGATGTTTTTACATCTTCAAACACCCAAACCAGAGATTTGAGTCCCCTGTGGTTTTGTATGTTGGGGCAAGTGCACCAGAAGAAGTGGAGAGCTCTTTTAGGATGCACTAATACACCAGGTGCTGCTGTATTAGTGCCTTTTCCACTGATACACATTTATTCATTTAAAGTTTGGCATGCCATCCTAGTTTGGTTCCTTCAGAAGGGTCTGGAATGGCACAGAACACCCATGGGTTTGGGGTGTTAGGCCAGTCCAAGACCCACATGGCCATCCATGGCAGCAAAGCACTGCTGGCATCATTCACCCATTGGGATCATGTATAGGAGTGCATCACCTTGGGGGTGGATGCAGGAAATCAGCGCCCTCCAGCCCTTCCCACCTCTCATCCTTCCACTCTGAGATCCTCAGGGATGCAGCTGTAGGACACAGAGCAGGGGAAAGCAGAGCAAGACAAAGGGAATGGGAAACAAAAAAAAAAAATGACTTGAGGGTCTTTCAGTACGAGGTGCACAAAACCCAGGTTACTTTTAATTTTGCCATCAAAACAGCTTTTTTTAACCCCAGCATGGAATTGCTCAGGTGTCCTAGGGACACACTAAGCTTTTACTACACCATGTGCCTACCCTCATGAGTTCAAAGGTTGCGTCTGCCAGGGACCTGCAGAATTTGGTTCTTGCCAGATCAGCTTTTATTTCCCAGCAAGATCCAGGAAATCTCACTGATTCAACTCTTTGGCTCTTCATCCCCTGTGCTCATGGCATGACCAAGGAGCTGCATTTGCTGAGCAAGTGTCACCCCCAATTTGTGTCACTGCAGGAGGGAGAAGAGCCAGGGCTATTACGTGTTTATTATATTAATGTCCCTATTTCTAGGCTAACAGCAAGACCAAGGGGTATTTTGCAGAAGCCTATGCACTTCATACCAGGCAACAAATCCTGATTCAGCCTGTTATATAAATTATTTATCAAAATCACAGAAAGTTAGAGGAGGGGAAGGCTGGATTAGTCTAGACAAGGCAGTTGATGGAGGCACAGTGAAAGCAAACCCACAGTGAGGAAGGCTCCTGATTTCAAAAGGGCAAAGCTCACAAAGTCAGCATCACCAGAGCCTGGCTGCAAATGCCACCAGTGTGAGGACAATCATGGCCTTCTCAGCCTGGAGAAGGCTCCAGGGAAACCTCACTGTGATCTTTTGTGTTTAAAAAGGGTTTATAATACAGAGGGAGAATGACTTTTTACAGGGGCAGATAATGATTGGACAAAGGGGGATGATTTTAAACTAAAAGAGGAGAAACTTAGATTAGTTATCAAGAAATTCTTCACTGTGAGTGTGGTGGGGCACAGGTTGTCCAGAGAAGCTGCGGCTGCCCCGTGCCTGGAATTGTTCAAGGCCAGGCTGGATGGGGCTTAGAGCAACCTGGTCTAGGGAAAGGTGTCCCTGCCCATGGCAGGGGGTTAGGATGAGATGAGCTTTAATGTCCCTTCCAACCCAAACTGTTCCGTGATTCTGAGTCTGCAAGATCCAAGGCTAGTGCAGAGGTGGATGTTATTTCAGTTTTTATCAGTGACATGTGCTGATGGCATGTGGCCATCTCCATGCATTGGATGGACTGAGGAGGACCGAGGTCCACAGCAGCAGCAGCAAGATGGGAACCTCTTAAATGCCCAGGCATGACACAAAACCCTGAGAAAACCTGACCTGAGCCCAGAAAAATTAAAAACAAAAGCTAGGGAATGGGATCACAGTCTTCAAATACGTCCAGGAAGGAGCCGAGGGGCAGCCAAGGGAGGATAAATATTAGGCAGGGAAAATATTTAGTTTAGCTAAAGGACCATATTTATACTTGAGCAAAACGGGATTATCTGTCCACAGATACATTTAATTAGAAGAAACCTCCCATGTATTCAAGCAGAAGAAAGCAGAGGTGAGAGGTAAAAAAAAAAAAAAGAAGAAAGATATCATCAAGTCTAAATGGCATTTTTAAAAGGCAATTTTATAAGATAGCAACAGCAGGGGTAGTAGAAAGGGTTGATGTCCCATTCTTGCACCTCCTTAGGGGGTGTGACTAATGTGGGTTAATTCATCTTTACTGTCCAGACTGTTGAATTTTGGGGTGGTTCCCAAGCCTGATTTCAGCTCAGGACAACTCACAGGCTGCCAGCCTTCTTGAAGGGCCCATCCAGGGAGCAGAGGGCAGGTGGGTGCTCCCTGTGCACAGAGCAATTTGGAGGTGCCACCTGTTCTGGAAGTTGGCAGAGCATCAGTGCATCCTCTTCTCATCAGTGCCAATCCCTGCTCCACCATCCTCCTGCCACAGAAATGTTAGCCAGGTGCAGGGGAAGATCATTCGAAAAGGAAGAAAATGAGAAAAAACAAAAGGAGGAAAAAAATTAGTTTTTCACCACTTGTGGATAGCCGTGATTTTCAGGTAAGTTCCTTGGCCCCATGGAGTTGTTTTGATTTACAAAGCCAATTTGCCCCATGCCCCAATTTTGTGTCTTTCTTCCATCACTGTTATGGGCATCACTGCCATGTCCCTTGCACAGGGCAGAGAGAAGGAGCATCCCTGCTCTGGGGAGACAGGACAGGCTGGAGGAAAAGGCAGGAGTGAGTGGTTTTCTCTGGGAGAGACAGGGACTAAGATAGAGGACTGTTATCTCATACTCTGGACCTGGACCTTCCTCCCAGCTGCACTTCCTGAGATGGGGCAAGAGGAAGGTAGAAGATCTAACCAGGGAGCTAGCAGGGTCATAGATTTATTCCCAGCTCAAAAATCTCATTTAAAGGGCAAATTAATTAATAGAAAGCATGGTTTGGGAACATTGCCTCCATCCTTTCCCCATTTGCTGGGGCTCATTATGCCCCAGATCTCACCCATACGTTCCTCAAGTCAGGCTGGTACAGGAGCTGTTAGGGCAAGACTTTTCTCTGAATTTCACCCTGAATTTTTTTCTGATTAGTTTGCTTATATGGAGTTTGTTCTCTGTCCTTCAAGTTTCCCCATTTGCAAAATGACAGTAACACTGCGAGCCCCAATAGAAAGGCACCTGGAGCTCTGCTCACCAGACAGAGTGGTAAGATAGCTTGTTATTCTTAAAATATCAGTAAGAGAAGAAACCACAAAAAGCATTCATCAGCTATTGAAGGACCCTGGAAGATCAATGGTTTAATTAATATCATTCTTGCCAAGTATTATCCTGGAAAGATCAGAGCTTCCAGAAACAAAGTCAGGCAGATCAATGTCCTGCCCCAGTCCCAATTTCCCACTGAGCCTGACAGGTCCTGGCAAAAGCTCCTGTGCCCAGAAATGTATTTTGAGACTGGCATGCTTATAGAATATTCCCTTCAAAATAAATCCAGGCAAAGTTAATGTCATCCACAGAGGGCAAGGAGCAGACAAGTGAAGCTAGTGCAGCATCCCAGGGGTTCCCCTGAGGGGATTGGAGTAGAAACCGGGGAGCAGGAGCAGAGACTCAAGTGTGCATTGGCTACAGGGGCTTGGGGCACGGTGCAACAGCTGTGAGCTGCCAGAAACACCCACAGCTTCCACAACAGGCAGGACCTCCATTATCCACCCAGCCCCTTCCACCCCAGAAAGTAAGGAAAATTAAATTAGAGTATCCCAAAAGCAACTATAAAGCTCATGGATGCTCACACAGAGAAGCAGCAGCCGCATCCTAAATGGTGTGATAAACACCTCAGGGGTTGCCATCAGGCAGGTGCTTAATGAGTACACAAATAATAGTTCTTCTTGTTTCTCCTCCATCTTCCCATTTCCTACCAGTTGCCCTGGAAACTTCCCTCTCAAGGCACTCACAGGGGCAAAGTCCAAGAGGAGAAAAAAACAGCTGCAAACCCTTTGTGGTGTAAAGCTTGTAGCCAAGCAATGCCAGGGGAGGATTTTGGGGTGAGCTGTGCCTGTACCAACCTGCCTCCCTCCCACAAACTGCACAGCTCGGCCCTGTGGCCCCAGTGATGGGCACAGACCCCCAAATATCCCCCACAATAGCCCCACATCCCACACCCAGCCCGCAGGACAACCTCATCATCTCCTCCTATTTCCCCACAAGTCGTTCACACAAAGGCTGCACAGACCATCCCTCCTACACAGACACTGCTGCAACCCACAGAGAACTGGCTGATCTACAAGGAGTCAGAGGGGTGAATGACCTCCCAGAAGACCCTGGGGTGCTTTTCCAACCGGGATGCAAGCAGCCACACCCAGAGGGTTGCAATTAATTCCCCATTAGGATGAACTCCAATTTGGCTAAGGTAGGAGGAAAGTGCACAAGATGTCTTGCTCTCCTGCAGAGAGCACCTGTGATTCATGGGGGGGAAAAAAAAGAAAGGAGAAATTAAAAAATACAACCTCAGTGCTCATTTGCACTGGAGGAATTAGAAGACCCCAGATCAGCAGAGCCAGCCCATCCTGAGGATGACAGGCCATGCTGGAGGCATCTCTGGAGGGCTTTGTCCCAGCAAATACTGTCACCCTTAGGGTCCACACCTCATATCCCAGCCCCAGCAAGCAGGGCTGGGGCAGCAAATGTTTTGTGCAACCCACACCAGAAATTTCAATCTCTGATCTGAAGCAAGATGCCCACAGCAGGCAGAGGAGGCTGTGCCCTCATCATGCTTCCTTGTGCTCTCTGATTTCACAGGCTCTACCACCCAGGACTGCCATCCCAGTACCCAAATCCCACCTCTCAAACACCATGATTGAGCAAGGCTAGGCAAGGAGCAAACCCCATCTCTCACCTACAATGCACTCTCAAGTACATTTTCAATGCAGATTTTGTATAAAATGCACTTTTTTGCATATTACATGTATTTATAAAGACCCTTATATTCACACCTTTACCTTTTTAGCCAAAGACGTCATCCATTTGAGCTGCACATCACAGTTTGTGCATTGCCCACGATGCCTCAAGTCAGACAAAGATGAGAACAAGGACAATCTCTGCTCCCATGGAGTTATGACTCCAGGTCATGAACCCTTTGATCCCACCTGACTGATTTATTTTCTTAAGGCTTAAGAGAGCTGGCTCAGAGGAAGGGTGGGGGCACGGGGCTTGTGGCTCCTCACACCACCCACGCTGCCAGGAAATACCCTGCCTGCACGTGGGGCTCAGCTGCTCTCAGGTATTTTTCCTTACACACCCCCAGAGACAGAAAATATTTATATACTATATACCTATAAAAATACATCGCAATAATAGAGGAAAATATGTAAATGTAGAAATAGCACAATATATTAAAATAGTTTTGTAGTATATCTAAATATATAATGTATAAATAAATCTATAATAATAAATATATTGTACACACGTATACATATGCATACAACAAGAAGTTGGAAATCTGAAATGACAGAGCCAGGGAAAAGGTCAGTGTCTGGGTGCAGTCAAAGAAAGGAACCATGCTGGAAGCGTGCACAGCACAGAGGCAAGGATTGCCCAAGTCTTGGCTGCTCCACGACCTGCCATCAACATAAATGCATCCCAACAACCCAGGGACCAAACAGCTTCCCTGTGCCTCCTCAGCAGCTCCAGGCCAAGGCACCTCCACAACATGCCTGCTTTGTGGTGTCTCTTTAGCTGGCTAAATCCTCTTTCCAGGACTGTTTTTGCTTTACCTTCAAAGCCCATGAGAAAATGTGAGTGGCTGTCAGGACAGGAGGTGCAGCAGCAGGGTGAGGTTGGTGGCTCCCTGGGAAGGTGGCATGATGGCTGTAGTGCTTACAACCCACGCCTTTCCCCAGGAGAACATGGACCATCAGAAAGGGACAGCTTTTTAACTTCCTAGCTGGACTTGCTCCAAGAACCTGCTAGGGATATTTTAAAGCCAACTATTGATTGAGCCCAGAACTGCACACCTTCTCTCCCCTTACCAATTCTTGCCCAGGTGGATCAACCACCACTGGTGCCAACACCTCTTGCCAATAGGCTGATACTGGGTTACACCTCAGAACTGCAAGCACCAAGAGCTAAATGTTTTATTGCCACCGAGGGAAAACTCCACTCCAGAGCTCCCAATAAAGGCTCTTGCTATTTGATATTTGACACTGTATTTCATCTGTGCATTGTTGAAAAGTTTTAATCACGTACCTATGTATAGTCCTGCACCAGTAATTTCTGGTGCCAGCCAGAAGGAAAACACAGCACCCTCGGTAGCAGAAATCACTCTGAAGCCAAGTAAACAAAATGACAGTCTTATAAACCAGAAGCATTTGTCCCATTAAGGATTCAATTCGTAGACAGAATAACAAGGGATGAGTTACTTGGAAGAGTAGATTTTAAGGACATGGGTAATGTAACAGCGACAGAAACGCTGTGACTGCAAGACCTTCGCTCAGGAGTGACTCAGCACAGCAGCTGCTTCCTGGAATATTAATACTTCAGCCTCCCCAAAATGCCTGCAAAGCCTTTGAGAGCTTCCAAAACCCAACCCTGGAAGCCCCATCAGCCATCTGATCTGTCACTGCTATGGGGATTAGCACAGGTCCCCCACTCCAGCACAGGGCAGGGACCTGCAGGGAGGTCTAGCAGTGACCACGAGGACTCAAGGCAGGGCTGCCAACAGAAAGAAATCACATATTGGCCTCAAAGCTACCTCCTCACAACCCCAAAACTCCAAAGTCCCCCTCATCACCATGAGTACCCCAAGCAAGCCCCTGCCCCAACCCAAGTGTCCCTGAGCAGAGGCAGCTGTTAAGGAGGTTAACACAGAATCATGTCAAGTAACAAACACCTAGTATTTATTAATAAATTAGTACACCGGAAGGCAATTTTTCAATTCATTCCCCTCTTCCCCCACTCCCACCCCTTCCCACGGGGCAGCTCATGCCACCCTCATGCCATTATTTCTTCAAATTGAGCGTAGTACAGACTGTTCGTTACGGGAGCATAATAATTGCAAATATAATCAGACAGACTTCTTACGATGCAGCTTTTTGTCCCCCACACCCCCCACCCCCGACCTCGTTTAATAAAAAGTGAAGTGTGATTTGAAGAGACTACTGAGACCACATAAGGTCTTCGGAGAACTTATCGGCCACGTCTGTATAAAAAACAAGAGACACGAGTGTAAAAGCATAGCTTGGTTTAAGTCTTACAGCACGAGGAGAGCGGGACCACCGGCAGCCTTCGCCTCCCCACGTCCAGCACCGGCTCCCTTTGGGGCCCCACCATTCCCACACGTGGCAAGGCAGGGTAACTCCTTACATTCGACTGGAGGCAAAGGACCTTTCCACTGCCTCGAAGGTTGGTGGGGCTTGACCCTTCTCCTTGTGGTTTAAGCACTTGTGCGGTAGCGTATTAGGAGCGCGATGCGTTGTCCGGGTGAAAACCATACAATAAATAACCGTGCTAGTAAAATCTCAGCAATGGATATGAGCCAAAGAAGAGTACATTAAAAAAAAAAGTCAGCTCGGGTGGGAAGCTTAGCTGCGTTAAGAGACAGTAACCAGCAACAATTGGGGTGGGATTTTTGTGTGTTTTTGCCATTTACTGCCGTGAGGCAAAGGGAGGTGGTGGGAGACAGTCACTCCGAGCAACAGCTTTGACAGAGGAAGGGGGTTACAGAGCAATCCCCAGTTTGATGTGTTACATTACACCAGATTCGTGGTCTTTTAGTTCATTAACTGTGGTTTTGGATGGGTTTGTTTGTTTGTTTTTTTAAAGTGCATCGGCTGATCTGATTGGAATGAGAACAAGGAGAAGAGAGGCTTGGGGAGGGGGCAGAGGGTGCAAAGACTTGGACTGAGCGATAGAGTTATGGTGGAGGGGTGCAACGCTGGCAAACTGCACCCCCTCCAAAAACCAAGGACACCTCAACGAAAATACTGGCCTTATATACTACAACAAATCCCGCCTGCGTATTGTTGGTCATCTTAACGAGTGCCAAGCTAGCTCTAGCAGATATTCGGAGAGCGTGCGGTGACCCAGCGCCTACAGTAAATCGGGAAGGTGGCTATAGACAGAGTCCAGGAGGGTCTGGCTGGCTTCCTGGCTCTTGACTCCAGCGATCTCAAATAGCCTGTCCAGCTTGTCTTCGGCCTGCGGGATCTCCTCGATCACGTGGAGCTCCTCGGGGTTGAGGATGTGCAGCATGTCGTCAAAGATGGGCTGCAGGTCGCACGGGTCCAAGCGCACCTGGCGCAGGACGGTGTCCTTCTTTTCTGTAGGAGGAAAAGGGGATTGGTCAAGAAACTCCTCAAGAAACCTCTGCCAACCAGGGCTTGTTCTCCTCAGTCCATCCCCTGGTGCCACCTCTGGAGAGGGACACACCACAAGGACTGTGTGAAAAGGTGGAGGGTGACAAGCGATGGGTAGGAGAGAAGACTGAGAAGGCAGTGTTGCTGAGGCACCTCAGCCAGGATCCTGCAAGAGCAAACACAGCGTTTGTAAATGCTGAATGGCCAGATTGGAAAAGTGAGGGCAGGAGAGGAGCCAAAAAGGCTGAATTCTGCTCTTTCAAGTTGTTTTTGTTGGGTAAGCTTTATTTTCATGCCCAAGTATAAATTTGGTAGATTGACTGTGCTCACTGTTTCACCTTCATCAGAAGTTAAAAGATGATTAAACGCAGCAAGGTAAATACAGGAAATTAAAGCCCCTAAAATAAAGGGAGGTGACTGATGGTACCTTATGTCTGCAGCAGAGGAGCAAGAGTGAAAAAAAATTTTAAAAACCTGAAACAAAAATCCATCTGGAAATTACATTCTCTGGTTTCATCTCATGCAGAAATGCACAGTGCAAGAGTCAGAAGTCAGGAGAAACACCCCCAAACACCCAGGGATGCTACAACTTCCCTGGCAGAACTTCAAAGAGTTAAAAGCCTTTAAAGATGTTTTTCTGTCTGAAATCTGTATCAACTTTGCTAACAGGATACTCTGGTCAGGAATGAGGATGTGATAAGTGTATCCTGGAGAGCCAGTTTTCCCAGTTATTTACTTTAATGATATCGTGAGTTGGGCAGCTCTACCATGTGTGCTGACCACTTGGGACATGCCATGGTGTCCCCTCTGTCCTCCCACTCTGCCCTGGGTGGCTTTAGGTACCTTTGGTAATAAAAGAGCCTGTCCGGCTGAGCGCGGAGGAGCCGCTGGAGGTGGAGTCGCAGCGCAGGAGAGGCTCGGCTTCGTCGACAAAGAAGCATTTCTTCTCTGAAGGAGAGGGCTCCACGGTGAGCACGGCCGCCTCAGGGGGCTTGGGGCTGGGTGTGGGCACGGGGCTCACCGGGCTGGGGCTCACCGGCAGCGCCAGCTTGTCACCTTCCAGCTGTGGGGGCAGGAAAGAGAGGGAAAATTAACTGGGGGGAAGCTGCGCAACGGGTAACACCCAAACCCACCTGCACCCTGACTTTCAAAACATTCCAGCCCACCCTCAGCAAGGGGTGATCTGTTCTGCTGGCGCACAACAGGCACGGGAGATGACCGGGGTGGATGGACATCAGCACTGGCATTTGGTACATCAGGCAGGAGAGGTAACAAAACCCACATCCTTGGGACACCTGGTAGGAGCAACCACTGCACCACAATGGCACGTGCAACCTCGGCAGAACATTTTAGCCAAGTTTTCCTTCTCAGACGCAGTTTATTAAAGCCTAAAGCACAGCTCTTGGGGGCAAGAGGTGATGATGCCCAAAACCTGCTCCACACCTGTTGTTTGCTAAAAGAAAAGCACAGCCTGGCTCCACAGCTCCAACCAGTGCCAAAGGCAGCAGGGTGAGGGGCTGTGAGACCCTTTGGGGATCTCCAGTGCTCTGACCAGCTCCACATCAAATTAATGATTTGTTTGCCCCATCTCACTACTGCTCCCGTGAGCATCCCAATAAAGTCTGATGGAAAAGTCCATTCTACCAGACTCCAAGTTCAGAGCAAGGACGGACAGGCAGGAGCTGGCACTGACCACAGTGTCACCCAAATGCCTTTGCTTTTTCCTGTCCTGATGTGAGCCAAGGGCAAACGTTCAGCTCCACAGTTCCGAAGACATCAGGAGCAGCAAGCACTGCTGGGAAGCACTGCCCTGGAAAGCAGCACCATTTGACAAGTGACAGGTGACAAGTGACAGGACAAGGTGAAATGGCCTCAAGTTGTGCCAGGGGAGGTTTAGATTGAGAATTAGAAAAAATTTATTCACCAAAAGAATGGTGGGGAATTGTAATAGGCTGTCCAGGGAAGTGGTAAAATCACTATCCCTGGAAGCAATAAAAAATGTGTGGATGTGGCAGCTGGGGACATGGTTTAGTGGTGGACTTGGCAGTGCTGGGCTAAGAATTGGACTCAGTGATCTCGAATGTTATTTTCAACCTTAACAATTCTATGATTCTATTCGGGTGCTGGTGAGAACCTGCTTCCTAATTTGACTGTATTCTGCATGTTTCTCCTTTGAAACTCCTTCCGCCCTCCAAGACAGCAGCCAACCTTATCTACCCTCCACCTCTCAACATCCCCTCAGGGTGCAAATCTCAAGCAGAGCATTTGTAGTTCCCACTCCCTGCAGGGATGAGTTGCCTGGGCTAGCATCCTCACATCCCTGGCTGGCAGCTTGGGCACTTCTGCAGGTCACCAGGTCCTTCTAAACAGGTTATTTTAAAGGCCATTCCAATATTTAACCTTTTTCCCCAACCTTGTGTCCCTGCTTGACCTGCCAGGGAAAAGAATTGCAAGCCCTGTCCCCATGCAATTCCCTTTCCCAACAGCATTTCACAACTCTGTTTTCTCCTACAGAGCGAAGATCAGGCTATTCCAGCTAACAGGCTTTTGCCTACAACCCAGGGATAAAATGCAAAATTGGGATTAAAGGCTGTGGGAAAGGGCGCTGCTGAGCCACCTCCGCACCGGCATGGATGTGCCTGAACATTCCTCATCCTGCATGGATGTGCCTGAACATTCCTCACCCGTGTCGAGGAATTCGCCACCCACAAATCACATGTCTGCTAGGACGCCCATTAGTTCACATTAAATTAACACTGAAGCCTGTTCCTGGTAGAATAAAAGGGTTTTTTTTCTCCCCTCATTGAAAATAAACAGGGGAGGATTTGTTCTAGCTCAGCGCATTATGCAATAGGCATGTTAAAAATAAAAGTCAGCTTTAATTTTTAATTAAAAGAATCTGCCTTCTCCTCTGAAACTCCCATTCCAGTACAGCTCATCATGGAGAATCAGCTTTGGCCATTAAGGGGGAATATCAAGGGAAAGACCGGGACAGCAGCTGGCCATTTTCCAAATTGTAATATACTCTGATATCCCCTTTAAAAATAACACAGGCTTTAGGGGTTAGTTTTTCCTTGTGCAGCTCATCTACCTAATATCCAACCACAAACCCACCTAACAACTCCCAAAAAGGGGCATGATGACCAAGCAACAATTGGCCAAGGGAGGGCAGAGAGCAGACAGCTGCCCCAGCTCTGTCTTCCACGCTAGGAAAGACAAAATCACCAGAGGTTATTTGACTATAGCCATTCTGGGAGCCCAAAGCTTTCCAAACAGCTGAAGGTTGCAAGCTTGAGGCAAAGCAAACAGGATGCTTGGATGTGTGTTAATGTTTAAACCACCAGAAGAAAGCAACTAGGAATGAGGGCTTTGAAAGACCAGGAAATGCAAAAGGCTGCTGCGAGGTGAAGCTTGTGAAATAGGTGTAAAAACACACTATTCACAGCCTGTGACTCACTGCATTGAAACCATCCTGGCCATTCCTATTTTTATGAACGGTGGTGATTGAGTGAAACCAAGCTCTGGCTGGGGAAAAAAAAACCCCACCAAAAAAAACCCCTCTTGCAACCCTTTTGCCTTTCCAGAGGCGTGGGATTTCTCACCTTTACGTCCTCGTTGCTGGGCTCCTGCGCTTGCCACTGGGGCTGCATCTGCACCTGCAAAAAGAGACACTGTTAGATGCATAGTCCAGCACGGAAACCAAAGGCACTGCAGTGGCTTTGTCACATCAGCAGCCTCCTACAACCCATCAGAGGTGCTCTGCCAGGTATCTTTTTTTTAGGTTTTTTCTTTTTTTGAGCACAGCACAAAGATTTTCAATGTCAAAACATATTAATAAACAAAATCCTAAAAGCTCCAGTGTACTTGCAGCCCTTTAGTCTGCAGTTCAAGCACCAGCAACCTCTTGGATCCCACTGCAGCTGGGAGGGTGCTCTAAGCAGCTCTGAAGGCCCTTCCTTAAAGGAAGAAAAGGGGACAGAAGGGGATAGGGGCAGAAGACATAGGCTTGGCTTTGTTTTCTTTCACAGCTGCTCTCACCAGCTCTGTTTGAACGGGTTGGTCTCATTTGCTGTCTCAGTTTTAAAGTACTGCAATAAAAGCTTAGCTCAGACACACAGAAACTGCAGCTGCTGTGCTAATATTAGGAAGGAGCAGCAGCAGGCACTAAAAACACCCTTCCCTCAGGCGATGCTTCCCAGCAATTCCTCCTGCCGAAACCAGGCAGGAACAAAAGTGGGTGGCAGGCAGGCTGGCTGCTGCTGAGGGTGGCTGTGCACCCTCCAGGATGTGGGGGGGATAAATTTAGCACCAAGGCAGCTGCTTCCCAGATTCCCTGCCAGAAGATGACACCCGACTGACACCAGCCCTTATTCCCAGGTCTGTTATGCCTCCGTAGGGAATGCAGCAGGAAAAACCCCGGCACATGGAGCAGGGTGGGCTGGGCAGCAGCCCGGCACTGGTGATGCTGCAGGCACAGAGAGGTGCTGGTGAGGAATACTCCTGCAGTGGACCCCACAGGGATAGGGAGGATCCCTCTGGGTCAGCAGCTTCACGGTGCACAGGGTGTTTGGGGATCCACCCTGGGGGCAGACAGACCCTGGCAGGTTAAACACCATCGGCAGGGCCATGAGGTCTCACCAGGGCCATGAGGTCTCACCGAGGTGTCAGAGAAGGGCAGTGATGATGTGTGGTGCTGCAGAGTGGGAGGCATGTCCTCTGCCAGGACGGGAAGACCATGAGGGTGCTGGGGTGGGAAAGCCCAAATTCCCTCTGTGCCCTTCACCTCACTCATGTGGTTTCAGGCAAAATGCTCGACCCATCTCTGGTTGAGTGTCTTCCCTCAACACAAGGCAGCCATGGGGAAGAGCTGCTCAAGTCAAACCTCACATGACTTGGGATGGGCAATGCTGGGCTGGGGAGGGTTTAAATGCCACAGCCAAAACTGCAGCTTCCCACGGAGCAAACGGCTCTTCCCCATCAGCCCTGCCCTAGCTGTCTGTGGGCCAAGTGCTTCTCAAGCAGGTGATGTCTCCGGGAGAGCTTCTGGTGGCTTCTCCTCTCTGTGGATTTGCCCACTCTTTCGACTCAAATATAATGAAGAGGTGATGAAGCCCTGATGAAGAGGTTCCCAACCCAATGACAGGTCGTTAGTTGATACTGAGTTTGGCTAGTAGAAGAAACCACCTTCTAATTTCCTCTTATGCTCCCAAACCCATTACAATGCAAACAGGCCCCAGGAGATGTGGCCACCAAAGCAGGGAAACCTCAATATCACTGCATATATAAAGTTTATATTTTTGTGTTAATGCTGTTTCTCTTTGCATTACTTTATGAATTATTACATTTTGTTTATGGCACATTCTCCAGCATAGTTCAAGCCCAACCTCAGTCTGCTGAAAATCAAGTCATGGCTTAGAGCAAACCTGGAGCGATGCCCACTCCAGCAACACCCAGCCAGCCGTACACCTTCCCCAGGGCCCTGGCCACTTCACCTTACAGCTTTGTGTAATACTCAAATAAACTTCCTGATGCAATTCCAGAAGGTAATTTTGTTATTTTCCTGGCTGCCTGGGCACTTCTCAGCCCTCAGACCACAAGCCCCTCTGGCTGGGAAATCCATCCAACAGCTTTACCCTCCCTCCACTGCTGGCACATGAATGCAGCACAAACTTAATTCCTAATTACTGAGCCCTGCCCAGTCCTGCATCGCCAAAAGAGGAAGTGAAGGGGTGGATGGGAGCTGACAGGGGCCGAATTTGAGGAACGCAGGCTCTTGACTTCCCCCTTCAGGGTTTTGACCTGTGAAAGGGCAAGAAACGGAGCCCCAAGGTACTGCCACAGCCATGTGCCTGGACATGAGGCTGCTTTCACATCCTCTTCTCCTCTGAAATACTCCAAAACCCCACAGCTTAACCTTGCACCAGCCCCAGCCTTGACCTATCTGCTGACTCATGGGATTATATGCAGCATTAAATTAGCCACAAAACGAAATCTTGCTTTGCTTGGGGCTGTAGCCTTTCCCTCTCCACTTTCAACATCTCTCATCTCCACATCTCACGGTGTGGGTTTGTTTTTCAGCTTTGCTGAGGCTGTGCTGCTGAATGCCCCGAGCGATGCTGTTTGCTTCCCCTTCCATCCAGCCCCTGAAATATTTCAGCCGAGGCCAGCAGAGCCATAAATAAAATGACAAGAGCTTAAAGCACTGCTCACAGCAGGACACTCAGGGGAGCCAATACAGCCCGGCTGTGCCAGCTCCATCCCGGGCCAGCCTAGGTGAGTGCAGAGCCCCCTGACAGCTGCAAAATGTAGTTTATGCACCACAATAAAAAAATCTCATTACCCAGTGGATACTGGTAAAAATCAGTTTTTCTCATTTTAACCCCAAAAATGGAGAATTGCAGTTTGCTGGGATGGCAGGGAGAAACCACTCCCTTCTTCCCCCTGCCCTCTTTCCCCTGTTTCTGTTGTCAGCACCACTAAATTGGGATGTGCCTGTGCTTGCCAAGCAGTGCCCAGGCTTGCCACTGTCGGGCAAACCTACCTGTGACGGGGCAGATTTTGCAAACCTTGAGTCCAACAAACATTCATGGCCAGGGCCAGGCTTTAACAGGAGCCCTGCAAGTGAAATGCACCCCTAAAAACCTTCCCACAGCTTCTGCACTCACTGTATTTTCTGGCTCAGCTGCAAAAAACCCCAAGCAAAATGATTCAGAGGGCTAATCTCGGTTTAACCTAAATTCATCCAGCACCATGCAAAACCAGCATAATCTCCCACAGCTAAGAAAGCAGGCAAGTCTGCAGTGGAGCTGTTCCTCACCTGAAGGAAAATGTTCCTGCTTCATGCTGTAACACTCCAGAGACTCCCATTAATTCCCCTATTCCTATCAGTGGTTGTAAATATTTGGATTTCGAAGCATAAAAGGCTGCTGAGGGAACGGGGTGCTAGAGAAGAGAGCAGCTTTGCCTCTATAGGTTTTTCAAGTTGAAGGCAGACACCAGATAAAGGATTTAAGAGAAAGATGCAATAGTGGGTGGGATGAAATGCGTTTAGGGTACTGATTTGCCATCTGAGAACTACAGCGTTCAACAACAATTTTTCCCCATGACTTGGGGATGTCTGTGCTTTCTTACGACACAGGGAGCATGCAGACAGATCAGGAAACTCCATTTTGTACCCAGGGATGCTGGGCAGAGCCAAAGGCATCCCAGACAGCACAACCATCCATGCATCCATCTCTCCTGGGCTCATGTAGGACACACCAGCACACGTTGGAGACTCGCTGCTGGCTCAGGTCACCCTAAGGGCATTGTGCTGTTACTTGGACTCACAAAATGGTTTGGGTTGGAAGGGATCTTGAAGCTCATCTTGTTCCAACACCCTGCCAGGGGCAGGGGCACCTTCCTCTAGACCAGATTGCTCCAAGCCCTGTCCAACCTGGCCTTGAACACTTACAGGGATGGGACATCTACAACCTCTCTGGGCAACTCAGCCACAGGGGGATGCATGCATTTGCATTGCTTATGAGAGTCTTCACTTCCCCTGCAGTACCAAAACCTCTTTTTATTCTTTTTTGCTGTTTTGGGTTTGGTTTTTTTTTTGCAAGATTCCTTCTGCAGGGCTGAAGAGCACAGGACCCACTCTTGTCACCAAAAGGGTGACACATTCCTCTGGATCAAACCACCCTGGTGCAGAGAAAAACTGCCTCGATTTATCTGTGTTTGGATAGACAAATCACACAGAGTCAAACCTCAATTAGCTCTAATTAAAGCCTTTCCAACCAGCACATTAAAACAAAACAAAACAAAACAAAACAAAGATCAACCTCCATGCCTGCTCCTGGCACTGAGCTCTTGGCTTCCTGGACTGCTGTGATGATGATGAGCCACCAGCAAAATTCTCCAGGGATTTGGTCTCCCATGCACAAACTGCTTCCCACATTCCCTGCAGGGCCATTGTATCACCACCCACATCGACAGCACAGGAGCCAGCTCAGGGAGAGGAGGCAGGCAGGTTCCAGCAGGTAGCACCTCACAGAAACACAGTGTGCTGCCGTGCTGGATCTGTACCCCGGGGTGCTGCCAGGCTGTGACATCCCACACACAGCTCCAAGATCTCCTGGGCAGGGTAGTGGCCAACTCCTAAGGTTGATCATGAGGGACGCTCATCTGAAAACACCCAATCAGATGAATAGGGAAAGAGGATGTGACAGCTTGGGTGAATTTGGTAAAAAACAACTCCTTTGCTGAAACATGCCAAATTTGTCATGGGGACTCGAGCCACCTGCTCAAAAGATCAACAACCCAATTTTACTCACTTCTAGCAAAACAAGTGAAACTGATGGGGAACCACCCCAGGGCCCAGGTGTGCTGGACACTGGAAAAGACAACACACTGTTTTAAAAAAACAAAGAGACACAGAAGAGCTGTTTGGGAAGTCCAGGAGACTTGCATCCAGTTAACCTTGAGATTTGGGGTTGCTTGTTCTCTGGAACATCTGCTAGCTATATTTTCAGAGTTATGGGCACACCTTGTGGTTACTCCATAATTGACAGTCCTCCATCCTGACAGGTCAGCCCATAAACCCTGCTCCTAGAGCCACAACCTGCATTCTGTAACTGTTTGACAAGCACAACCTGATGGTCTTGGCCAAAAGAGCCAGGGGCATTCAGCGCTGCACAGCCCAGGTCTGTTCATTACATGTAGTGCTGAGGAACAAGCCCCGTGTTTTATCCAATGTCCTTGCCCAGAGCTTTGTCACAGTATTCAAAGTCAAAGGAGTAACTACAAGGACACACATTACTACCTGCTCCAGGAGAGCAAGGGGACAACATGTCCTTCTGGGACACTGGACATGCTGGAAACTTTAATTCATTTGTGCAAAATGGCAATTTTCTCTGCCTCTCTTCTCTTCCTAAACATAGCTTTGTCTCGGGTTTTTAATTTTATTTTTTCCACCAATGAGAAGGCCACATGCTGCTTAGTTACCAGGAGCTGAAAGGAAAAAACCAGCAACTGAGCAGGAGAGATCAGGCAGCTGGCAAAGCCAACCTATCCAAGATCTGGGTAAGATGTTCAGCACACACCTGACTCAGAGTCTCTTCAAAACACAAGCCCAGGGCTCCTGCCAACACATCCCAACTTCTGATTTCATACAATGGTCACAAGAGAACAAGGTGTTTCATACACTAAACTAAATAATTTATGCAACACATTAAAGGGATCAAACAAAATAATTTAAGATATGCAACACAGTGAAGGGATCACAGTCCCTCATATAAGGGGGAGCTTGTGATGATCAAAGCAGAATTTGAGAACCCTCTGCCCTGACAAACACTCTGCTTCAGAAGCTCTATTGTGAGTGCAGGTCTACCTTGCCAAGTCCCCACCAAGAGCCCAGAGAGGTCTGCAAGCACCCACCTGCCCCCCTTTGAGTCTGGGTCACTGCTAAAGCAATGGGAAATGTTTCACCAACCAGTTTAGGGGGAAGAGCCATGCCTCAACCACCCCCATCTCCATCTACAGGTTGTCCCATTGGCTTCTATGTTCAGAAAAGGCCCCACTCATCACCTTTACAAACACTTCTGGCAGAACACTGAGTTATCCGAGCCTAAAAACTGACAAAAGTAAGGCAGCAGTGACCAAAACAAATCTGCAAAGGTCACTGAAGCACCTTCTGATGACTTACACCCAGCTGAGAAGCTACTGCAGGATTTTCTGCAGCAATTTATTTATTCTCCCAAAATATGGGATAGTTCACTGCCAAAGAAGAGCAACAACACTGGAAGATTGCATGCATGACCTCCTCTATGCCACCAGTCACCATCTTGGAGGAAGCAGCACTTAGTGCTCAAGGGTACTTGGCCCTTCTCACAAATGCACAGCATTTGAGAGCAAGTTTAAAGGGGGATGCTTTTTCCTCCATGTCCCTGGCATGAGGGCTCAGCCACCAGATCCTCCCGGTGATCTTCAAAGATCTATGCTAAGCACATGGGACTCTAGTGCCCATCAAAACTTTGACCGGGATTTGAGCAAACGCGGGCAAAGCCTTGCTCAAAAGCACTGCACAGCTAACACAAGCCCCAGGGAGCTCCACAAAGAGAGGGAGCTCAAGGCCGCGGCCATGTCCCACGCCAGCGCATCTCACGAGGCGCGACCTGCACCGAAGCCCAGCCCGGCGTTACCGGCGTGGTGTCCTCCATGAGGCCGCGGATCTTCTCCACCACGTCGTTGCGGCGGTGCTGGCGGAGCGCGCTGATGAGCTGGGCCAGGCTGGCCTCGGGCCCGCGGATGGTCCAGTGCTGCAGGGCGGCGTAGGCGCGCTCGTGGTCGGCCGCGTAGCCGTTGGAGAACGCCGCCACCTCCCGCTCGCTGGCGTTGCACAGCAACTGGTAGATGTCCTTCCACTGGCTCCCCACCTGCGCAGCCACCAGCTTGAGGATGTCGATGCCTGCGGGGCAGAGAAGCCACAGGTTGAGGCAGCGCAGTCTGCAGACATCAGGTCTCTCATCCCCAAATGGCCACGCCTTGCTTTTCTTGGGTAGGTCTTTGAGATTTTGTTGTAATTATTATTATTGTTTTAACACCTTTCATGAGTTCAGGCTGCAGAGAAGCAGCGCCCCTAACATGCTCAACAGCTGCCAAGCATGTAAAGGTGACAGAGACGTCAGTTAATCCAAAACACTCTAAAATCAATAATTTAACTGTAAAATCTCCTTCACTCTTCAGCACAGGAAGACCCTGGGTACTCAGCCACCACACAGCTGCAGGAACAGGGCAGAAGAGCACGTGCCCACCCACATGCCTGCACCACAGCCACTGCCTTGAGAGAGAGCTGGATTAAGAGGTGAGTCACCAAAGCACCTCTATAAAGATAAGTATTTCCATAACAAGCACATCCAGCAGCTAGGATTGCATTCAGAGCCATTTCCAGTGCAGACAGGTGGGATGACTCAGTCATGGGGTGGGAGATGTTGTGCCAGGTAAGCACTGGGTGAATGGAAGATCTGGTAGGAAACTAGAGAGCAAAAAGGCAGTTTTCCCCCAGAAAAGCACTTGAGACATCCTGGCTCAAGACAGTGAGGGTTTTCTCTGTGCAGGTCAGGGAGCAATGCAAACAGCACACTTATCCTTGAGTCTACTACAGGTCAGGAGTTAAAGATTCAAATAAAGCCATATCTCCTCCAAAATAACTAATTAACCCCGTTTTATCAAGCTGAGCAACACCTTGTTTCAAACAGTAACATGAGGGGTCAACATCTGTGAGCTGCAAAGAGAAACTCACTTTTTCCAGAGAGATAACCACACCTCGGGTTTCCTCCCGAGCCAGGGTGTCCCCATGGCTCCAGGGAGCACTTCTTTTTCCCTCTGCAGGCACAACAGCAAAAATAGTTGCTTACAGAAGAATATCACAGCTGTGGCTTTTCCAGCTGGCCTAAAATTTAACACTTTCTAATGCAGTTTAGATCAAACCTCCCAACCACACCTTCAGTTCACAGCTCTAATATAGCCAAACATATACATACAAAAAAATATATCTATAGAAAATATACAGACTAATATAGGTATCCTTTTTTATACATGTGCATGTGTATATACACACATAGATATATGGTACAGATTTTTGTATCTATGTATTACATGCATATTTTATAAAGATGTGTGTACATATATGTATATGGCCTGGACACCAGGTGCCCACCAAAGCTGTTCTATACCTGCCCTCCTCAGCTGGGCAGGGGACAGAAAATACAACAAGATATAACAAAAGGCTTGTGGGTTGAGACACAGGCAGGGAGTGATCCCTCACCAGTGACTGTCACTGGCAAACCAGACTCAGCTTAAGGAAATGAGTTTGACTTTTTGCTAATCAAAGTAGAATAGCGTAATGGGAAATAAGAACAAAATCACTTCCCACCTACCTCTCCCTTTTTCCCAGGTTTAACTTCACTCCTGAATTCTCTTCCTCCTCCTCATAGCAGTGCAGGGGGACAGAGAATGGGATCTGTGGTCAATCCATCACATGTTGTCTTTGCTGCTCCTTGCTCCTCGGGGGGACAAATCCTCACACTCCTCCCTTGCTCCAGCATGGGTCCCTTCCACAGGCCCTGCCAGCAAACCTGCTCCAGCAGGGCCTCCTCTCTCCCCCTCCTTTTTCACTGACCCTGGTGTCTGCAGAGCTGTTGCTCTCACAGGTTCTCACTTCTCTCTCTACGGGCTGAAGTTACCAGCTTTTTTTTTGCCCCTCTTTTTAAATCTGTTGTCCCAGAGGTGCTCCCACCATCCCTGATGGGCTCAACCTTGGACAGTGGTGGGTCCATCCTAGAGCCGGCTGGCACTGGCTTCCTTGGACATGGGTGAAGCTTCTGGCAGCTTCTTGCAGTACCACCCCTGTAGCCCCCTGCTACCAAAACCTGACCATCCAAACCCAATACAATATACACACACATCTCTAAACTATCTATTCAGCCTGATATATTTTTATATGTATTTGTGTGTATCTGTGTATATATTATACATACTTCTGTATATCTCTATATATACAAAACCAAAACCTGACCATCCAAACCCAATACAATATACACATACATCTCTAAACTATCTATTCAGCCTGATATATTTTTATATGTATTTTTGTGTATCTGTGTATATATTATACATACTTCTGTATATCTCTATATATAACATAGGTATTTTACATATATATGTACATATGCTTACATAAAAAGAAGTATATAAAAAACTGTAAAGCTTCATGAAGATATTTTTGACCAAACCCCTTCTCACTTAAGGAAAACTTATCAAACCTGCTATATATAGACTTTAGTTTTCACTTTCAAACGAGATAACACAGCCATGAGCCCACAGTTCTTGGAGCATCCACAGACAGTGCTAAACCTGCTCTAAATCAGGAACACCAAAGTGCAAACCACATTTGGTACTTCCCCGCCCTCCTCCCACCACAACCACCACACCTCCCTTCCCAGCTGTTTACAGACACGTGTTTGTACCATCTCACATGGAGTTGTCAGAGCTGGGACTTCTACCAGAAAAGCCTGGCCCACCAGCCCAGCATGGGGGATGCAGCCCACCCAAAAATCCCAAGCCAACCACAAGGTTTGGTTCTAACTAGGGAGAAAAGGCTGTGAACCTGCTATTGGCATTTATTCTGGGGTTACTGATGTGACTCAGCTCATTAGATACTGGTGCACATCATGTCACAACACAGCAGCAGGAATTCAGCCTGGTGTGGTTAATGCTTCCCATTACTCAGATGAAGACCCAGTGGCCCTCAGTTCAAGGGACTGAGCTGTGTGCTTCCAGGCAAATCCCAAATTCCTCTCCCTCCATGACTTTGCATCCAGGCTGGCTGTGCAGAAGCACAGGCAGCCCAGACCACACGGGCAGCCAGGCCCTTGTGCCTTCTGATATTACATACATGGGCTGGTAAGAAGCCCAAAAGACAACTCAGGTTTGGAGTCAGGTCCTTTAAAGCAGCAAACCCAACTACTTTTTGCATAAAAGCAGCAAAATGCCTGATTTATGCAGCAGTGCTTGACTTTATCACTCAGTCCAGGGGATAAAAAAAAGTAAAAATCCGTGAATACAATGATAGAAAAAGCTCTGCAAGGCTTGTGCATCAAGGTTATGACAGCAATGCAAAGAGGGATGAGCATGTGTGGTACTGCCTATTATGTATCTATATATAGATATATGTAGATAATGACTTATGCAGTGAAATATAGATGGATATAGTATAGATTAAGAGACTATTTAAGTCATTATCTCACTGTATAAATCTTGCAGAACTTCTTTACTCTCATATTCAGCAATTATTTTTTTGCTAGGTTGATATATATATATATCTATATATATCTATACAGAGAGAGAGAGAGNGAGAGAGAGAAAGAACGGGAGAGAGAGAGAGAGAGAGAGATAATGCTGCCCATTTTTTAATGTACACACACAGATGAAGTGAGCAGCATCAGGTCTCCCTGCCAGTGCTGCCCTGCAGTGAGGCAATGAGTTATGGCTGGGTGGGAGCTTTGCCCACACTCACTCCCATGCACATCAAACACATAGAAGCATTAAAACATAATTTGCCGGTTTATGACCCCCATGTGGCACATCTAGTCAGCCCAGAAAAGGAAAAACCCATATACTACCTGCTCCCATGTACGTATTTAATGCTGACAAATCCCAGTGTTTACAACTGCTATACTGGTGAGAGAAGTTTTCAGCTGCTCCCAACTTGATTTGCACCAGTTTTATACAGCAGCACGACATTTATGGCCAAATGTTCTCGCTCAGGATTTATGACAAAGTGCTCATGCTTCTAACTGACATTTTCAAGTTTAGTATATTTAATCTCACCGTTCAATAAATTGGGCTCATAAACATGTTTATATCCCTTGGCAATAACATCCCTGGGCACGAGAACACACCAGGCAGCAGAGGACTTAATGGCGCGTAATAATCTTTGGAGAACAAATGTTCCATTAAAAATGAATTTGGAAATGTCTACCTTAATACTGTAAGAACCTTAAACTCATTTTCTTGCAACTATTAAATGAATTTAAGGCCCATATGTTCGCTACATCCACTACAATATTGTGCAAACAAAACCCAGAGAGATATGAAGAGACACAGACAAGAGTGCAGATTTGGCTCCAGTCAGTAAGAAAAACATTGCTCCCTCTCTTCTTAAAAAATAAGATTAAAACCATTACATGACAAACTGCGGCTGCATGCTGCCAAGTATTACTGCTCACACTAAAATAAAACGGTAATGCTTATAACAAGCTTATCATCCTACTATTTCCGTATTTCCAGAAGTCCTATAAGTTACTCTGCAGAGCACTAAGAGTGCTGGAACATCCTGTTGGGATGGGAAGGTGCCTACCACGGTGCATGCAGCAAAAACCCAGCTCTACCACAGGTCCTGGATCTTCTCCTCCCTGAACCATGTGGACCTTCTCCCACCATACTCATCTGCACACCAGGGCTGGAGATGGTGCTCAAAGATCTCCAGACCACAGCAATCCCAAGTAAAACAGCCAAGCTCAGCAGAGATGGTGCTTTAACCAACACATCTCATGCTTCCCATGTCAAGTTGGTCACAGCAACATTGGCACTATGCTAAAGCTGCTCCAAGCTTGCCACAGCCTGAGTCGCCCTCCTTTTTTACCATAGGCCACAGGAACAGCCTGGGAGAGTTGTCACCATCCTGCAGCTAAAGTGGGAGACAGCTCCACCCCTCTCCATCATCATGTCAGGAACAATCACCACTGATCACCCAGCTTTGCTCATGCCTCAGACAATGGAATTAAAGAGGAACACCCACAGCTGCATCCGGCTGACTTGTGTTTTCCATGGTCAGCCCAGAACAGGCAAGGACAGATCTGAAGGATCCAGGACATCCATAGGTGTCTTAGGTACCTGAGCAGGTGGCATTTCTTTTTCCAACTGCCATTATCTTTTAACACTGCAAGTCTCTAAATGCTGCGCTGGGCTACACCATGTATCCCTCTAATATTTTAAGATGGTGATATCCACACCTTCAAGCCAGGACAAGGCCAAGACATTGTGCACAGGCCAGTGAGAAGCCCAAGGGAGCATGTACACACATGGGAATGCATGCACAACCAGGCACACCTACAGCCAGGGCAAACTGGGACAAACGGAGACAAGCCTGGAAATGGACAAATGCTTCCAGAGTGGCACAAGCAAACACAAGTCCTACCTCTCCAGAAAGGTTCTCCCTTCAGCTCATCTACAAACATGCTGAGCTGAAGGGAGGACCTTCATGGAGAAGCAGGGCCTCCAATTCTCTATAGCCTCCTGACAGATAGTTGTAGAGAGCGATAAGGTCCCCACTGAGCCTCCTTTTCTCCAGGCTAAATGCCTCCATCTCCTTCAGCTGCCCATGCTCAGACTTGCGCTCCAGACCCTCCACTCCTGCTCCACTGCCCTTCTCTGGACACTGCTCACCTGTCTCATCTTCCCCATCAACACGATTTCAGTTTATTCAGTGACTTCCACTTGCTTGTTTTGAATCTGGTTCAAGATTTTTCCTGTGCACTTCCGGCTCCTTCAGATGTGCCCCGCCTCACTGCGGTATAGTTTGATGTAGACAGAGCCATCAGACCTTCCACGTCACCAAGGTGGTCATCAAACACGCACTTGGGACTTGGCTGAGCTTCAATGCCTTGTTCTGGACAAGCCTCACTGGTCTCCCAAGCCGTGCTATTTGCAGGTTGGACACGGACCCAGTTCTTCAGCACCGTTTGGCCTCAAGCAGGGCACGGAGCCAGTGTGGTGTGGGGCCGTGACCAGCAGTGCTGGCACGCTCACCTACAGCACCTGCAAGGCGCCATTTCTCTTCTCTGCCATGATTTTTTCACATCTTCAAGCAAACTTGAGACCGGTGGAAGAGCTGCCCCACCAAGGTGACACCCCAGCACCCAGCAGCAGATGCGGGGAAGTCAAACCACAGCCACAGAGGTGCTGAGGCTCCTTCCGCTCCCCACCCTCTCACAATGTCATTGTTTTCATTCTCAGAGCTCAAGTCAAACCACATTTTGCACCAAAGTGCTCCTCAAGAAAATGCCACCTTTAAGGGGAAACCTCATGCTTAGAGCCCCTCCAAGCCATGTGTCCTTTCACCCTACTAGCAATGAAGGGACACAGTGCATAGAAAAGGATTAACACAACATCAATTCAAGTTTTACGGGTACCTTATACAGCTGGGAAGGAAAATTTAAGAGATCTCCCAGGATCTATGGCATACACAGTCCCATGGAGTGAGCAGCTCAGCAGCCCAGGGTTCTAAAACAGCTTCATGAAAGGCTGGATTTCAGGAAACTCCATGTTCCAGCACTTCATCACTGTCCATCACCAGGGACGAGGTCCCACCAGTTCACTCATGACACTTGGAGGAAGTGACCTCCACCATCCCAATACCAATCTGAGCTGGAGCACCTGGAGCTTCTACCACCTACATGCAGAGGTATTCCAGAGATGGGCAATTTTAATCTGTTCACCACATGCTGTGACAAGTCCTGACTGTGACAGGCAGGCTGGATGAAGCATCTGAGACAGAGAATACAGCCCAAGGGCACACACAAGTCAGACAGAAAAACCACACGGATGCAGCCCAACCCTCCCCTACAACCAGATAAAAGCCCCAAATCACTGCAAAGCCAGGTCTACTCCTGAGCTCAGCCCACCTCCCTCCTCCAAATATCCTCCTGACTCATGTGAAACACAGCCACAGCAGCCTATTTTTATGTCTGAGCACACTCTGAGAGCCTGTACAAGAGCCAGGATGCAGCATATTCACACACCAGCTGACAAGATACCACAGCTCAACCAGACCAGGACTTAAAAATCTCAAGTGGACAACACAAATACCTTTCCAAAATGCAAAAATTCCACCAACCGGTGCCAAAAAGGAGAAGTTATTGGAAACTCAATTCCTCCCTCTGCCACTCAAAGGTCAGGTCCTAAACGAGGAAGTTTGAAAATGCGCCAGGTCCTCCACGTGGGCCAGGACAATCACCAGTATAGGCTGGAGGGTGAAGGGGCTGAGAGCAGCTTTGCCAAGGACTTGGGGGTGGTGGTGTGCTGTATCCAGCTCTCGGGTCCCCGATATAAAAAGAATGTGGACCTGTTAAATCAAGACCAGCAAAGGCCACAAAAATGGTCAGGGGGCTGAAGCACCTCTTATAAGAAGACAGTTTGTTCAGTCTAGAGAAGAAAAGGCTCCAGGGCGACCTTACTGCAGCCTGCCAATACCTAAAGGGGCTAAAAGAGATCTGGAGAGGGACCTTGAACATGGGTGTGTAATGACAGGACAATGGGGAAAGAAGGAATGGCCTAAAACTGAAAGAGAGAAGGGTTAGATTGGACATAAAGAAGAAATTCTTCCCTGTGAGGGTGGTGAAGCCCTGGAACAGGCAGCTCAGGGAATCTGTGGCTGCCCCAATCCCTGGAAGTGTTCAAGGCCAGGCTGGACAGGGTCTGAGCAATCTGGTCTGGTGGGTGCCATCCCTGCCCACAGCTGGGGAATACAAACTAGATGATCTCTGGTTTTTTTTTTGTCAGACAGCTGGAAAGGACACATTCATGAAGATTTGTTAGTGACAGAATAGTTTTCCCAACCATGGACAACAGTGTAACTATCAGACCCTCCCAGGACCCAGTGATTCATATCCTCAGCAAGAGCTGTTTGGACAACAAACCACGAAATGATATGTTTGGAGTTTGTTGTTTTTTTTTTTTTTTAAGACAAAACTGAAAATCTTGCAAGGCAGAAAGGAACTTCTAACAATCACTTCCCACAAGTTTTCTGGAAAATAACCAAACCAGACAGTGAAGAGAGGTCTGTGATCAGCCACATGTAGTTAGGAACATGTTTCCAACCCAGGAACTTGAGAATCATCATGAGACAAGACCTCTTTTCCCAATACATTATGTGGAAGTCACCTCTGTAACTGCCCCTTGGTCCAACCCTCCTGGGACCCATCTGAACTCCTGCCCACCACCACAGGATGCTACACCAGAGACCCACAGAGCGGACTTGCTCCTGCTTTATTTTGCATGAGAATGGCCAGCATAAGTATTTTATGTAATTATTAAATTTTAAACGGCTTTTGCTGAGTTAATCTTCATTATAACCCTCTAGGACAGCTGGTAACCCTGAGCACACAAACTGCCACAGCCAGAGTCGTATAAATATCCAGACACCCACAGATGCCAGCCCGAGGATTAAATTCACCTCCTGCCGTTTTTTTTTCTCCCAGTCTTGGAGAGCGAGGAGCAAAAAAAAAAAAACAACCTTGTTATTCGAGGAGTGATGTGCAAGAGCCTCATTGATGTGAGAAATCACTCCCAGCACTGAAACTGGTGTTGGGTTTTTGGCAAAAACACCCTGGGCTCGGAGTGGTTTTCTACAAGGACCATCCCCCTCTCCTGCAGAGGAGCCCTGCCTCCCATACTCGGCCCTACACCTTAATGGGCAGGCACATATCCCAATCCCTCATTAAATTAATCCAGGGGCCACCCAGGAATTTTGACCCTGGGATAATTTGGGTTTTTTTTCTGAAGCAGATTTGGGAGCCAATGTTCCAGCTTTCACAGGGAGCTCCCCACAGCCCTGTATAAACTGCAGATAAATGGCTCATGTAGCAACACACATGAAAAGTGATCAAGCACCAGTCTTTGGTGCTAATGCAATAAGACTAAGGAACAGGGGATGATAAAACCTGCACATGATTAGGTTTCTTCCTCTCTAAGCAGAACAGCAGCCTTCCACGTTTGCAATTTCCAAGGCTCCCTTTCATCATGAAGCCCTGGTCAGCTCTTGCACACACCCTCTGGAAATCACATTGCTTCCCAAAAGGACAAAATGATTTTTGGGCAAACCTGGGCCATGTTTTACATTGGGAGGTTTGAGGAAGATGGTGTTGTGAACTTGCCAGCCCAACACTCCCAAGGCAGAGGTCTGTGCTGCCGATGAAGAGTTGCTCCATCCCGCCCAAAGCAGAGCACTGTGCCTGTGTAAGAGCAAACACAGCACAAAATGCAGCAGAACGAGTGAGGGAGCATCCATACTCCTTGTGGTGCCCAGCACATTCCTGCCTCTTCCAATTTAACCGGCTCCCCACCTGGCTGGGTCTCACCCTGTGGAGGTGGACAGGCTGTCATCAGAGGACCAGCAGTCATCTGCTCATCATCAAGCTGCAGATGCCAGAGGAGAGGCTGCTTTGGAAAACAGAAACAAACACAACACCTTCCGCCTCTCTGTTCTGGCAGGTGGACAGACATCAATCCCTCATCTCATGCTCTGTCTGCCAGAGCCCTATCAGGCTTTGCACACAAGCCCAGGGCTGCTCCTCTCCAGGCGTAGCTGCAATTACCATATTATGTCAGCAGCAATGGGCACACCTGCCCTCCTGAGATGCTCTGGGCACCTCTGCCCCACCTGTGGCCTAGGCACAAAACCTGGAGGCCACCAAAGTTTGAGGCTGATGAAGCTTTAGTGATTAAAAGGATTATTGCTTTCCCGGCTGTTTCTTCAGCAGCTCCTCCATCCTTATCCTCCCTCCCAGAGTGATCCTCTTTGCCACCAGCTGGGACCTGTTCAGGAGCTGATCACAGGGAAAACTACCTCTACCAAACAAAACCACTACACTAAGTGGCTTTCATCTCATTTACTCATACAAGCACCAAGGAGGGGTCCTAAAGTAGCATTCAGCATCACCCAGTAGACCTGCGAGTGCCAAGTCTGCAGCACTTTCCTTATTCAGAGCAGCAGTTAAATAGGCCTGAGGAATAACATCCTCAGCTGGACTGTTTCCATGTACTTGCTTCCCTTCATTAGGTGATGGATCTCTAGAAAAGACTGACTTAAAAAGCCCACACATAACCTTAATGTGCTGTCCCTTGCAAAGAATCATATAGTTTTACTTTGATAAGCATCTTCCAACTAATCATAAATGAGTACCTGATTCCATTTGAGAACCAGCCTGCCATGACCCTGGCTTCCCCACACCCCCACTGGTTCTAATCACATGGGAATGCTTTGGAGCTGCAGCATCAGGCTCTCCAAGGTACAAGATGTGGTCCCCCTTCAACACCCTCAGTGACTTTGTTGGGAACAGACCAAGCTCAAGCCTAGTGCTGCTCCCTCAGCAACCAGCATGCAAGCCAAGGACTACTCCCTACACATCACCAAACAAGAAGGTCTTGGCCCCCAGTGTGCTGACAACTGACCAACCAAGACCCCCAAATCCCAACAGTCCCCACCTCTCCAGCATCACATCTCAACTCCCAACTTTGCTTTTGAGCCATTTTAAGTACATGCTCTTCTACATGCAGTCAAGCCTCAGCTCCACCCCAGCTGCAAACAGCTTTAGCAGAGCAGGTAATTTCTCTGATTATTTAACCAGAGGCTTCCTGGCTTTGCTCTCACCACCCACTGCAATAATGTGCAATTACAAGACTTGAAGAAAAATAAAAGGGAAGTGGCATCTCATGCCAGGCCAGCACTGCCAAGATCTGTTCTTCAGTCTTTCAACTCCAAAAAACAAAAACCACCAAACTCTTTTCTTGCCTCCTGGCATATCATTTCAGACAGCTGCTTCTACAGACAGGTTTTACCCTAACATTTTGCAGGCTTTGTCTTTCATCCTCTGCTACTAAATGGATGAAAACCAAAGGCAACAGTATCAGCAATTTCTGTGAAAAGAATTCAAGCCCATCTTCATGTTTGGCAAATGGCATGTTTGCCATGGTGGAAAATCTGGCATTTCCAAGGCATTCGAGAGACAAGCTCCAATTCTCAGTTTTTACTGAAAGGTTTCTGCAAGACCATTTTCTCACCTCTGGAAACGTCTGAAGAAAGGAAATGGGTATTTGCTAAAATAAAGGCATGAGCCCAGTGTGCAGGCTGTTCTTGATCTTCTAAAAGAAAGAAGTCATACAAGGTTAAACCACAGAGCCCTATCAGCCCTGTACCCGTGTCACTCAGGCACCACGTGGATAATTTCTCAGGAAAACTTTGACAAACTGTCAACTGTTGGATTCCTATCTGCAGGGCTGTAAAGTAAGAGCCAGCTAAGGCAGTAAGAGGTCCAGCTTCCCCAACCACAGCTACACTGTTCTACCTTCTCAATCTCTGTCTGGACAGCCCCTGTTGTGAGGATGGACACAAGGACAGATGTGGAGGCAGGCTGGCTGCCAACTCAGCCCATTAATCATTGCAAGCTCTTCCCAGACTTCTGAACCATTTAATCCATTTGCTGCCTTGACTGGAACATGTCCATGCTGAGGACATGGGTCTAGTTCTAACACCAGCCTCCCAAGCTACTTCTATTTTTATGTCTGGGCTGTTATTTAAGGCATGTATTATGATCAGAGAGAGGATAGGGCACAGATGCCAGCTCATGGGGAGATGAGGACAAATGAACCTCCTCCTGACAACAACAGCTGATCAGGATCACACACCTATCTCAATTATTTAAACAATTCAGGAATTCAGTCCCTTCAGGAACTGGGTAAGAGTTTCAGCCCCTGCTTCCACCCTAAGCCCCTCCTCTGTTGGTAAGGAGCCCAACCACGGTGCCATGTCTTTCCTCCAGCACCGAGCAGTGCTAGTGCTACCCTGACCACACTTCACCCAGCACCCACGGCCTTGGAGAAATCAGTAATAAAAGCCCCCAAACAGGCAAAGTCTTGGATGCCTACCTGGTGCCATGGGAGGCTCAGGGCCTTGCCAGTGTGAGGGCAGGAGCCCAAGCACAGCTTCTCTGAGGAGAGACTCCAGTGCCTATGTCAGACCTGGACTTTCCTTTCAGAGATTAAAGCTGTTTACTGAAAGGATAACGAGGGAGGAGATGGTAAACTAGGAACAAATGGGGGCAGACTGTTTGCAAGAGCTACAGAAACAGGCAATAAACACACCCCAGCCCCTTGCAGGTGTGCCAGCCAACCTCTGGATGGGGGTCATATAGGTGTGCGTGCACTGAAAGCACCCAGCCCAGGGGCTTCACCTCCAGTCACAAAGATAGTTTACACTCTGACCGATTGCTCTTTACACCCCTTGTGCAACCACAAACCAGGCTGGCACGTGAACCTGGGGAGCAGCTATGGTCCTCACATCTCAGGAGGCTTTGCTCCGGTTGCCTCCCATGGAAGGATTGACACAGCAGCACAGGAGGGGAAAGATTTCCCCTCTGCAACAGCCTGAAGTTTGTTCCTGGCTAAACTCACCCCTGTCTGAAATGCTGCCTCAGGATGAGGCATGATTTGGGAACAAACACTGCTCGAGCAGCAGAAAGCTAAGCCATGACACGGCAGGTCTGCAGAACATCTGAACTGTACAGCCAGTTATTAAATAAAAGGTCAATTCCTTTATGGCACTACACCTCTCCTTTCAAGTAAACAGTCTTAAGAGCCAGACATTTCAACAAGAAAGGCAGAGAGGAATTTATGCACCACCACAGAGGAGAATAATTTCCATATCTGACACGACAGAGAAGCACCACCAAGTAAGAGCTAATGAGCAAGGCCCTTCCAGCTAACCCAACATGCTTTAGTTTGCACTAAAAGCAAGACAAAGCATTAATTGGTTTGTGCCCATTTGCCTGCCTTGATTGCACAAAGTTCATCTGAGGACATTTGGTGGCAGGATGAAGTCACAAAGCCACCCATGCCAAGACAGAACAAGCGTGTCTGATGCAGGAATGACTGGGAGTAACTGGAGCCATCCACCTTCAGATTGGAGAGGTTCAAACACACCAAGCTGGTTTATCACCTAAGTGTGGTTTTGCTGTTACACCAAGCTTATTTCCCAAGACAAAAGGAAGGGAAAACTCAGCAAGGATCTTGCGAAATTTAAGCAGCTGTTAATGTGACAGAGAAGGCTGGAACAACTCACCCTGGGAAGCACAGGATGACCCGTGAATGATGCCATCCCCCAAAGGATGACAAGATCTGGGAGGAGAGGTTTTATCTAAATGGGTTAAGACAGGTCATCGCTCTCCACATGAACCTTCTCTTACCTGCATGGTTTCTAGAACCTGAATCGTGATTAGTGACCCAACACACAGCAGTGCCCACAAAGGCAGCTCTAAGGTGGCTTCCAGAAGGATCAGCTGCAGCAAGCGCACTTCAGCATGGTCTGAAACACTAGGAGAGAATCCAGAGCTGCACCCACTCAAAGCAGCATGGTCTGCTCCCTGCATGTGAGCATTCCCTGTCCAGTACAAACTGCCCTACTCTGAGGTGCTTCGAGAAATATTAAAGCATCAGAAATTCAACCAGCTGGTAATTAAGGTCTTGGGGAAAAGAGTTACTGCAAGTTAGCAACAACCACTTGTTTTTGACCTATGAATCATGGTCAAACCCATGTATTCTCCTGGTAGGGCCCACAAACAAGGATGTCTAATAAGGCTCCGCAACTCCATTACAGATCACTCATAGCAGTCTCACAGACCATGCTTCGGGTGCCACAGATTTTAGGGACAATGGAGTGCNTACCATTCCAGCTTGGTGCCCTTGGAGCCCTGCACCGAGACAAGACTGCCTTGGGCTTTCTGAAACAAAAGCCCCTCAAGGTTCCTGGTTTTGTTTATTATTAATGACGTAGTTGTTGTTTGTTTGCCTTGTTTTACATACCAGTAAAGAGCTGTTATTCCTATCCCCATATCTTTGCCTGAGAGCCGATTTAATATCAAAGTTTTAATAATTCGGAGGGAGGGGGTTTGAATTCTCTATTCCAAAGGGACGGCTTGCCCTCCCTTAGCAGATACCTGTCTTTTCTAACCAAGACAAAGGGTTATGGGAAAAAGTTATCAAAACCAGAAAAAAGTTCATGAAACTGCAGCCCAAGAACATAAGAAAGTTAAAAGGAAACTGATAAGCAGCACAAACACAAGAGAAGGCAGAAAACCAATTCCAACAAGATCTTACTGGTTGTATAAATGAATTAATGAAGGCAAACAAAGTGTAGGTCTGTTAATCAGCAGGAAGGTGAAGAGAGTACACGACAGAAGACGCCCTATTCAAAACCTCCTTTGCTTTGTACTTGAGCACTCAAGGATGACTTTCATCAAGGACTGATCTCTCTTAAACCTTCCAATCTTTGTTCAATCCATTCTTTGTTTGCTGCCCTCCCCCATCTTGTTAAATGTGCTTTTCTAAAGGTTAACTGTGAACGGATGTTTAAGGTTGAGCAACGTCAACCCAAAGTAGGTATGGACTCCTCAGTGTGCACAGGATAAGGGAAGGTCAAGGTTGCCACGGCAGCTTTGCAGAGGAGGAACTGTGCATCTCACTAGGGAGATCATGGCTGCTTGATGCTCACGGTCACACCACGCTTAGTTTATCACTGATTTTTTACAAATTTCAACTTGAAGATCACAACGTCATCTTTAAAGTCTCATCAGAAACCTGACAGCAAATCATCCACTAAATGAACAGAAAACAATACCAAAAAGAGAGTCCAGGCAGACCTGATGACACTCATGGAGCTGTACACATCCACGACTCAGCCTTTAAGGATAACCTTTCTGGCTCCACTGTGGGCAAAGGGCTTGGGACACAAGCCAGCACTTGGGATTTAGGGCTAAGAACTGAAATTGAGGCAGTGCCAGGAAGTGGGGGATGACTCAGCCTTCCAGAAACAGATGGGGATGAGGGGATAAAGGATGACACAAAAGACAACCAGATCCATGCCTGAGTCACCAGGAAAATAAGGACCATGTGAAACAGAAGAAAAGCAGGAGGGAAGGAAATGGGAGAAAAAACAAGGTGCCTTCATTCAAAATCATTCTACCAATGGAAGAAGGGTAGAAGCTAGAGAAGCTGGGTGAGAAGAAGAGAAGCTGAAGCAAGCAGGTGACATTCCCTCCATTAACCCTTCCTTCAGGACCAGGGACAAACCATGGGAACTGGAAGGAGGAGAAGCCAAGGATAAAGAAACATCTGAGGAACCACAATGGGTCTTGTTTTCACTACAAGACCCACCAAATGAGGAAAAGCACAGGTCACTGGCTGTGGGGGTGGCCCCTCCACAACCCTGGGGTGGAGCGGGGAGGACACCACACAGTCACGACTGCTCACCATGCCCGTTGCAGTAATAGATCCATTTCTCCCTGTTCTGTGTGGGGGTGGTGGACTTTTTCATAATAGCTTTTTCCACAATGGCACTGGGATCTTGCCGGGGTCCCTTCTTCAGAGTCCGTGAGCTCTTTCTGACGCTGCAGACCACGATCACCACCAGGACCAGCAGCAGGAACAGGACGATCATCCATGGCAAGTGCTCGTTGATGTCGAAGTGCTGGTGGACGTTCTGTGAGCCTCGCCGTGGGGGCCTGTATGGGACGCTGGGCTTCTCGCCCCCCATCATCTCCAGGGATGGCTGCTTCTCCAGCGCTTGGCTGGCCTGCTTGTGCCGGTAGCTCTGGGCCTGGCCGGTGGTGCCCGGGCCCACGAGGGTCCCGCCGATGCCGCCCGTCTGGTTGGCTGAGGTTTCATTGTAGTACCGTGCCCGCTGCACCATGCTGCTGGACGCGCGCGGCGCTGGAGAGGGGACAAAATCGGGAACTGAAGAGTTCAGACCTGCGGGAGGAGAGGAGAGTTGAGTGTCACGGCCCCGGAGATGCGATATGGCATCACATCACGGGCTAAGACCTGCCTGAGCACTGGCTTGGCCAGCAGACAGAAACCCAACGCCAGGCAGCGAGAAAGAGTAGAGGTGAAGTTGAGGTTTGCCTCTGGGAACAGATGGGTACGGTTACAGAGGGAGCTTCAAGGTAAAACTGACCCTTGTTGGTTAAGGCTAGAGGCAGCTTATTACAAAAAAGGTATTACTAAAGGCATGTAGTCAGTGTTTGTCCCAGATTCAGCATTTCTCAAAAACCAACAACTTTGAGCAAGTTGGGTTTTCTTTTTATGTTAATGAACATTAATTTAAAGCATTTGTGGAATTTCATATCTGCACTAAAAGTACAAAAATACATGACAATTTATAGGCTTAGTGTCTCTCCACTGGGTTTGTCAAGGAAGCAAAATCTTTTTTTATATCAGACCTGCAAGCAGCTGCAGATGAATCAACTACAAAATAGGTCTCTGGAGCAACCAAACTTCCCCCTAAGAGCTTCCATCTTTATTGAGTCTCCTTATCAATCAACACCTCTCAGGTCCCAGCCAGACGCGAAATGTGAGCCAAAGCCTGGCAAGAAGAGGAAGAAGGGCTGCTGTGGCAAAAATTACAGATTATTTTGGAAAGTCGTCTTGTGCAGATTGTGTCTCATCCCAGCTGAGACAGAGAGTGGGTGTATTTGTCTGTATCTGGTTTTGCCCCCAGCTTGATTACCCAAAACACCCTAATCAGGACACTGAAAGGAGGGAAAATGCTTCAACTTTTACCTAATTGTTGACAGTTGATTTCAAAGTTCAGGAAACACCCTCCTGTACACTCCCAATGATATACCAACATCAGGGCAGGCTTTGAGACCTAACAAAGGTGAAGCACTGGAAGCCTACCACTGTCAACACTTCTCTACTATTATATTGACTAACTCAGCTGTTGAGCTGCATTTTTAAATTCAAATGCCTCATCTGAAACACTGTAGGGAAGCTGCTTTCCAGGGAGTGCAGAATACCGTAAGTGGAGTTCTACAGCACCCCTGAAACCAGCCACAGCTAAGGCATCACCATAAAGGCTGTGAGGATGAGCCACTTCCAATTAAGCTAGAGAAAGAGGAATTCCATATAGTAATCTTAAGAGATTGCGAGGAAAAAAGTTACAGGACAGCCCAGGCTCCTGCAGGGATGTTTCAACAATGGTTCCCATTCAACCAATACTGTGACACAGTGCAGAGCGAAATGCAGCAAGGAAGCAAAGGCACAAAAGCAGTGAATCCATCAGAGGAGGAATCTCTCTGCTGCAGGGAGACTGCAGGGGTTTTCCTGCTGCATCCCAATCCAGATTCATGACGACTGCACAAACACTTGTGCCAGCACATCACAGAGACAGGAAAAGAGGCTGGGGAAAGTCACGTCCTTTCAGCCCAAACAGCAGGACAGCCAGAAGTCCGATTAGGACTGCAGTCTCAGTGAAAATGTTATTAAATGTGGTTTAATCCAAGTGAGGGAAACCCGACGCCATGAAGCAGAAGCACCACCCAGGCTTTAGACCAGGTTGTTTTTTAACAGCCTAACACCAACCCTGACCAAGGCAGAAACACAATCCTTCAATCAAAACCACACCTGTGTTTCAGGGGTGGAATTTACCTTTGGGAAGATCAGTGGTTGGTGGAACCTCATAAGGCTGCTCACCCACTTCGGTGCTTGATGAAATCAAAGCTGTGTTCGGAAGGGATGCCGGAGAACCACAGACGTTGTCACTCTCCTTTGTCCCCGGCTTGATGACCACCATGTTTTTCCCAAAGCAGTCAGTGTAGGGTTTGCACTTCATCACACTAGAAGGCACATCAGAAAAGGTACCACGAGGGCACGGCTTGCACCTGACGTCTTCGGTCTCGGTTCCTTTCTTGCGGACGCCCCAGCCGACCGGGCACACCGTGTAAGGGACGCAGGTATCGTTTGTCTGAAACGTACCAGACAGGCAAGTGCACTCACGGTCAGTCAAGGCAGTACAATGAGTTTTCTCAATCATTGGCAGTTCACAGGGTTTCCTACAAGGGTGGCACCGCTCTATGCCGTTCTCATGCTTGGTAAAGGTCCCGTCTGGGCAAGGGCTGCACTCTCTTAAGGTACTCTTCGTACAGTGCTTAGACACGTAGGTTCCTGCAGGACATTTGTCACAGGTCAGCTCTTCGTTGGTGGCACGGTCGAGGTGGTGGTACTTGCCAGGGGAGAGGCTGATGGCATTCTGCTCAGAGGTCAGCTTTGACTGACCATCAGTGGTGCCAAGGAGCATGAGCAGCTGGAAAATAAACAGGAGGTATCAGCCAACAACAGTGTGCAAACGGAGCCCTCTCTGTCAACGACCCCCTGTGGGATCACAAGGGATGTCCCAGAGCTGTGGGACCATGGACAAGTTACTACACCCACGAGAGGGACTTCAGCAAGGTTGGTGCAGGTGGCAGCACATTCTCCAGACACATCCCCAGCTACAATTATAATTGCTTAAATTTGACACCACACTTCTCGGTGAAACTAAGCATCATTTACACTGCAACCCTGCCAGGGTGGTAAATACTGCTAATTGTGTTTCAGCAGTACGTGCTACCTGGCCACCCCGGGAGAATTCGGACCATCTTTGCATTTCAAGGCTGAGAGGCTCCAGCACGAGGCAGGCTCTCACTGAAAAGACAAAAAAACACATGCAGATGGCAGCCCTGACCTGTAAAACTTTCCTTCTCTATTTGTTAATCTGCACTTGTTCAAATAGTTACCTTTCTGAGTAACACAAACCAGGATGAAATCCAGGCTAGCAGCTTTTTCTGAGCTATTTCTCAGCTCCTCTGCCTTTCCACGATTTTTTATGACCCGGTGCAAGTGTTAGGTTTGGCGAGACCACAAGGGATGTTCTGCTTTGAGCCTCCAACCACATCTGAACCCACTCTAAACCAGCTGCATTAGCAACAGGAGAAAAAACCTGGTGCTATTTTTACACTCTTCAAGGAACTCTGCTGTAACTCAGCTCCTCATTGCATCAGACACAGGTAAAAGGACACCCGTTTTTAGACACTGAACTGAAAACTGGGGATTGCTATAAATCTAACTCTACTGACTTCTAATCACAAAGCTTTATTTCCTTAATTCCTCTCCAATGACGCCTCTCCATCCCTAAGAGAAACTCCATCTATCAAGAAGTATCCCTGCTTTCTCCAGAAGACCTCTGGTCCATGGATTTAATGTCAGTTTTGATAGCAGAGATAAGTCACCAAGAACAAAAGCCATATCAAAACAAAGGTGGACAGAACCTCACACAGCATGCAAAGCAACAGGAAACACATTTCCAAACAGCCACAGGCTAAGTTCAGAGGGACAGAGAGAACAAGTCAGTATTACCTTGAATTTTCAAACAGTTTCTACACTGAAGGTAAAAAGACCAGAGACCCTAACACTGCTCAGCTGCAGAGCCAAGCACATAAATCACTTGGCTGTGTTATACAATTCCTTGCCTCTTGCCTGCTACCTATTCTGGGCTATCAGCCAACAAGAATATATTCAGAAAGGGAGGAAAAAAAAAAAGGCTCCCAACAACATGACTCTGCAGAAGGCACATCGCAGCAGAGCCGCAAGCTGCGCCGCATCATTTTTGGTGCAGTCTCTCACTTCCTGGAAACACAGCACATTTCTGTTTCACTTGCTAAATAATTTACGGCTTGGGATTTGTACAAAATACTTCACATTTTTATTTATTTTTTTTCTATTTAGTTAGTTTTCTCCCCCTGAAGCAGCAATTACAGAGCAGGCAGAAGCAGGCAAGCCCACAGGAGCTGACGAGGATCCTGCAGCGGCTAGACTAATTACAGCACGTCAAATTAAAAAGCGGGGCTGCCCTGGCAGGCAGCAAAGGCTTACAGGATGCATTTTACTTTTTCCCTCCCCTAAGACATGATTTAACAAAGCGCTTAGCTGGCTGTAAGGAAACCTGCCACCCTCCCCTGTAATCTCCATGACACATCCCTGAATTAGCAAACTGGCCTCTTAAGACGCAGGAGGGGTCACCCGTGTTACTCACCCCGCTCCTGTGCCAGCGCCGAGCAGGACAGGGTGACAGGAGAGGCAGGACAGGCAGGAGCTCTCCTGCCTCGCCAGGACTGAGCTGTATGCTGCTGTCTCAGATCCTGATTTCCTGCTCTGCATCAAGCTAGACCTTGGGAAACCCATGGACAGTCCCACTACAAGCATGTGCCATGGGTACCCTCTGCTCTCCCTGTTCTTCCCATTTCAGCATCTTCCCATCCCTCGCCCAGCCTGGAAAAGCCTGTAATAGCACTAGGTTTGAGTTGGCTTTTTTGAGGTTTTTTTTTAAACCCTATCTCAAGAAAAGCAGTGCTGGTATTTTTGAACATCTCAAGATCTTCAGCTGCACATGCACTTCCAAGGGAGAACGGCAAGTTCCATCCCCAGTGGGGGATGGCTAAGCAGCATTGAGCATCTGCTATTTATTCAGACTGGCATTTCTGCTCCCTAAAATAATCCAACTGCTCAGGTTTTGCAGCACTCAGATCTCTGAAAGCAAAGGCCAGGAGCAGGAGGACATCTTCAGCAAAAAGGAGCGGCTGCTGGTTTGGGCTCTCACCCTCGGGGCTGCCCGGCGGCACACAGACCTGGACCTTTCTGGCTGACACTCCCAGTTCCGCTGGAAAAAAGCAACCAAGTAACGAAGTAAGTTCCGCTGAGCCACCGCACTTCATTTCCTTACTCTGGTATCAAAGGAAGTGTACAGAGTAACAAAAAAACACATAAAAAAACAGAAGGGGTGCAAGACAGCACTAAAGAGCAAACTTCATTTCAGCAATGCTCTCTGTGCCCAATGAAGGAACAAAGAAGGGTTTTTAATTGGATGGGTCCCTTTCCAAAAGGGTCAAGCAGGACAGGGTGGCCACAAGCCCAAAGAGGATCCCCAGCTCAGCACCAACACCCTGCACCACATGGGCAAAGGCACCTCACAGCCATCTCCACCTATTCCAGCACATGAAGGCTTCATGGTGTAAGGAAATCCCATCAATCTGGAGGACACCATGATTTTGACCTCCCCACACCAGGAAACGCTCAAGACAAGGGGACCTTCACATTCAGCTGCAAACAAACCCTCGAGGCAGCAGCAGGTGTGGGCACGACCCACCTCAGCACCACCCAGCCCAGTGAGTCCATCTCAGAGGGTGCCTCTGTGCTGCGCTCCCATCACCCTTTTTCAGTAACCGTGCTGCAGGGAGACCCAATGGGCAATCTGCACAGGAAACAGCTCTTAGGGGGCCACAAGCTGCATGTGCACCAAGAATGCAGCTGCAAACACCTGAGAAACCTGGTCCAGTGGTTGGCATGCCTGCCCATGGCAGGGGTGCTGGAACTAGATGATCTTTAAGGTCCCTTCCAACCCCAAGCCATTCTATGATTCTATGAATACAGTGTCTCATTAAGGGACCCAAACCTGCACAGTGAGTCAAAACACCAGCAGAAAGTTGGTGAATCAATTTTCTGCCCTAAAATTTGTGTCCTAAAATGCTGCAACACCGAGATTGTCATAATCTCAGGTTGTGTACAGTGCTGCCCAGCTGCCAGACTTGTGGGGACACAGAAATAAACCTAACACTAAAGGTTCCTTTTTAATTTTGAAAATCAAAACAAAAACCAAAAACAAACCCAAAACATGAACAGCAGCTAAACACAGGGCACTTGATCCTGGTAGAGAAGAGCAGATGCAGAGACTTGCAAGTGAGCAGGGACCGACAGTGCTAAACTGATACTCTGGGATTGGTTTCCAAGCAAAACCAGCAGCATTTGGTAGAAATGGCAGCTGGCTCTGTGGCAATGCCTTGGCACAGGTTGGGGGTGAGCTGCACTGCTTGCCGCCCTTCCCAAAGTCAGCTGCACCCTTCGCCGACACTACTGGGAAAGTGCTTGCAACATTAAAGTAAAAGAAATAAACACATAAAACACCAGAAAGACAAATAAACTGGTGTGGAAGTTACGGTAACTCGGCAGACAGGAGGAGCAAATGTCCTGTCCCGATCACTGTAAAAAGGATCAAATTACGCAGTCCGAAAAAAGTTGCCTGTGAGGAGAGTACTGAAGAGCAAGGCAAGTTTCTGCTTCTTGCAACATGACCAGCTATTTCAGCTGGTTTGGTTTGTGAAATGAGAGTCCGGGACTCGCTGCTCAGCAGTTCCTTTACTCCATCTCAAGAGCAAAACAGTGAGTGGAGCGAGCCAGAACAGCAGCACTACAACATCTGGTCCCCATGAAGGAAAACCCAGCAGCCAACCCTGCAGCCAGCACGGACCAGAGCTCGGAAGCATCCCCGCCAGCCACGGTTTTGCTCCAAACAGATGAAATCCCCCAGCCTTACAAAAGCCCGAAGCTGAAGTAAGGTGATGTCGTGCTGGTTCCAAGCAAGGGCAGTGGGGGAGACGGTGGAAACTACCTTGCAGCAGTCAGTGGGGTCCCAAAAAATCCACCAAGCAAATGAAATCACAGCCAACACCAGCCCCACAGAACTGCTGCCAAGCCGCTACTGCTCCAAAACACGGCAGCCAGGCAGATTTGGGTTTACTGCACTAGTAAAAGACCCACCAGCTATTAATTTGAACATACTTCCCTCGGGCTGGAAAGACATGAACTCCTTGTGTGACCAATGGGAGATGCCCAAAATGTTGAAGGTATCAGATGAAAACACAGGGGGGATCCTGCCAGCTGACAAGCAAATGGGAATTTTGCCTGGCTTGCTTGTATGATCACCCAGAGAGGTGTGAGAACACACATGCACAAGTACCATACATGTACATTTGCTCAGAGTCTTGCTTCATGCCCCAAAATTGCTGTTGTATTTCCCCACACCTTCATACCACTCTTTTCTTCCACCTCTTCCCTCTATACCCACCATTCCCAACTGACCTCCAGGATCCTAGCTGGAGCTGCATATCTCAAACTCCCCATCAGCATCTCATCTTCCAGACGTGCAGCAGCACGGGCTTCTCCCGGCTCGCTTCTCCCAGCGGGAATCCAGCACTGGGGAGAGCCCAGCCAGCACCGAGCACGGATCCCGTCTGCTCCGCCACCGCGCCAAGCTCCCCTTCGCCTCCAGAGCAACGAGGCAGTTTCCCGGCTAATGCCCTTCCAGCTTTAGATTATTTGTTGTTTACTCGGATTCCTGTCGAGCCAGCGCCAGCTTGCTCAGATCCACCTTGAGTTCAAGAGCAAGTGCTCTCCTCGGTTACACAACCCAGCCGCAGCAGCTGCGGCGTCTGCCTGACACACCGAATTACTGTCTCTCCCCAAACCGACGGGATGCAGCCCTAAAGCGCTGTCTGGGAAGTGCCCTACCTGGGAAGGTAAACGGGGAGATAAAGCTTCCGGAAAACATTCCCGCGACAAGCCAGGGCAGCAGCCTGCCATTCGCAGCGGGGAGTTTTACCGCCCGTCCAAAGGGTGGCAAGAAAAGCAGCTGCGGGGGCGAAGGATGGATGGAGGGATGGATGGATGGAGGGATCCCTGTCCAGCGCCGAGCTCCCGGAGCAGCGCAGAGAGCAGAGCAGGGATCCGCTCAGCTTTGGCTGCGCGACACAGCCCTGGCTGGGGGATGCCGCCGCCTGCGCTAACATAGGGATGGGGAGGTGGATATCGCAGGGAATATCGCACCAGCCGGCGTCCCCTGCCGGGCAGCGCTCCCCGGGGAGGGCGCAGCGGAGCCCCGCACAGCCCCCGACACGCGGAGCGGGGTCAGCGCGACACCCGAACACCCTCCCCCCCGTGCCAGGTGCCCCAGGCGGGGCAGGAGGCGCGGGCGGGCAGCCCCGCACTGCAGCACATCCCCACCCACGCCGCGCACACGCGGATGCTGCGCGGGCGGCGCAGGCACGGACCGCTCCCCTCGCTCCACACGCGCACTCACCACGAGGATGCCGGCGAGCCCGGCGGAGCTCCGGCTGGCCGCGGCGGCCCCCATGGTGGCGGGG